>CM053601.1:107546050-107564746 GCA_028646575.1 Pseudocheirus occidentalis | reverse complement strand
TTTCTGGGCCTCTTTTGCCATTTGCGTTAATCTATTTTTTAAAGTGTTGTTTTCTTCAGTCAGTTTGTTGACTCTCTTTTCATGATTTTCTCACATCATTCTCATTTCTCTTCCCAATTTTTCCTCCACTTCTCTCATTTGATTTTTAAAGTCCTTTTTCAGTTTATCTATACCTTGTAGGCAATCTTCGAGTATCTTGTAAGCATTTGGTGTGGGAGTTCTGACTGTGATGTCTTCCTCCCATTCCATGCTTTGATTCTTTTTGACCATAAAAAAGGATTCTAGAGTTTTATTGCAGTTCTTATTTCACTTCCTTTTCCTCATGTTGGCCAGCTAATTAACTGATTGATTTTTTAGGTCTATAGAACTCTGCTCCCAGGGGGGAAAGTTCTGTCCCAAATCACTGGAGTTTTCATAGCTGCCGGAGCTTTTAGGGGTGTGCTGCAGCCCCCACCAGCTTTGGCTGGGACCACCACTCAAAACCACAATCCAGATCCAGGTCACTCAATGCAAGAGCCCTTGGCCCTGATCAATTGTTTCAGCCCCCCTGCAGGGTCCACAGTCAGGAGCTCTGAAACATCTCAGTGGAGGCATTTGCTGCTTTCAGCAGTTGCTGCTTTCAGCCATTCCTGATGCCATAGCCGCCTCCTGCTGCTTCCTTGCCCTGGGGGCAGTTTTGCCAGACTGCTTTTCCTCCTTCAAATTTAGCTTGAAACCATAACTTTCACTGACCTTTATCTAATCCTTATTTTTCCTGTCTTGATAGAAGTGGAGATTGCTCCAGGTGCTGCAGATCTTCTCTCAGGCAGACTTCTCGGCTCCACCCGAGCATCCTGGGGCCTGGCCGTGGTTTTGGTTTTGGGCTGGGCTGGTCTCGGCCCCCAGCCTGTCATGATGAGCCCCTCTTGCTGAGCTACCTTCAGCGAGTGATATGTTTTCTGTATTTTTGTGAGTTTGGGAGCCCTAAAATTTGTTTAGAGTCATATTTTATGGGTATTTAGCATAGCTGTGTGGGAGCTGCGGAGCTTTGCTGCTTCTACGCCGCCACCTTTGCTTGACAGTTTTCTAAGGGAAAAAAGATATAGACACAAATAATTATAATACAAATATAATACAAGAGCAAGAGGATTAGAAACAGGAAAATATGAAAACTTTTTTTTTACCTATGTACACCATTTTGTCTCATAAACTCTTCCATGTGTCCTCCCATAAACAAGACATTGAGCCAAGCCAACAATTTTTGTGACCTCCCTCTAGATGTCTTTTCATGAAAGGGAAACTAATGGAGCATATAACTACTGTTCTCTTTCTCTAGTTCTTGTTCTTCAGACGCTTACAAACTGTCATTTAACCTCTGTTATTGCTGGTTGTTGTTTGTTTTTAAAGGGGAAAAGGCAGGGCAATTGGGATTAAGTGACTTGCCTAAGGTCACACAGCTAGTAAGTGTTATATCTGAGGCCTAATTTGAACTCAGGTCCTCATGACTTCAGGGCCAGTGTTCTATGCACTGTGCCACCTAGCTGCCCCATTTAATGTCTGTTTTTCTCAGTTTTCTCATCTGTAAAATGAGAAAAACAATAGCAACTAATTAGCAGTTTTTTAAAACAATCAAATGAAATAATAGTTGTGAAGCACTTAGTGCATTTCCTGGAGCAGAGTAGGTATGCAAGTCTATACACACATCTGTATATAGACGAATATATAATCATGTGGGTATATATCTATGTGAGTTCATATATGCATATGAGTATGTATCGTACATGTATATTCATGTGTTTATATAGTTATGTGTATATACACATATATACAAACATAAATACACACATACTTTTTCCCCTTTCCGTCTTCTTCTTCCGTAACTAGCCCTTTTACCTTTTGAGTCATTTATCTTTATGATGGCATCTTTCATATGGCTTTTCCTGTGAAATTTTCCTTCCAGTGTTTTGTACGTTTTGTAGTCTATGTGTACTCACAATGTACTTCTCCAGTCTATGGTTGACTTCAGTGGTTAATTCTTCAGAGTCTGTAGTGTAACATGATTCATAGCTGTACAGAATCACTAGAAAGAATACTATTGTAAAATAGATGGGCTTAGTTAAAGGGAGAACCTTAGGGTTATTAAAAATACTATTTAATTTCCCATAGGCAATTCAGCCTATTCTCTTCATCTTGCACAGTTCTGAGCATAGCTTCCTTGTCCATCTATATCATCTGCCTAAGATATATGCACTGATATATAAGCTCTATGGGATGCATAAAGTAGTCTAGGATTCTTCATCTACTTATTCGTATGTTGATAGTTAGACTTAACCCTTTTGAGTGATCATCATTCTATAACAGAAGTTTCTCTAATGGTCTCTGGCTCAATGCAACCAGTATAATGTTTACTAGAAATGGGATTGCTTTTAGGATCTCACTTCAGGAATATTTCATTGGTTCCTACTCTGGATATCCTTCATGGTTATAGGAAATATTATTGGTAAGCATACAATTTCTTTTGTTACTTTCTTTGATATTTGCTTATAAAAAGTATTTCTATTGTTACATATTTAAAGCAAGAATGCATAATTATTTTAGGAAAAGAAAAATAAATTGACTATTTAATGTCTGAATAGGTCCAATTTAGTTACTTTGTTTCTTTTTCTAATTAATAGTATATTCTATTTTTCCATTACATATAAAGATAGTTTTGAGCTTTCACTTTTGTAAGATTTTGAGTTGCAATTTTTTCTCTTCTCCCCTCCTTTCCTTCATCCCCAAGATGGCAAACAATCTGATACAGGTAATACATGTACAATCATATTAAACATATTTCCATACTAGTCATGTAATGAAAGAAAAATCAGAATAAAAGCGAAAAATCACAAGAAAGAATAAAAAGAGAAAAAGAATGCCTTGATCTGCATTCATACTCCATAGTTCTTTCTCTGGATGTGAATAGCATTTTCCATCAAGAGTTCTTTCGAATTGCCTAATTGTCTTATTGCTGAAAAGAGTTGTCTATCAAAATTGATCATCATACAATGTTGCTGTTACTGTAGGCATTGTTTTCCTGGTTCTGCTCTCTTCATTTGGCATCAGTTCTTTAAGTCTTTCCCATTTTTTCTAAAATCCATTTGCTTATCATTTTTATAGCACAATAGTATTTCATTACATCACTATACCATAACTTGTTCAGCCATTCCCCAATTGATGAGCATGCTTTCAAATTCCACTCTTTCACCACCACAAAAAGAGATTCTATAAAAATATTGTGCATGTGGGTCTTTTTTTTCCATTTTTTATGCTGTCTTTAAGATTCAGACCTAGTAGTGTTATTGCTGGATCAAAGGATTTGCAGAGTTTGGTTGCACTTTGGGTATAGTTCCAAATTGCTCTCCAGCATACTTGGATCAATTCGCAATTGCATCAACAATGTATTAATATTCCAATTTTTCAATATCTCCAATATATGTAATTTCCCCTTTTTATCATATTAGTCATATTAGTGAGGTGGTACAACAGGATTTTTTAAATTTGTATTTCTCTAATCAATAATGAGCATTTTTCTCATGAATATAAATATCTATAATGTCTTCATCTGAAAATTGCCTGTTCGTATCCTTGGACCATTTGTCAGTCAGGGAATAACTTGTATTCTTATTAATTTGACTCAGTTCTCCATATGTTTTAGAAATGAGGTCTTTATTAGAAAACCTGGCTGCAAAAATTGTTTCCCAGCTTTCTGTTTTCCTTTTAATCTAGTTTCATTGGCTTTGTTTATGCAAAACCTTTTAAACTTAATGTAATCAAAATTATTCTTTTGCATTTTATAATGTTCCCTACTTCTTGTTGGGCCATAAATTCTTACCCTCTCCATAGACCTTACAGACTATACCTTGCTCTCCTAATTTGACTGTGGCATCACCTTTTAGTTCTAAATTGTGTAACCATTTTCACCTTATCTTGGTATAGGCTGTAAGATGTTGATCTGTGCCGAATTTCAGCCATACTATTTTCCAATTTTTCCAGCAGTTTCTGTCAAATAGTGAGTTTCTATCCCAGAACCTGGAGTCTATTATCAATCATTTTTCAATATTGACTAGATTACTATAGTCATTGACTACTGTGTCTTGTGTACCTAACTATTATACTGATCTGCCACTCTATTTCTTAGCCAATACCAAGTAGTTTTGATGACTGCTGCTTTATGATACAACTTAAGATCTGGTATGGCAAGGCCACCTTCCCTAGCATTTCTTTTAATTCCCTTGATATTCTGGACCTTTATTTCTTCCAGATGAATTTTGTTATTATTTTTCCTAGCTCTATAAAGTAATTTTTGGTAGTTTGATTGATATGGCATTGAATGAGTAATTCAATTTAGGTAGAATTGCCATTTTTATTATATTAGCTCAGCCTATCCATGAGCAACTGGTATTTTTCCAGTTATTTAGATCTGATTTTATATGTGTGAAAAGTAATTGTGTTTTGTAATTGTGTTCATAAAGTTCCTGGCTTTGTCTTGGTAGGTAAACAAACATTTTATATTGTCTACAGTAATTTTAAGTAGTATTTCTCTTCTTTTATTTGCTGCTGGGTTTTGTTAGTAATGTATAGAAAAGCCAGGGATTTATGTGGGGTTTATTTTATACCCTTAAACTTTGCTAAAGTTGCTAATTATTTTATATATTTATATTTTAGTTGATTTTCTAGGATTCTCTAAGTATACCATCAAATAATTTGCAAAAAGTGATAGCTTTGTTCCTTCTTTGCCTATTCTAATTCCATCAATTTCTTTTTCTTCTTATTGCTAAAGCTAATGTTTTTAGTACCATATTGAATGACAGTGGTAATAATGGGTATCCTTGTTTTCACCCCTGATCTTACTAGGAAAATATCTAACTTATCTTCATTGCATATAATGATTGCTAATCATTTTAGATAGTTGCTACTTAACATTTTAAGGAATAATCCATTGCCTCCTATGCTCTCTAGTGTTTTTAATAGGAGTTGCTGCTATATTTTTTCAAAAGCTTGTTCCTGAATTTCTTGAGATAATCATATGATTTCTGTTTGTTTTGTTATTGATATGATCAATTATGCCTATAGGTTTCATAATACTGAGCCAGCCCTGAATCCCTGGTGTAAACGCTACCCAGTTATAATATATTATCCTGGTGATAAATTTTTGTAATTTCTTTGCTAATAACTTATTTAAATATTTATTTATTTTAAATATTATTATTTAAAATAATTTTAAATATTTATTTTAAATATTTTATTTAAATAAATTTTATTTATTTTAAATATTAATTAAATTAAATATTTTATTTGTTTTAAATATATTCATTAGGGAAATTGGTCTATAATTTTCTTTTTCTCTTTTGGCTTTTCCAAGTTTGAGAATCAATGCCATAAACAGGACTCCTTCTACACCTATTTTTTTCTGAATAGTTTACATACTATTAGAATTAATTATTCTTTAAAAGTTTGGTTGAATTCATTTGTAAATCCAATTGGTCTTGGAGATTTATTTCTTACAGAGTTCAGTGATGGCTAGTTCAATTTCTTTTTCTAAAATGGGGTTAAGTATTTTATTTCTTCTGTTAATCTGAGAAATTTATATTTTTTGTAAATATTCATCCATTTCGCTTAGATTGTCAGATGTTTTGACAAATATTGCACAAAATAGCTCTTAGTATGGTTTTGTTTTCATTTTCATTGGTGATGAATTTACCCTTTTAATTTTTATACTTGTAATTTGGTTTTTTTCTTTCTTTTTTAAGTCAAATTAACCAAAGTTTTATGTATTTTTTTCATAAAATCAGTTCTTAGCTTTATTTATTAGTTCAATAGTTCTTTTTCAGTTTTATTACTCTCTCCTTTGGTTTACATAATTTCTAATTTGGTATTTAGAGTTTTTGCTTTGTGCTTTTTCTAGCTTTTCCAGTTACATGCCTAATTTATTGATCTCTTCTTTATCTATTTTATTCACATAAGCATTTAGAGATATAAAACTTCCCCTAAGAAATGTTTTCACTGCATTCCGTAAGTTTGGTGGGTTGCCTCATCATTGTTATTCTCTTCACTGAAGTTATTGGTTGTTTCTATGATTTGTTCTTTGACCCACTCATTCTTTAGGATTAGATTATTTAGTTTCCAATTAATCTTTAGTCTTTCTTTCCATGAAACTTTATTACATTTAATTTTTATGGCATCATGATCTGAAAGGGATGCATTTAATATATCTGCTTTCTGTATTGTATTGTGAGATTTTTGGTCAATTTTTGTGTATGTGCCATGCACCACTAAGAAAAAAATATATTCTTTTCTATTCCCATTCAGTTTTCTCCAGAATCTACCATGTCCATCTTTTCCAAAATTCTATTCACCTCCTTAAATTTCTTTCTTGTTTATTTTGAGGTTAGATTTATCCAGTTCACAGAGAGAGGGAGGTTGAGTTCCCACACTAGTATAGTTTTGCTGTGTATTTTTTTCCTGTAACTTCCTTAACTCCTTCTCTAAGAATCTGGATGATATCCCGCTTGGTACATATATGTTTAGGACTGATATTATTTCACTGTTTTTGGTACCTTTAAACAAGATGTAGTTTTCTTGTTTATTTCTTTCAATTAAATCTTTTCTTTTTATTTTGTTTTGTCTGAGATTAGGATTTCTGCCCCTGCTTTTTTTTAACTTTAGCTGAAGCATAGTATATTCTGTTCCAGTCTTTCACATTTACTCTTTGTGTATCTCTCTGATTTAAAAGTGTTTCTTGTAAACAATGTATGATAGGATTATGGTCTTTCATCTATTCTGCTAACCCCTTCCACTTTATGGGAGAGTTCATCCCATTCACTTTCACAGTTATGATTACTCTGTCTTTTCCTTCATTTTATTTGTTCCATTTATACTTTTCTCTATCCCTTCACCCTTTTCCTTATCACCACTGTTTTGCTTCTGATCACTGCCTCCCTCAATATGCCCTCCCTTCTATCAGTCCCACTTCCTTTTTCTTTCCTCTTTCCCCTATTACTTCTTTCCTCCCTTCTGCCATCCCTTTTATCCACATCCTTTATTTTGTTTCTCCTTTCTCCTCCTACTTCCCTGCAGAGTAATTTAGATTTCTATACCCAATTTATCACATATGTTATTCCTTCTTCAAGTCAAATGGGATGAGAGTAAGGTTCAAACAATACTCACCTCCCCCCCTTCTTTCTATCTATGCCAATATACCTTTTATGTGATGTAATTTACCCTATTCTGTCTTCCCCATTCTTATTCTCCCAATACCATCATTTTTCACCTCTTAATTATTTTCTCATATCACCATATCCAAGTCAACTTAGACCCACATCTTCTGTCTGTGTATACCCTTCTTACTGTCCTAATAAAGATACAATTCTCGAGAGTTAGAAGTATTTCTGGGGCAGCTAGGTGGCATAATGGATAGAGAACTGACCCTGGAGTCAAGAAAACCTGAGTTCAAATCCACTCTCAGACCAGACAAATGACACTAGCCCTATGACCCTAGGCAAGTCATTTAATCCTTATTACCTCACCCCCAAAAAAAGAGTTACAATATCATCTTCCTGTGTATGGATTTAAGCAGTTTAATCTTATTTAATAACATGCTTGTTTGTTTATTTTCTTTCCTGTTTATCTTTTTATGATTCTTTTGAGTCTTGTTTTTGAAGATCAAGTTTTCTATTCAGTTTGGGTCTTTTCATTGGGAATGATTGAAAGTTCCCTATTTCACTGAATCTTTTCTCCTGAAAGATTATGCTTGGTTTTATTGGGTAGTTGATTCTTTGTTGTAATCCTAACTCCTTTGCCTTCCAGATTATCATAATCTAAACCCTCTGATCCTTTTATGTAGAAGTTGCTAAGTCCTGTGTAACACTGACTGTGACTCTGAAATATTTAAATTGCTTCTTCGTGTTTTCTTGGAGTTTTTCCTCCTGATAATTCTGAAATTTGACTACAATATATCTTGAAGTTTTTATTTTTTAATTTCTTTCAAGAGTGGATGCTTTCAATGATCATTTTACCCTCTGGTTCTAGGATCTCAGGGCAATTTTCCTTGACAATGTCTTGAAAAATGCCATGCAGGCTCTTATTTTGGTCATGGCAGTCAAGTAGTCCAATTATTCTTAAATTATCTCTCCTGGATCTATTTGCTAGGATCTGTTTTTTTCCAATGAGATATTTTACATTTTCTTCTATTTTACATTCTTTTGATTTTTTAACTAATTCTCAATGTCTTATAGAGTCATTAGCTTCTACTTGCTCAATTCTAATTTTAAAGAAATTATTTTCTTCACTTAGCTTTTGTACCTCCTTTTTGTTTGGTCTCTTCTACTTGTTAAGGCATTATGTTCTTCAGTAGATTTTTTTGGGCCAATTGTATTTAAGGAAATTTTTAAATTCAGTTTTTGTCTTTCCTTTTCCAAGCTGTTGATTCTCTTGTCTGCCTCTCATTTCTTTTCTCTATTTTTCATCTACCTCTCTTATCTGACATTTAAAATCCTTTTTGAGCTCTTCCAGGAAGGATTTTTGGACTTAAGACTAATTCATATTCCTCCTTGAGGTTTCAGATGCAGGTATATTGACAATGTTTCCCTCTTCTGAGTTTGATCTTCCCTGTCGCTATAGTAATTTTCTATGTTCAAGGTTATTTTTTGTTTTTTGCTCATATTTTGGCCTGTTTCATGACTTTTAATATTTAACTTTCCTCCTGCATGCAGAACACTATGCCAAGCTTCTTGTGCTTGGGGATAGGGGCCTGGTCACTGGCTTTGTGTACTGGGGCAACAGGTGCTGAAAACTTGCTCATTGTGGTGAGGCAGCCCAATCTAGTTGCTCCTTTTATCTGGTTTCTGGTTCTGGCAACTTGCCTTCTGTGCTAAGGCTGGAGGCCTCACAGATGACTTGCTGTACCACTGCTCTGATGAGCCAGAACTGAGGGTCTTGGGCTGCTGACTCATGCTTTGAGTAAGAGTCTCCCTCTGGCTTGTCTGGATGCCATCTGCCCTGGGCTGAGTTCCCCTTTTATCCAAGAGAGACAGACCTTTACCTAACTCCTTCTAAATTATCTTAAGCTGGAAAATTTTTCCACTCCATCTTTTTGTATGTTTTGTCTCTATAGAATCTGTTTAGAGGTTTCATTTAATGTTGTTTCTGAGGGAAACTAGAGAGATTTCAAGCAACTTTCTGACTTCTCTCTGGGCTTCACCTGAAGTATATATAATTTTAATATTAAATCATTTAATATTCATTGGTCACTGGGAGGAGGGTCATAAAGGTAACATGGTATTGTACTAAATCAATTCCATTTCATAGGCAATATATAACAGTAATAGTGGAAATTTTATATTATCTTCATTTTCATTTGATTAAGTGATTATAGCCTTGCAGATTTCTATAGAATATAATTTCAGATGTGTCCCATATTCCCTCTTAAAGTTATCATCAAGGGTACACTAGAAGCTTTCCTGAAAAATCCATGGATCATAGATTTAGAGCTAGAAGGGAACTTGAATATCATGAAATGTAACCACCCGATTTTATAAATGAGGCATCTGAGGTACATACAGGTTGTAACTTGACTGTGTTCAAAAATGTCACAAGTAACAGATAGGATTGAACCTATGTCTTCTGAGACAAAATCTATTTTGCCTTTTTCAGTAAATCAAAAGGCATTTGTTTGACAAAAACTACTAAGGAAAATCTAAAGAAGTGGGGCAGAAATTAAATATAAATCATCACTTCATACCATATACCAAGATAAACACCAAATGGGACATGGCATAGATACAAAATGGGACATGATAAACAAACTAAAGGAATGTGGAAGAAAATCATTTTCACAGATATGGAGAGGGGAAGAATTCATGATCTAGGAGGAATATAGAAGATCACAGAGGTATAATGGACAATTTCTACTTTTTGAAAGTTAAAAAATTAAAACAAACAATTAGTGTGCTAACTGCATGCCAAGTACTATGCACCATATCATTCTCCCTCCTGTCATAGATTATTCTCATAAAGATTTTATAGATATTGGAAAGGAGACATGTGAGATCAGGTGATTATTGATATTTTCTTAGTTGCCTTTTGGTAGAGAGCAAATTCTATGAATTCGTCTATGAAAAAGAAATACCAAGGAACCCAGAGTTCCTTATTGTCTTAATTAATAATTAATAAATTAAATAATAAATATAATTAATGAAATGTTAGAATGTTTCCCACACTTTCCAGCCAAAGAAAGTTTAAATGAAAGAACTTTCAACATGGCTCCTTGACCGATGACATTACTAGGAAAAGAAGCTCTGTGACCTATCATAGCATCTTCAATACTGCACTTTAGGTTATATGAAAAATAAATGATGGTGATTCTCTAAATAAAAAGATACCTATTCTGTCTGTCAGTAACTTAAAACAGGAACTGGTCACTTCACATGATATAATAGTTTTAATCAAAAGGGATGGGCAAACAGGACATCATGTTATAAAGGCCTATATGCAACTTTGTGGACTTGAGCATAGATATATGGCCTGGAATAATTGTGTGAAAATTAGAAGATACAGGCATAATTCATACTGTTCTATGAATGTAGCAGAGTATCTATTAAATTAATTCATTCCAAGCATATATCAAGTGCTTAGTCTTGTGTGAGGCATCATGATATAATAGCTAGAACTAGTCTCAAAGCCAGAAAGACTTGGGTTCAGGTCAACCTCTAACACAGCCTGACTGTGTGATTTTGAGCAACTCACTTAACTTTTCAATCTTCTGGTTAACTCTCTAAGACACAAGTTGTGGAGGAGATTCTGACCTACACTAGTTGATGGAGCTTACTCATCTGGGAGTTCTCTATGCTAGTGAAAACACATGTCCAATTCCTTTTACTTATCCTACATGGTAGACACTCTGTTAGATACTAAAGACAAAAATGAAACAGTCCCTGCCATATGTTAAAAGAAAAATTGATTGTTTAGTCTTAGGTGTGTGTTTGTGTGTCTGTATATGTATATGTGTTTATGTATACATGCATGTGTATATATATTTACATATATATGTATATGTATATATACAATAAGCATAATTATAATAAACAAAAAATTACATATCGTAATTTTGAGGGGTATGGACCAGTATCTGGGGAAGATCAATGAAGCAGATACTTTATTCATAATACATACATGCAAAAATCTTATAAAAGCTACATATAAAGCTCACTGGAACTATTAGGAATCTTCTAAGAAACTAATTTTGACGAACTTTGACATTTAAAAAAAGTTATTTATTTGACCTATTTTTTACTTCTCAGTTTGAGAAAGCAACAAATAATTTGTTATTCTGGTGTTTTGTTTGTTTTTTGTTTTAAACTAGACCCATAGGATAATTGTTCTGGCAACTTCTACCATCCATACAGATCAGAAATTTCTCTGTAACTACCTCCCAGAGTTGCCTAGAACTATACCAAGGTGAAATGATTTGCCTGTTTCCACATCTGTTATGTGTCATTTCAAGGCTTTCAACCAAGTCTTCAGGGTTCCAAGACCTGTCCCTATTCTCTCTGCCACACTGCCCCTTCTGTAGTTAATTCCAATTAAAAAGTGAGGATTTATTTGTGCTATAAAGATAACCATAACTTATGAGAGAAGATGAGGACATCATCTTTAAAAATACATAATTTTGCTTTTGTTCTGTCCTTAAACGACAAAATTAAATGGAGTAAAAAAGAATAACAATACAATAAAACAAATATGATTGCACGCAAATTTGCACATTTCTAATGCAATTTGTTTCTTAAAGTATAAAATAAATGTACCCTGTCATTTTCAAAGGTTTCTTCTTCTGTTTTTCATTCTGAACTTCTTTCTATTCTCTCTGCATTTTCTTTTAAATCTTTCAATGGTCCTTTTTACTTCATTTTCTTGGCAGCATTACTGCTAACTTCCCTTTTTCTTCTGAAGTCAATCCCCCAAAAAATTGGAGGGGGGAGAAGAAGAGAAGAAATAATACCATTGTAAGAAATAGACACATTAATTCTTAACCAAGCCACATATTGATCTCATCCAAAAATACCTCTCCCTTTGTGTTTGACACTCTGACCTTCCTGTCAGGGGTTGGTCAACGCCCTGACTGTGGGTCTTAAGTCTTTCAAGGTTGTTACTTTACCTTTACAATATTGTTATTTTATTAATGGGTCTCCTAGTTCTACTCCATTTTCATCAGTTCATTGAGATATTCACTGGTTTCTCTACCTAGTCCTTTAGTCGTTTCTTATAACACAATCACATTTTATTATTTCATATGTCACAATGTGTTCATACTTTCTTTATTGATGGATACCCCCTTCCCTTCCATGTTGGTAAAAGAAAAAAAAAGAACTTATGTAAGTTATTTTCTTCACAAATGATTCCTTGTCCCCTTCTTTACTTCCTTCCTTCCTTCCTGCCTCCCTCCTTCCCTCTCTCTCTTTCTTTCTTTCTTTCTCTCTTTCTTTCTTTCTTTCTTTCTTACTGATTCAGTCAAAATGGCTGAATGAAAACAGGAGCTCATCTGAACTCCCTCATGAATTCCTTCAATAACCTCTAAAGAGTGAATGTGAATGGTTTTTAGAGTGGCAGAATCAATTGGAAGACAGAATGTGGCAAATTTTTACTCCAGGAAAGTGAAGAAGGGTAGGATTTGCTTTGCTGGGTGAGGTTGCACAGAGTACATAGGCTGCACCAGCACAAAACTTACCATAGCAGAGCTGGAGAGAGCCTAGATGAACTGACTCACCCAACTCAGGGGAGATTCCCAAACCTCTTCCCCAAGACAGGGGTTGTGGGAGCAGAGTAAGAGACAAACGTAGGCCCTGCAGCAGAAGCAGCAGCTACTCCATGGTCTATCAGCCCATAGCCTGGAACTTTAAAAATCACCTACCTGAACTCCTGGGAACTAAGACGGCAGAGTTAACCATAGGTTCTCTCATCTCCCTCTTTGACCCAGAAAAATCCATAGAATAATACACCAGTGTAAAATCCTGAAATAGTGGAACCAGCAGCAGACCTGGGAGTACAAGAGGATGGATGTGGCTATAGCTGTTCTGAAAACCAAAGGGGAGGTTAATAAAATTGAAATTAAGAAAACTATTGAACTAATAAATTAAATAAGAGCTGATTTTATTTTTAAAAAACAGTAAAATTGATAAACCTTTGGTCAATTTGATTAAAAAAAGAAAGAAGAAAACCAAATTACCAGTATCAAAAATTAAAAGGGTGAATTTACCTACAATGAAGAAGTAATTAAAATAATAATTAGGAATTATTTTGTCCAATCATATGCCAATAAATTTGATGACCTTAGTGAAATGAATGAATATTTACAAAAACATAAGTGGCCCAGATTAACTGAAGAGGAAGTAAAATACTTACATAACCCAAAATCAGAAAAAGAGATTGAACAAGCCATCAATGAATTCCCTAGGAAAAAATCTCTAGGGTGAGATGGATTTACAAGCAAACTCTATCAAACATTTAAAGAACAACTAATTCTAATACTTTATAGACTATTTGGGAAAATTGGAGAAGAAGGAATCCTACCACATTATTTTTATGATAAAAAATATGGTACTGGTATCTGAATTGGTATCTGACAAAGCAGAGAAAGAAAATTTAGACCAATTTCCCTCATGATTATAGATGCAAAAAATTTAAATAAAAAGTTAACAAAAAGACTGTAGCAACTTATCATGAGATTAATACACTTTGATCAGGTAGGATTTATTCCAGGAATGCAAGGATAGTTCAATATTAGGAAAATTATCGGCATAATTGATCAGATCAACAACTAAACTAGTAGAAACAATATGATTATCTCAATAAATGCAGAAAAAGTTTTTGGCAAAATACAACACCCATTCCTATTAAAAAAGTACTAGAAAACATAAGAATACATGGAGTCTTCATTAAAATAATAAGTCGCATCTATCTAAAACCATCAGCAAGTATTATATGTAATGGGAGTAAGCTGAAAGCGTGTCCAATAAGATCAGGGGTGAAATCAGGATGTCCACTGTCACCCCCTGTTATTCAATTTGGTACTAGGAATGTTAATTATAGCAATAGGGGAAGAAAAAGAAATTGAAGGAATCAGATTAGGCAAAGAAGAGACTAAGCAATTACTCTTTGCAGATGATCTGATAATATACTTAGAGAATCCAACAGAATCAAGTAAAAAAAATTGAGATAATAAATAAATTTAGCAAAGTTGCAGGATATAAAATAAACCCACATAAATCCTCAGCCTTCCTACATATTTCTAATGAAGTCCAACAGTAAGAAATAGAAATCCCAATTAAAGTTACTGTACACATAATAAAATATTTGGGAGTCTACCTGTCAAACAAACCCAGGAACCATATAAACATAATTACAAAACACTTTTCAAACAAACAAAGTCAAAAAACATCATTTGTTTGGGGTTAAGTTGAGCTAATATAATGGAAATGAGAATTTTACCTAAATTAGTTTATCTATTTAGTGCCACACTAAAAAATGTATATATTTTATAGAACTAGAAAAAATAGTAAGAAAATTCAACTGAAAGAACAAAAGGTCCAGAATATCAAGGGAATTAATGAAAAGAAATGCTTGGGAAGGTGGCCTAGCCATACCAGATTTTAAAGTGCATAATAAATCAACAGTCATCAAAACTATTCGCCAATAACAGAAGTAGAGTATCAAGTCAGTGGAATAGATTAGATGCATAAAACACAGCAATCAATGACTATAGTAATCTACTGTTTGATAAACCCAAAGAATTTAGCTTCTGGGATAAGAGCTTACCATTTGACAAAAACTGCTGAGAAAACTGGAAAATGATATGGCACAAATTGGGCATAGAGTAGTATCTTACACCATACACCAAATAAAGTTTAAATGGGTGCATGATCTAGATATAAATACTCATAATGTAAATAATCTGGGAGAGCATGGAATTGTTTACCTGTCACATTTATGAAGAAGGAAAGAATTTATGACCAAATAAGAGATAGAGAGCATTACAAAATTCAAAATCAATAATATTAATTACATTAATTTGAAAACTTTTTGTACAAATAAAGACAATGTAACCAAGATTCGAAGGAAAGTAGAAAATTGGGGAAGAATTTTTACAACCAGTGTCTCAGATAAAGGACTCGTTTCTAAAATATTCAAAGGACTAAGTCAAATATATACGAATACTAGTCATTCCCCAATTGACAAATGGTCAAAAGATATGAACAGGCAGTTTCCATAGGAAGAAATTAAAGATATCTATAATTATATGAAAAATACTCTAAATCACTATTGATTAGAGAAATGCAGATCAAAACAGTCTGAGGTACCACATCTCATAGTCAAAATCGATAACATGCCAAAACAGGGAAATGATAAATGCTGAAGATCTGGGGTGATTGGAACACTAATGTATTGTTGGAGGAGTTGTGAATGGATCCAACCATTTTGGAGAGCAATTTGGAACTATGCCCAAAGGACTATGAAAACGTGCATACACTTTCACCCAGCAATATCATTTCAAGGGCTGTATAAATAAAAGATCATACCAGTGGGAGGAGGACCTGTATGTACAAAAATATTTATAGTAGCTCTTTTTGTGGTAGTAAAGAATTGGAAATCAAGGAAAAGTGCATCAATTGGGGAATGGCTAAACAAGTTGTGATATCTGAATGTAATGGAATACTATTGTGCTATAAGAAATGAGGAGCAGATGGACTTCATAACAACCTGGGAAGACTTATATAAACTGATGTTGAGTGAGAGGAGCAGAACCAGAAGAACATTGTACACAATTACAGACACATAGCATCTGTGATGACTGATTTTCATAGACTGGGCTCTTCTCAGCAATATAAGACAACTCCAAAGGACTCATGATGGAAAAGGCTATCCACATCCAGAGAAAGATTTATGGAATCTGAATGTAGATGGAAGCAAATTACTTGATCTCTCTTTTTTGTTGTGTTTTGTTCCTTCTTTCTTTTTTATTCCCTTGGTTATAATCCTTCTTTACAATTTGACTAATGTTTAATGTGAAGGTATTCATAGAACCTATACCGGATTGTATGCCACCATGGTGGGGGGTGGGCGGGCAGAGGAAGGGGGAGATAATTTGGAACTCAAAAGCTTGTGAAATTGAATGTTGTAAGCTAAAAGCAAAGTACTTATTTTTTAAAGAGTCCTAGTAATGATATCTTTGGATAAAGAGGTTATCAAGTTTAGTTAATTTTTAGATATGGTTCCAAATTATTTTCCAGAGTGACTGGACCAAATGAAGTCCCACAACAGTCCATTTGTGTGCCTATGTCCCTATAATACCTCCAACATCTGTAATCTTTCTTTTTTGATCATTTTTAGACTCCTGTGGGTCTGAGATTGATTTTTAGAGTTGGTTTAATTTGTATGTCTTGAGTTATATTAGCTGCAACATGTTTTCATATGACTATTGAGAACTACCTCTTTGTATTTTTTGGCTATTTTTAAAGAAATGTCTTTAATTCTCATAAATATTTTAATATGTTCCACATTTATCTGGAATGCCAAATCTTTATCAGTTAACTGTTTCCCTTATAATTTTAACTGTATTTCTTTTCTTTGTGCCAAACCTTTTTACTTTTGTATAGTCAAAATTGTCTATTTTATCTCCTGGGAAGTCTCATTTCTTGTTTAGTCATGAATTCTTCCCTTTTTCATGGATAGGAAAGGTATTTCCCTCATTGCTTTTCCTTTATTTTGTTTACTATGTGACCTTTTATATACAGATAGATCATGCATTTATTTGGAGTTCATCTTGGTATATGACATGTGAAGCGTTGGTCTAGATAGATACATAGATAGATGAATGGCTTACAGACTGTTTTACAGTTTTCCCAGGAGTTTTGGTGAAATGGAGTCCTTACTTAAATAGCTGAAATCTCTAGATTTATCAAACATAATATTACTATGATATTTTCTTTTGTATGTTGTGTACTTTATCTATTCAGTTGTTCATTTAAAAAAAATCAGTACCAAGTAGTTCTGGTGATTACTCCTCTTTATTTTACATTGAAATCTGCTACTTCTATTGTCCCATTCCTTCCCGCTCTTTATTTCACTTTTTCCCTTGAGATCCTTGACCTCTTTTTTTCTCCAGATGAATTTTATTATTTTTTCTATCCTTTAAGGTAGTATGTAGTTTGATTTCCATGACACCAAATATCTATCTTAATCTGGATTGCATTTTAAATTTAATTATATTAATGTCGACCAATCATGAGCAAAAGATATCTCACTGATAAGTTGTCTTCATTACTATAAATAGCTTTTTATAGTATATTCATATCATTTCTGTGAATTCCTTGGCAGATATAATCCTAAATATTTTATTCATTCTGTAGTTATTTTGAATTGGATTCTTATCCTATTTGAATTGGATTCTTATTCTATCTCTACCTACTGAGTTTTGTTAGCAATGTTGAGAAAAGTTGATGATCTGTATAGGGTTATTATTATATCTACTGCTTTGCTGAAGTCATTATTTCACTTTTTGTAGTTAACTCTTTAATATTCTTTAAGTCCATTCGATCATCTTTAAAAATTAATAATTTTTCATAGAAGCAGCAAGGTCCCGCAGCTCCCACACTGCCACCCCAAACACCCAGAAAATACGAGCCCAAAGTCTAGGAAAGTCTAGGACTCTCAGACTCACAAAAATACAGAGAACACAGCTCTCTCTGAAGGCAGCTCGGCAGCAGGGGCTCAGCAGGGCAGCCAGAACTGAGGCTGGAACAGCCGGAAGTGGAGACCGAGGCCAGGCCTGGGGCAGTGGGAAGGGGCTGAGCCGAGCCCCACAGCCAGCCTGCAGAGGTTCTACAGCTTCCAGCACCTCCACATCTGCCAAGGTGTGAGGAGCAGGACAGGAGAGAGGCAGCTCACACCAGGAGAGAGGCAGCTCCCACCGCAGCAGAGGAGAGACCCCGGAGCCCAAAACTGCAACTGAGGCCAGGCAAGACCTCAGGGCGGCCAGGAGGAGCAGCGGAGCCTCCCAAGCCTCAGCTTGAGTCTACTCCAAAGAAAATCTAAAGCACTGGCCTAAGGGGAGCTTCAGTCAGAGACGGTTAGTTAAAGTTGAAACTTTGAAACTTAATTTGGGGAGTAAAGCAGTTCGGCCAATCTGCCCCCCGGGGCAAGGAAGTAGTGGGGGAGGGGAACTACTGGAACCAGCAGCAGTGGCCCCCACCAGGCTGCTTCAGAGCCCCTGGCCTGCACATAGCAGGGGGGCTGAATCGATTGATCAGGGCTAAGTGCTCTTGTGTTGAGTGGCCTGGATACAGACCGTGGTCTTGGGTGGTGGTCCTGGGGTGCACTTAAAGCAAGCCAAAGCTGGGGGGACTTGCAACACCCCCCTAATAGCTCCGGCAGTAGGGAAAACCCCAGAAATTTGAAACAGAGCTTCCTCCCTTGGAAGCAGAGTTTCACAGACCTAAAAAAACCAACCAATTAATTGATTGGCCAACATGAGAAAGAAGAAGCAAAATAAAAACACCAATAAAACTCTAGAATCCTTTTTTAGGGATAAAAAGGGTCAAAGCATGGAATGGGAGGAAGAGAGCCCAGAACTCAGAACTCCCACACCAAATTCTTCTAAGACAATTGAAGAATGCCTAGAAGTTATAC
>CM053601.1:107530146-107545550 GCA_028646575.1 Pseudocheirus occidentalis | reverse complement strand
ATTGTGAATTGTTGAAACTGTGAACATTGTACTGAATAAAGATTTGTAACGGAATAAACGGAGTGTTCACTAATACTGTGTAATCCAAATCTTAAAAGCTGTTCACAGTAGCATTCTCTCAGGAATCTACTGCTGATTGGCTTTACAACGTTCTTTGACTAAAAAGACAATGCTCGTTCCACTGTACCATAATGAATATTCCCATCCAAGCAAGTTCTTCCAGTCCAATATACTATTGTATACCTCCGTTGCAACTATAACTCAAACCCAAGCCTTTCCTCAATTCAAATAAAATGATCTTTCCAAGGTATTTTAAAAAAAATCATTGCTGAAATGATTACTGAAAGATGTAAGAGTATATAAATTGTACCATGATAAAATCAGTTTTTTCACAGCTCTTTGAATAATCTCACTAATCATATTCAGAGAATGTAGATCACAGGAAAGAATCTTGTGTTCACAACCAAAGATGTTATAAAGCTAGGAGATATAAGCAGTGGGAAGATGGGGACCTTGCCCACTCCTTCATCACATATGTCATGGCTCAGTGACATTTATATAGGAGTTTAAGGCCCAAGGCTTTGCATATATGTCATGATGGAGAGAGCAGCTCCTCATTTACATTACTGTTGCCTCTTCCTTCACTCCACCTATCAATGAATCATCCTATTCAGGTTAGCTTTCAGATTCTGTTTATGCCTGCACAAAATCTACCTGATATCTACTGTCAGTTGTTCTTTCAGTCCCCTCCCTCCCATGTACCATTCCCCCTGGAAAGAACCATACCCTACACACTCTTCAGGCTTAGAAGATTGATCAGTGGCCTTGAAATCAGAAAAATTTGTCTCCAAACCCTGCCTCTGACACATACTAGTACCACAGGCTAGTCACTTACGTCTTTGAGCTTCATCTATAAAATCATGGCTGAGTTTCTAAATCTGTGATCATATGAAAACTGAAGATTTCTGGGGAAATGTTACCTATTTCTATCCTTAGTCCTGACTTATTTGACATCTTATTAATGAACTGAAAGAAGAGACAGGAAGGCAGCTTCTTGGTGATTCATTCAAAATTAGAAATAATAGTTAACAGGATAGGTAATAACATTTTAAAAGAATATCAACTGAATAGAATAAAGAATTGGTAGCAAATGAAATTTTACAATAGCTTTTAAAACCCAGTATTTCTTTTTTAAAAAAGGAGAGGAGGGAAGCTCCATCATTTATATAGCTATAAGTTTAAGAAAGACCTGGTGTGATAATATTTTATATGAACAAAATTCTGAAATTGTAGTTTAATATCAAGTTTGATGTGATCTGAGAAAAACAAATAATCTCTAATTCTCAGTAAGTAGCAGCATAGTTTTTAAAGGGGGAAAAATCCCACTCTACTCCACACTACTCAATTCACATCTGGAGTATTACATATAGTTCTTAGTGTCATACTTTAAAAGGTATCTTAAAAACATACATAGAAAGATAGGAAGGGTGTTGAGTAATTAGGAGACAAAGTTGATTTAACTTGTAAGTGGCCAAGCCTTAAACTAAACCTTTCTTTTTATCTTTCTGATGTCTGATCCATTTTTTTTCCTATTTCACTAAACTGTCTATTAAAATAATCTCTCAGAAGAAGATCTAAGTTATTTTCACATAAATGTGAATATGTAATGTGTTACTTTTTCCCAATGTATTGGTATTTTAAACTTTAATTCTAATTATAGGCTGAGAGGCATTTACTCTTGACTACCTTGCATTAGGAAACTAGTAAAAGAAATACTGGAACAGACATGACAATCTTTTTAACACATAAAATTTCATAAGATAGGAATTATATCAGTTCTGCATGTGTGTAAGGCTGGTCATGAGGTCCATATCTATAGCAAAATCTATAACAGTATTCTGGAATCATTCTACTTATTCATGCAAGCAAATTATGAATAGATTTGCCGTAAGATATTTCCAAATCTTCCCTAAACAGTTACTTTTAGTCTGTTTCTTCCCTACACACTGTCAGAAAATAATGTTGGAATGATTAATGACATTGTTATTATGAGACCCAGGCTCAAATCCAACCCTAGTCATTTGTGTGACCTCACACACAGCACTTTCCTTCCCTGGACCTTGATTTCCTTGTTTTTCAAAAGAAGGAGGTATGTTAGATGACCTCTAAAGTTCCATCAATTTCTGAGATTCTTATTCTAAACACACTATCTCACTATTACCTTATTATATTGGTATTTGCCAGATCATCAGCACATTTATGGAGGTTTCTTGTTAGTCTTGGAATTGGAGACTATGTGTTTGTGTATATTTATTATTTTTCCTGTCTTATAATGGCTTGGATTGTAGGAACATCATGGAACCAGAGTTTATTTTTTTATACCAACATTTTTAATTAAGTGCTGCATATGCCCGTGTTCATTTCTATGCATCTGAAGAGAGCTGAAAGAAGTGCTACAAGTTCCATCAGACCCTTCCATTAAAGTAGTGAGTGTGAGCAGGTTCTACAGTAAAGAGATAAGAGATTGTAAAGAGATTTTTTTCCTAAAAACTAGAATTTTCACCAAGGCTTACAAAATAATACAAGGAGAATTCATTTTTCTCTGTCTATGGACAGGAAGGAAGTGACTAGTTAGATGAGCACTATTGTATCACCAATCCTCTGTAATTATTTATGGGGGCAAAAAATGTTAACTTTTAAATTCATATATTCTCCTCTTGGACTCCAGTCTCCAACTTAGAATCCCTATGCATCATAAGTATATATAATTACTCAGAGAATTTTAATGTTAAAGAGATGTACTTTTGAGGTAATGAGCACATAGGGCAATTATGATTTTTCCCGTGCAACCTTAGGGTCAATCTGCTGTCCATCTTCAATCTCTGCCCAGTGCCTGCTGTGGCAGAGTGGTACTAAGATTATAGCTTCTTTCTCTTTCTTGTTCATTACTCTTGTAAAATAGTTTTCCCCAAACTGCCAAAAACATTTCTAACCCATACCCATCATATATTGAGGACTCGTTTCCACCCATGTTGGGAGGGCTCATGGGACAGTGGAGAGGAAACTTGATTGATTCCAGTCTAGGTTGCCATTAACCACACTTACAACTTGGAAAACAACTTCACAACTTTGGGCTTCAATTTCCCTCATTTAAAATTTATGTCCCATAAGTTTCTTTTATGTACATTTTGCTTGATTCACATTCAACTATTCTTTGTCCAAGTAGATTAGGGATATTCCTCATTCTGAACATCTGTTCAATGACATCTTCTCTTTCAATGATATCTTTCACTTCCAACAATTGGCAATAAACTCAACCACCACTACTACCACACTCAGCACCAAGGTTCTCTTATATCACTTTATCCCAAACTTTTCTAATGCCTTTGTCATAGATTAATTTGTACTGTGGTTGATGTACATGTCCCTCTATGACAGTGGTTCTCAACCTTCCTAATGCCATGAACCTAGTTGTATGTGGGAGTGTCTGCATGTGGGCAGACCTGCCTGGAGAAGGATAGAGGAGGCTCTTAAGACCATCAGAAATATGTGTATTTCCATGGTCTTGGGCAACCCCTGTCACCCCTGGGAAAGGGTTGTTTGACCCCAAAGGGGTCACGACCCACAGGTTGCGAACTGCATGACATCATGAGCTCCATGGAGGCAGGAACTGCACCTTATCTATTTTTTTTAATTTTCCCAACATATTGAGCTATGCATAAAATAGTCACCTATGGGATACTTGGTTTCTTTTTACCAAGATTTAATGTACATTTATTCTTAACATGTGAAACATATAGCATAAAGATTTCACACTGAATAAATGATATTCATTAAGCCAAAAAAGGAGGAATTTACATCAAGTTTTTAGCTACATTGTTTGAAAAACAAATATGCAAAATTTTTCACTGAAAAAATCTCAATGATGTTTATTCATCGGGAACTTCAACTGAACCTAGAACTTTTTCACACCCCAATTAGAAAGAAAACAAAACAAAAATGAAAGCAAAACAGGAAAAATAAACTATAAGTTGATTGGCTGCTGAGACAGCAATGACTTTTTACACAGAGACATGTACAGCATCACCTCCAAGAGGAATGATGTCTGGCAAGAGATTAAATAATTGTATCTCACTTTGGGTAGGTCACCAACTTGTTATAACTTGCCATACTACACAGGAGAATGGCAGGAGTGTGGCTAGGGACCAAACTGTGGGGATCCAGAGGGTGGGTATGTGCAATGTACAACGTCATCTATATACACACACGCAGTGGCACAGGCACTGCAGCTAAAGGTTAAAACCAGTTCTAAGAGGTGATCTCAGGGGTTATTCATACAATCAAGGAGGAAGAGACAGAGCTCAGGGTGTTGTAGTTTCACACATGATACTTTGGGGGAAAAGCCTTTTTTTTCTCCTCAACATTGAACTAAAACATTTTTTAAAACTGCAGCTTGCTGTTGATCCAGCATTTCCTCTTGTTTCAATGTGAGACATTATTACAGTATGTTTACAGTATAAGGTATAAAGTACATGAAGGTCTTACATTCTACTGCACAGGCCTCTCCATTGGCCTCTCTCTGTTCACAACTGGTAAATTCTTGGCTCTTGCAAGATTGTAAATGTACAAAAAGAAACCACACACAATTCAGCAGTCACTTTTTTTTTGTCCTTCAGAGTTTTTGTGTTTTTTCTGTTTTTGTTTTTGTTTTTTACCATTGAGAACAGTTATGAAAGGTGGTGACCCACTGATGCAAGAACTGGAAGAGCCATTATTTTATTTGTTTTTCCCCAAACTCACTGTAAAGGACAGTGACTTTGGTTAATTTTTTTTAAGTCTTCTATGTAGGCAGAACTCTGCCTTCTTGAGTAGAGTGGGGTGGGGTGGGGTGGAAGAGGGGTAAGAAGGAGGAGGAAGGGGAGGGGAAGGGAGGGGAGGGGAGGGAAAGACAAGAGAGATAGGAAAGATTTCCCCTAGGGAGAAACAAGACATCGCAAGGCCGGCTGGATTCTGAGGTGGTTTTGCATAAACAAAGAACCACAGTCAGTTTCTAAGTTCTTCATGCAGGCACACACACAGGGGAGGTGTCCATCCCAGGGCTGTCATGACTGACCAGTTAAAAACAGTATATCACAAATGACTTGTAAGACCAATGAGTTCATCAAGATAGTTTTTAACTGAACCAAACTGAATTGAGTTTAACTGATGTCATTGCCTTTCTGGGACTCCTCCATTACACTGACCTAAGGAATTTTATCACATTTGCAAAAGTTTCTTTTATCACCTAGTCTTCAATGATCTTTTGCACTTTCATGTTCCTACATCCTTTGTTGGTGGAAGCTCTCATTTGGTAGTTAAATATACTACTTTACATAGCAATTTTTCATTTTATTCTCAGTGCTTGATAGAACTCCATGTCCACTGGAAGAACTCAATCAGTATTTGCTCTTGATGATGATCATGACATGAGTGCTATTATAAGTTATCCTGGGAAACAAGCCATCATTTTTATATTGCATCTATGGGAAAAATGTATTCCAAGTTCCAAACGACTGTTTAAGAAGGGGGAAAAAAGCAATTGTAGAAAAGTGGATACTATTTATTTAGGAAGAGGAACTTGACTAAAAAGTCACAGATCACATTCAATGTAAGGGATATTTGTTTAGTTTTTAAATGAGAGAGTTTTTAAATGTGACCTGAGAATTTACCCATCATGAAAGACCACTGGAATGTAATTCAACTTGTATTATTTTCCTCAGGAATTTCTTTAAAACTAGATTCCAGAAGTTCAAATTGCCAAATTTGGTTTATCAGCCTGTCAAGGATTTCTGATTATATCCAAATGGGAACTTCTTCCATCAACACAGATACAACCAATCTATAATTCAGGAGACAAAAAATTATGGAATTTCCCTAAGTTTAGCTCTTTCTCTACTATGACACAAACACATATCACATCTCATTACTATTTAGTTTCCAATTAAGAGTTAGGTGTACTAGATCGAGCACTTGAATTGAAGTCAGAAATGCCTGGGTTTGAATCCTGCCTTAGGTATTTCCTAGTCATATGACCCTGGACAAATCACTAAATTTCTTTGGTCCTCAACTTCATCTACACTTGATGACCTCAAAACTAACTTGCAACTCTAAATCTATGATTCTAAGATCCTATTATTATAAATTTATGTAGAACTAATAAAGACACCTTTACAAAGACATGATTGCCCTGGTTACAATTCAGTTAAAATATTCCCCATACTTTGAATGGACCATGTAGCTAATTAAAAGGCTGATGTATGTATCACTAGGAATAAAGAGGATCCCCATCCTGGCCACTTTACCTTCTTGTGACAAGAACTATCCTTTGTTGGTGGAAAAAAAAAATCCTAAACTGCAAAGCCCAATGTTAGAGATGTATTGCTCCAACCCAAATGATTCTCCAGAAACTTGAGCTTGCAAAAATGATGTAATGTCAGGACAAGGTTACACTTGTTTTATGCCTCTGTTGTGGCAGGAAAAAAATAAAACAACACAGAAGCTATTTTTACAACCTAAGATTGCAGCTTCTCTTAACTCATTGTGCCTTGAGATTGAAGCAATTGTATTTTCCTTCATTGTTCAGTGTCCTGATACCTCTCTGATTTCCTTAGGGATGACTTAAAAATATACTTGCAGGCTTAGTTCTCATGGGCTTTCCTTTAATTCATTTCTTGCAATATTGCTGGCATTTTAATGTTTTTTTTAAAAAATATTTAATAATAAGAAAACTGACTCTCCTAGGCCCATCCCCTACAGGAATTTCAGTGGCATTTCTGAAGAGAATATACAATAATTTTGTGACAGTTGTTCTACAATACCAAAACTTTCCCTAAAGAGAGAAAATAAATAAGACATCAACTAGAAACAAGAGTAATACCACTATATAATTCTTAAAGCTTTTCTGCTAAATACACTTATTCAGACTAAAATCAATTTACATGACACCTCAGGGCATAATCCCTCAAAAGACTCCAAATAATTCATGTAAAATATAAAGGAATCAGCTGTGACTCCTTTAAAAAAATAGGCATCTTTACTCACAGATACCAAGATTAAAAACATTAATATATTTTAACATTATTGGCTAAACCTACTGAAATTGTGGAGGGAGAAGTTGGAGATTTGCCCAGGATTAATTCTTTTGATAGAATTAATATCTACCAGATATTTTTAGTTCTGCTATCTGCCTCCATATGGATTAGGCCCCTACCTCTCCCCACCTCCAATAGGGATTTGTTTTCCCTAAAAGGCAACCAAACTGTGCCTGGCACCTACTTGGCCTCTGCCTCCCTTGATGTAATTTATTCTAGCTGTATTATTATGATTTCTTGGTCACCTAAGGACATAAAATGTCCCAGCCACTAGGAGTCAAGGCCTTTTATACTTGGTAAATTCACTGAGACCATGCTAGTCACAGTAACTTGTCCAGGAGGCAAGGTAGGAGGAGTGGAGGGCCTATCAATATTTTTCTGCCAAAGTTCAGCAAATCCCAAGTTCATGAAAGCCCTTTTTGTTGCCTGTTCAATGACTTATGAGTGCTCCATGTCTTTCTAACATAGAACCTAAATTAACAAAGTGCCTATATTAAGTCTACCCCTAACAGTTCTTAGGCTGGAAATTTCTGAAATTGCTTCAAAATAAGGTCAATTCAAGATGGGAAATAATATACTTAGAAATGTTTCACTGGGGATACAAGAATCCCCTTCTACAGAATCAAGAATTAGTTGGCAGTGTCTTTAAAGATTATCTAGATCTGTGACTCCAGATGTCTTGACTCTGTTACCTTGGATTCACTGACAATGAAGTTTTTTTTTTGTTGTTCTGAGCTTTACAGGTTAAAAATGTTCTCATGAATCACAATATGAAAGCCATTCTTCTATATTTATTCTTTAATTTGTGCTCTTTGTTCTGCCTCTACCCCTTTATCTTAGAGAGCCCCACCAGGAAGTAAAGAAAATGGCAATGATGGACATTTGTAGAAAGTTGGATATTATTGCTGGCAAGAACAAAGAAAATCTCTCACCAATTCTATTGTTACAGGTGGGGAATGGGCTTCTGAAGTTGGCCCCTTTTTTTCAGTTTTTCACCCTGATTTCATGCTTTGACAGTAAATTAAAGAGTACTTTAATTTTTTTAATATTATGAAATAGAAAATCATTAACAATGAACAGCATTTGCATAAGCATGAAGAGTGAATAAATGGGGTTTATATATGGAACCAAAGGAGTACAGAGAAATTCAGATAGGGCTGCAAGCAAGCAGGGCAATGTTGGTACTACCGCATGTGATTTCTATTAGGAACATGTTACATGTAGTACAACAAGAATTCCAGGTACAACCCTCGTTTATTTGCCTTTGTTTATGGAAATGTTAATACTTGTTGGGATCATGTATTCTTCATATCTTTTAGTGAATTGCCTGTATATAAAGATGATGACTATAGTCAAATATTGTTTATTAAGATCTCTCTGTTCTCAACTCATACATTCATCTAGGATTCCCTTAATACAGGTACAGATAATTTTCATAAAGATTTCATACAAATGGAAACAGATGCACATTTCCTAATTTTTCTGTATTAATAAAAAGTAACTGCATGCTGATTGTCTTGCTGTAATATGTAATTGTACAAACATCCTAAATCTAAATAAATATTTCTAATTCCCTTGAATTACATATGGCATTATTTCAAGTCTCTTCACCATCCTTGTGGTATCTCTCTCTCTCTCTCTCTCTCTCTCTCTCTCTCTCTCTTACTCTCTCTCTCTGTCTTTCCATCTCTCCATACACATATGTGTATGTATGTATATATGTGTGTATGTGTATGTGTATGTGTATATATGTATGTATGTGTATGTATATGTGGGTGTGTGCTTTTCCCCAAGGTATCACAGAATTCTTAGTACGATTTTAAGCTTTAATAGTAGGACACCTTATGCTGCCTATGAGTGAAAAAATCCTCTCTCATCTATATCTTTGCTTTATTGACATTTAATGTCCAGGAAAACATTATAGAAGACTGTTGAGCACAGTTCCAAAGTAAAGTAGTGTTTCCTCTAATAATTTGGCCATGAAACATTCTTTTGGTTTGAAGTACATTGACAGTACACATAAGTGTTTTGGGGAACTTAGGAACGTGGAATACAATTGGGATAAAAGAATGTTGCACAATTTGGAATAAAAATGAAACTGTTACCTTCCAACCTCCAACATTGTCACATATAACAAATAGCTCTAGTAGAAACACAATTATATACTTAATATTAAAAAAACTGACACTAGCAACTAAATGTTCACATGGAAGCCCATTTTACTGAATATCAGGGCTCTGTGAAACACAGGTTGAGGCTTAGTAAAGTAATTAAGTATAATAGCTTACTGTGAGTTGACAGAAGTCTCTTCTCCTATGATCCTTGGAAGTATAAGGTAAAGGGGTATCCTAGATATCTGCCCTCTGTTCTATGATTCTTTCTTCCTTGTCTGATAGCAACCAAATTTGGACAGAGAAATATTTCCTTTGCTGGTACCTGGAGTTTGTGGTAGATTAAGTAATCTAATACAATTTGGTCAGCAATCACACTTAGCTCCTGGTTACTTTAATTTTGTAAAGGGATTCAAGTCTCTACATAAAGCTAAAACAGACAGTCCTGTTAATTACTAACTTTAATGGCAGTCTCCATTATGCCACCATTCAAGAGGACTGTTTTGTCTACTTCATGACCTGATCTTCCTGAATGGACACAGTTCTAGAAGAAGCACCTTGGTTTTGATGGTGCTTTGTGCTAGACATTGTTTTTCATGTTTTGTCTTCCTCATACTTTTCAATTCTAAGCCTTGGTAGCAGAAACCCTTTTGAATATGTTTTTGTAAATATGCGCTGAAGGCACTGGGATGGGTGAGTTTCTTGAATTCAATAATTAATGAGTAAAGTTGGCAATGGAGAGAAAACATTATACTGTTCTTTGGACATGTACCAAGGAGTTCAGCTCTGGGCACATTTTACAAATCAGTGATCTTGGAATTACTTCTGTTGAAATAAATCAAATCTCTGGTGATTTAGAGCAAAGGTTTTCCTCTGTTTCTTGTCAGATATTGTGTCCAAAAAAACAAAAATCAAGTCTTTTTTTGAATTGGTCTGGAGCAATTTGGGAAGATTTCAGCCATTCAGTCCATGTAGAGTCGTTGTTCGTGCCCCTTTTTTTTACACTACTGATGTTTAGGCTTGTTTCTTACAGCACAGAAAACAAATTTGCAGAGGGAATGCCCCATTAATCACATTGATCCTAAGTCATTAGCAAGTGTTAATTACACAACAACCAAAAGTCTTTAAGATATTGGATAACTAATCATAAAATCTACAGTGTGCCTCTGCAACCCTATTTCCAGACTTTTGAAACTTGGCTTGTTCCTGTAGTTATAAAGATGTCCCATAGCTCATCAGAAGACATAATTTAAGCTCAGATCACAGCTTCTATAAAACAATAACTCAGGCTCTACAGAGATAAATTGCTCCTGTTTCTCTAGTGTGCTCTAGTCTCAGATCATTTTCCTTTTGCATTTGGCTATTAGCACCACACAAGTTGGAGACCATTCTTCCCCTAGCAAAACAAATTGTTATTCTAATCAAGGAGCCTTCATTACATGGGGAGAGCATGATTAATTACTTGATTTTTTTTAATTGGCATCTCCCTTTTCTTAGTTTCTCAATTTGAGAGAGTGTAATGAATATTAACTTTTGCTGTACTGACTTCCTTTGAAAATTCCCACAAAACTCCCTTCCACTCATTCTACAGTCAAACAGTGCATTCCATCTTCCTCCTCTGTCATTATCCCCTGGCCTAGAATGTACTCATCTTCACTTCCTTTTCTTAGAATCCCTAGTTGAGTCAGAGCTCAGTTCAAATGCTACCTTTTTTACCTCCCCATTTGTTAATGGCTTCACTCCCACCCCCTCATTACTTGTATATATTTTGTCTTTACTTATCAGTATATAAGTTTAGACACCTCCCCACCAATATCCCCCTTCCCCACCTTGCAAGCTTCTTGAGTACAGGAAGTGATTTTCTAGAGTATGCCCATTGCCTTCACAATAGCCACTTAATAAATGCTTGTTGAATGAATGAATGAAAATCTATGTCCAAATTATCATTTTAAGTATGCATTCATATTCAGGAGAAATATTGAGTTTGGTATGAAAAGTTACCTTAGAGATTATCTAGTTCTGCACATATATTTTAAAGATAAAGTCATCAAAAGCCAAAAGGTTGTCATTGGTCCAATGCCATGCAGTAGTTGAATAGCCTATTTGAAATTTGACCTCAAGTCCTCTGACTCCAAGACCCCTATTTTTTCCAGTATACCTCACTAACCCAAATGAATGAAGAAGAGTAAACTTTTTAGAGAAAATTTTAATTTGCTAAATTCTTAATGCTTACTTTTAAAAAACTGTAAACTTTCAGTGAAGGTAAGGTTATTTTTTGGATATCAACTCAAGTAAAATGTGTGACCCTTCTGGTTTTATTATTATTATTATTATTTAAGCTTTCTATAGTCCTTCTTTTTCACTCTCATTTTCTTCCTTTTCCCCTTCTCTATTTCATGTTAATGATGCTTCCTTTCTCCAGCTTTTCTCTTTTCTGCTGATTTTCCTTTCATTTTTCTCCTTTCTTTACTCTTTATCTCTTTGTTTTTTCTAACTTTCTATAGCTCTTTGTAGTGCCAATGCAATATTTACAGAACTGACCATGACTGTAAATATTTCTGCATGGTGCTTGATCACAAAATATAGCAGACTCTCCATATGGAAGACAGAAGCAAGGCATTTATTCAAATACCAGAAAAACCAAATCCCAACATCAGGAAACTGAATCCATCACAGCAACACAGAAGTTAATGCACATGTAGCAGAGAGCCTAACCATCCTTTAGCCTTTCCACAAATCAACACAAGATCAATATTTTACTCACAAATCTGAGTAACTCCTCACCTGAGCATCCTCCCTCTCCCACCATCTCTCTGTCTCTGGCTCCCTGCTTTCTGTGGGCTCTACTTCCCTTTAGCAAACTCCTGCTACCACTGACTCCATGTTATTACATTCAGCCTCTTAGGGGTCAGAGTTTGTTTTCAAAGCAGGGAAGTTTCCTGTGTGCTCTACTCCATCCTTCAGCAAACATCTCCCACCACAGGTTCCATGTGACTACATTCTGCTTATTAGGGAGCAGAATTTGTTTTCAGTTTCAAATTCCCCTAGGCTTATTAAGGGGCATGGAAGGTATTTAAATTACTATTACCATTACACTCTTCCTTTCCTGTTTTGTTCTTTCCTTTTTCTGATTTTTACTTTGTTCTTACCTCTCTCCAGTTCTCTGGTTTCCTGCTCCTTTCCATTTTCCTCAATATCTCTCATTCTTTCCCTACCAATAACCATTTCATAGTTTCTTGTCAGAGAAAATGGAGTGGTTTGCCATTTCTTTCTTTGGCTCATTTGTCAGATGAGAAACTGAGGTAAACAGGGTTAAGTGATTTGACTAGTATCACACAGCCAGTAAGTTTCTGAAGCCAGATTAAGACCTCAGGAATTCCTAACTCCAGGCTGAGCACTCTATCGCTGTTCCACCTAGTTTCCCAACAACCATAGAATTTATTTAACTAATTTTACTTGTTCTTTAGTTTTGCAGTGTTTTATTGAAATTCATTGTTTTTCTCCTTTGACTATTTAATGGTGATTTCAGATTTTCACATTAATTGCTTGAAAATATAACTGAATAGGCAGGCATTGTATAATTCACTAATCACATTTTATATTTAGTGTACTGTGGATGTTAAGAAAATATTCAACTACATGAACATTTATTAAGTATCTATAACATTCAAGGTACAGTGGTAGGAAGTAGGAATACATAGTCAAATAAATGAAGGTAAGCCAGCTGACTGAAGCATCCAGGCATGCTGAGGAAGAAAAAGGAGACAGCACATGCCACTTATGTCAAATTATTACCACCTTGACTACCATCTACCCTCACACCCTGATGGAAATAGTGAAAATCCAGAACCTAAACACTTTGGGAATACCAATGCCCTCCAGGACACCAGGCCTGCTTCCACCCCAGCCTCAAAAACTGTCATTGAGATTGGAAACCAAAGAAGAAAAGGATCTCATCTTCCTCATTTTGACCAAAACAGCTGTTGACCAATTGCTACCAACTGCCAGGTAATGCCAGGAGCCTTTGAATCAGTAACATCAAATTTCTGGCCCTGATTTCTGCCCAGCCCTCAATGTCATTGCTCAGAGAAGCAACTCTTTGTGATCATGGACCAGCCAACCTCACCAACTGATACTCAGCTACCACTTTCAGGGAAGCTTAGTTGAAGCAGTATGACATCCTGAGGGAGGGCCAGGGGTCTATGTATACCAAGTAGGTAAAACCACAAGCTCCCCTTACACCCTGGTGAAGATAGCCCAGGAGTCTGAACCCAAGAATTTTCAGAACAACATCTAACTTAGTATCAAATGATTCGTCATAAGAACATGATATGATTTTATCTATGAAGAGGACATTTAAAACAAAGGATTTTGAGACAGAGCCAAGATGGCAGCATAGAAGCAGCAAAGTTGTGTAGCTCCCACACAGCCACCCTAAATACCCATAAATTATGACTCTAAACAAATTTTAGGGCTCACAAACTCACAAAAATACAGAAAACACACATCTCTTGCTGAAGGCAGCTCGGCAGGAGGGGCTCATTGCAGCAGGCTGGGAGCTGAGGCCAGCCCAGCCCCAAAACCAAAACCGCAGCCAGGCCCCAGGGTGGTTGGGAGGAGCCACAGCTTGAGTCCACCAGGGAGACTTGCAGCACCTGGAGCAATCTACACATTTATCAAGCCAGGAAAAATAAGGCTTATAGAAAGGTCATTGGAATTCAAGCTTTCAAGCTAAATTTGGGGGAGGACAAGCAGTCCAACCAAACTGCTCCCAGGGCAAGGAAGCAGCGGGAAGTGGCAGGATCTGGTGCTACCAGCAACTGCCTCCACTGGGCTGCTTCAGAGCTTGTGGCCTGCCAATTGCAGGGGGGCCGAGACAATGGTTCAGGGCCAAGGGCTCTTGTGTTGAGGGGCCTGGATCTGGATCGTGGTCTTGGGTGGTGGTTCTGGGGTGTACTTTCAGCAAGCCTAAGCTGGTAGGGATTGCAACACCCCCCTAATAGCTCTGGCAGCTGTGAAAACTCCAGCGATTTGGGACAGAGCTTTCCCCCATAGAAAGAGTTCAACAGACCTAAAAAAATCAACCAATTAATTGACTGGCCAACATAAGGGAAAGGAAGCAAAATAAGAACAGCAATAAAACTCTAGAATCCTTTTTTTATAGACAAAACGGATCAAAGCATGAAAGGGGAGGAAGACATCACAGTCAGAAGTCCCACACCAAATGCTTCCAAGATACTCAAAGATTGTCTACAAGCTTAATCAGCTGAAAAAGGACTTTGAAAAACAAATAAGAAAAGTGGAGGAAAAATTGGGAAGAGAAATGAGAATGATGGGAGAAAATTATGAAAAGAGAGTCAACAACCTGACTGAAGAAAACAACACTTTAAAAAATAGATTAACCCAAATGACAAAAGAGGCCCAGAAAGCCAATGAGGAAAAGAATGCCTTAAAAAGTCAAATTTCCCAGATGGAAAAAGAATCTCAAAAGCATTCTGAAGAGAATAATTTCTTCAGAATTAGAGTGGAAGAAGTGGAAGCTAATGACTTTATGAGAAACCAACATGCTCTTAAACAGTTAGGAACAAATGAAAAAAATAGAAAGCAATGTGAAATATCTCCTTGAAAAAAACACTGACCTGGAAAATAGATCCCAGAGAGACAATTTGAAAATTATTGGTCTACCTGAAAGCCATGATCAAAAAAAGAACTTGGAAAGCATCCTGCAAGAAATTGTCAATAAAAATTGCCCTAATGTTTTAGAATAAGAGGGCAAAAATAGAACTTGAAAAAATTCACCAATCACCTCTTGAAAAAATCCCCAAAAGAAAACTCCTAGAAATGTTGTTGCCAGGTTCCAGAATACCCAGTTAAAGGAGAAACTATTACAGACTGCCAAGAGAAAACAATTTGAATAATGTGGAAACACAATTAGGATAACCCAGGATCTGGCGGCTTCTACACTGAGGTATTGAAGGGCCTGGAATATGATATTTCAAAGATCAAGGGAGTTGGGATTAAAACCAAGAATCACCTACCCAGCAAAATTGAGTATAATATTCCAGGGGAAAATATGTTCATTCAATGAGGTGGAGGACTTTCAAGCATTCTTGCTGAAAAAACCAGAACTGAACAGAAAATTTGACAACTAAACACAAGAAGC
>CM053601.1:107511124-107529646 GCA_028646575.1 Pseudocheirus occidentalis | reverse complement strand
AGTTGTAAATATTCTTTCCCAATTTCCCACTTCTCTCTTAATCTTGGTTACATTGGCCTTGTTTGTACAGAAACTTTTCAATTTGATGTAATCAAGATTATCGATTTTGCATTTTATAATGCTTTCCAAATCTTCTTTGGTCATATCCATCATTATTTCTTAACCAGTACAAAATAATTTTTAAATGCTGTAACTTAATTTGCCTCAGTTATATACTTTCCAAGCATGTACACATTGATATTGAAGTGGATGCATGTATTGCCAGAGATAGTTTAGTGTTTGGGAGACTCTGAAGGAAAGTGTGGGAAAGAAGTATTAGACTAACTATGAAACTGAAGGTCTACAGAGTCATTGTGCTGACCTCATTATTGTATGTCTGTGAAACCTGGACAGTACACCAGCACCCTGTCAGGAAACTGAATCACTTGCATTTGAATGGTCTTAGGAAGATTCTGAAGATCACATGGCAGGATGAGATATTAGACACTCAGGTCTTTTTTTGACCTAAATGGCCAACCTTTCAAGCTATATTGCAAAGAGCTCAACTTTGATGGGTTGTCCATGTTGTTCAAATGCTAAATGTAAACTTGTCAAAAAGACTATTTTATGGAGAACTCACACAGGGCAAGTATTCACACAGTGGTCAGAAGAAGCAATGCAAGAACACTGTCAAGGTCTCCCTTAAGAACTTAGAAACTGATTGACATGGGAGATGCTGGCACAGGACTACCCAGCATGGCATGCCTACATTAGAGAAGACCCTGTGGTCTATGAGCAAAGCACAATTGAAATAGCTCAAAAGAAACACAAGATGTACAAATTTAGAGAATCCACTCCGAATGTTCACATAGACTATTTTTGCCTGACCTGTGGTAGAGCATTCTGAGCTCATATTGGTGTTATCAGCCACTCTAGGATACACTATAACTTGGCACTAGAATCGTGAGGTCATTTTGGTCCTCTTCAAGAATGAAGGACAACAACCAACCAACCAACCAACTAGTTTTGACAATTACCTCTTTATAATATAGTTTTAGATCTGGTGGTTAGGCCATCTCTCTTTGCATTTTTTCATTAATTCCCTTGATATCCTTGACCATTTGTTCCTCCAGTTGAATTTTATTATAATTTCTTCTAGCTCCACAAAATAATTTCTAGCAGTTTAGTATGTTATTGAACAAGTAAGTTAATTTAGGCAGAATTGTAATTTTTATTATATTAGCTCAGTCTACCCATAAAGCAATTCATATTTTTCCAATTATTTAGAGCTGACTTTATTTGTTTAAAAAGTGTTTTGTAGTTGTGTTCACATAATTCCTGAGTATGTCTTGACAGATAGACTTCCAAATATTTTATATTGTCTATAGTTGTTTTAAATAGAATTTCTCTTTTCTCTTGCTGCTGAACTTTGATAGTAATACATAGAAATGTCGGTGATTTATGTGGGCTTATTTTATGTTCTGCATCTTTGCAAAGTTGATATTTTGAGTAGTTTTTTAGTTGATTTTCTAGGATTTTCTAAATATATCATGATTATCATCTGTAAAAAGTTGTAGTTTTGTTTCTTCTTTGCCTGTTCTAATTTTTTAATTTCTTTTTTCCCTGATCACTAATGCTAACATTTCTAGTATAATATTAAATAATAGTGGAGATAATGGACATCCTTGTTTCACTCTGATCTTACTAGGAAAGGATCTAGCTTATCCCCTTTGAATAGAATGTGTGGTTTTAGATAGATCCTACCTGTCATTTTGAGGAAAACTTCTGTTTATTTCTATGTTCTCTATTGTTTTTTTAATAGGAATGGGTGCTATATTCTGTTGAAAACTTTTTCGTGCATTTATTGAAATAATCATTTGGTTTATGTTGGTTTTCTTATTGATAAGGTCAATTATGCTGATAGTTGTCCTAATATTGAACCAGCCCTGCACTCCTGGTATAAATTGCACCTTGTCTTAGTGTATTATCTTCATGATAAATTGTTGTAATCTCTTGGACAGTATCTTATTTTAAATGTTTGAATCACTATTCATTGTGGAAATTGGTATATAATTTGCTTTCTGTTTTGGTTTTTTCTCGTTTAGATAAATCAGCGCCAATAGGAATTTGGTAGGATGCCTTTGCCTATTTTTCCAAATAGTTTATATAGTATTGGAATTAATTTTTCCTGAAATGTTTGGTAAAATTCACATGTAAATGCATCTGACCCTGGACATTTTTTGTTTCTTGACGGCTTGTTCAATTTATTTTTTTGTTATGAAATTGGGTTAACTATTTTATTTCCTCTTCTGTTTATCTGGACAATTTATATTTTTGTAAATATTCATTCACTTCACTAACATTGTTAGATTTATTGGTATACAATTTGTCAAAAAAAGCTCCTAATTATTTATTTAACTTCCTTTTCATTAGTGGTGAATTCACCTTTTCATTTTTGATACTGATAATTTGGTTTTCCTCTTTCTTTTTAAAATCACATTAGTAAAAGGTTTATCTATTTTATTGGAGTTTCCTCCCATAAACAAGGTCTTAGTTTTATTTATTAGTTCAAGAATTTTCTTACTTTCACTTTTATTAATCTTTCCTTTGGTTTTCAGAATTTCTAAGTTGACATTGAATAGGGGATTTTTAATTTATTTGTCCAGCTTTTGTAGTTATATGACCAATTAGTTGATCTCTTCTTTCTCTATTTATTCATGTTAGCACTAAGAGATATAGAATTTCTCTTAAGAACTTCTTTGGCTGAGTCCCATAAGTTTCATTATGTTGTCTGACTATTGTCATCCTCTTTGATGAAATTATCGACTGTTTCTCTGTTGTTTGATCCACTCATATTTTAGGATTGGATTATTTAGTTTCCAAGTAGTTTGGGGCTTCAACTTCTTTATCTGTGTGACCAGGGTCCAGTACATGTGTAAAGCACCTGAGATGTGATCTCCCTCATGGAGAAAGTGGAAAGCTTGCTTCTTGGAGAGTTGTGATGTCATGGTATAGAATCACCTCAGAGAAGTGGGGAGCGTGCCTAGGCATTCTGTAACTGATTCTAGTTAGTTAATTATATTGTGAAGAGGAGGATCTCTGGCCTCAGAGGAATTCAGAAAAGAATGTCACCTCAGCCTATGCCCTTTTATCATTCATCCTCAAATTCTCTCTCTCTCTCTCTCTCTCTCTCTCTCTCTCTCTCTCTCTCTCTCTTTCTCCATCTATCCATCCATCCCTTCATCTTCCCCCACCCTCGTATTTTTATAGGATCTCAGGGAACACATTGTCCTTTGCTATACTGAGCTGTAAAAAGAAAGGTCTTTTGACCTCCCTTCTGAGGACAACTGGATGTGTAAAAGGGCCTTCATCCTTGGCTTTTGTGGATTTTTCCCTCCTTTTGAATGAGGGAACTTAATCTGGAGGTCAAGAGAGAAAATCACAATAATTTTGAAGTTACAGAACAGCTTGGTTTTGGAGCTAGCTCAGCATTCATACTCTGAAATGTAAGAAATAGTCTTGGCAGGTGATCTTTTGGATCCAATTCAGTTGAACTGAAAGAACTAGGAACTCAGTTCACATTTGAACATGAACTTGATGGGTCCAGCATTATGTAGAATCTATGCTTAGTGACCCCACTGTGTTAATATCCTCATTCTTCAGGAGAGATAAATGAGTTCCAGAGAGATTAAGTGACTTTGTCAATGTGCAGTGTTGTAAGGTAATTAATTTAGCAGGTACTTGGTCCTTAGTAACTAAGCTAAGAACTTCTGTGAAAGAGGCAGAGGGTGTGAACTCTGTCTCCTGTGTGAAAGACAGAGGGTATAAACTCTGTCTCCTGTTGCTAACCTGGCAGGAGGGGGTTGGCTGAGATAGGAAGCCAGTGTGTGTGTGTGTGTGTGTGTGTGTGTGTGTGTGTGTAACTAAGAAGAGTTCCAGGGACAGAGAAGAGGAATTTTCCTCCTGGCCAGCTCCTGGTGGAAGAAGAATCATGGAGACTGAAACTGGGAGAGAGAGGGGGGGGAGAGAGAAAGAGAGAGAGAGAGTCAGAGAGAGAGAGACAGAGAGAGAGAGGCAGAGAGACAGAGAGACAGAGAGAGAGACAGAGAGAGAGAGAGAGACAGAGACAGAGACAGAGAGAGACAGAGAGACAGACAGAGAGACAGAGAGACAGAGGGAGAGAGAGACAGAGAGACAGACAGAGAGACAGAGAGAGAGACAGAGAGACAGAGAGAGAGACAGAGAGAGAAGAAAGAGAACTGGAGTTTTCTTGAGATCAGAATCTGCTTTAGAGAGAGAGAGTTTCTCTCCCATCATCTGGAAGCTGACTGAGAACTGAGTTGGAGTTTTTCTTGAGACCAGAATCTGATGAAGGCTGGAGTTGCTGCCTCCTGGAAGGCTGAGATTCCTTCTGGGTCCTAGGGCTAGCCAAACTGCTGGAGGACTGAAGAAGCATGACCAGGATAAGACTTTGTTTGTGGCTTGGTTGATCCTTGAGTTCCCAGCAACAGAAGTTGTGAAGGGTTTGAGATGTGCCGGACCCTGTGAATTTCAGTGTATAACAATAACTGACCAGAGGACTGGACAAGGAGCTTGGAGATGTCTGCTTCTGAATCCAGGTGACTGTTTGGTGGATTCAGGTAGGAGCTGAGACCATGGAAGGGGATCCAGGGAATCTGAGAGATCACTCTGAGCCAAGAAGAAGAAAAGACCTCCCCTTGGATGCATGATGAAATTGAAGTGTACTGTATACTGAGGGGTGGAGGGTTTGTGTAATTTTCTAATGATTGTACTTAGTGACTGATTGTTAGGTAAGTGATTGATTAAGTTAATCTATGATTGCCCCATGAGTGGAAGATTGATTGTTGTATTGTGAAATGACTGAATGATTAAGTAAGGAGGGTTCCCCCCTTAGGGAAACTAGATGATCATTCTTTTATTCTTTGTTATTCTTTGGCCACTGTGGTGAAAACTATGTGGCCATTCTAATGTGAAGCTATTGCGAAAACTATATTGTGATTTTCTGTGAAAAGTCGTAACATTGTGAATCCTGTACCTTGATTTCTGTGAATGTTTTGCTCTGATTTGTTGTGGAATAAATAGACTGTTCACTATACTATGTAATCAGAACCTTAAAAGCTGTTCACGGTAGCATTATTTTAGGAATCTGCTAGTGCATGGAATTACAAGTGACTGGACATTTACAAAACTAGTAAGGGTTTTCAATCTATGTATGCTAAACCTTAGAATGATGTACTTTCTTTTTAAATTTTATTTTATTAATTAATTTACTTTTAGTTTTCAACATTGATTTCTATAAGATTTTTAATTACAAATTTTCTCCCTTCTCTACCTCTCCCACCCTTGGATGGCATGCATTCTGATTATCCCTTCCCCCAGTCTGCCCTCTCTTCTATCACACACCCCCCTTATCCCTTTTCTCCTTTCTTGCTTGTATGGTAAAATAGATTTCTATACCCCATTGCCTATATATCTTATTTCCCAGTTGCATGTAAAAATCTATTCTTTTAACATTAAAAAAAATTGAGCTCCAAATTCTCTCCCTTCTTCCCTACCCACTCTCATTGAGAAGACAAGCAATTCAATATAGGTTATTCATATGTAGTTATGCAAAACACTTTCATATTGGTTGTGTGAAAGAGTAACTATATTTCCCTCTATCCTATACTGCCTCCCCTCCAACTTATTCTGTTTTCTCCTTTGACCCTGTCCCTTTGCAAAAGTATTTGCTTCTTACTACCCCGCTCTCCCAATCTGTCCTCATTTCTACCACCCTGCCTTATCCTCTTCCCCCTTACTTTCCTGTAGGCCAAGATACAGAATTGAATGTGTATGTTATCCCCTCTTTAAGTCAAATGTGATGAGAGTAAGGTTTACTCATTCCCTCTCATGTCTCCCCATTTCCCCTCTGTTTTGAAACCTTTTCCTTGTCTCTTTTGAGTGAGATAATTTAGCCCCATTCTATCTCTCCCTTTCTCTTCTCCCAATATATTCCTCTCTCACCACTTAATTTTATTTTTTAGATATCATCCCTTCATATTCCACTCATCCTGTGCTCTGTATCCATCCATCCATCCATCCATCTATCTATCTATCTATCTATCTATCTATCTATCTATCTATCTATCTATCTGTCTGTCTGTCTGTCTGTCTGTCTGTCTGTCTGTCTGTCTGTCTGTCTGTCTGTCTGTCTACCTATCTATCTATCTATCTATCTATCTATCTATCTATCTATCTATCTATCCATCTGTCTATCTATCCATCTATCTATTTTTCTGTCTGTCTGTCTACCTATCTATTCAACCACTGTAACACTGAGAAAGATCTTATGATTAACAAATATCATATTTCCATGTAGGAATGTAAGTGGTTCAACTTTAATAAGTCCTTTATGATTTCTCTTTTCTGTTTATATTTTCATGCTTCTCTTGAGTCATATTTGAAAGTCAAATTTTCTATTCAGCTCTGGTATTTTCATCAAGAATGCTTAGAAAGTTATCTATTTCATTGAATGTTCATTTTCCCTCTTAAGTATTATACTCAGTTCTGCTCGTTAGGTGATTCTTGGTTTTAATCCTAGCTGTTCTGACCTCCAGAATATCATATTCCAAGTCCATCAGTCCTTTAATGTAGAAGCTACTAGGTCTTGTGTTATCCTGATTGTATTTCTACAATACTTTAATTGTTTCTTTCTGGCTACTTACAGCATTTTCTCCTTGACCTGGGAAATCTGGAATTTGGTTACAATATTCTAGTACCACAAACTGAGGCAGGAATAAACATTTCTAGAATAGAGATTCATAACAGGGAGAAGTTAAAGAGGAGTTGAGATAGGTAAATTGAGTTTATTTGACATACAGCCTGGAACACTAGACTAAGAGATCTAAATTTTACCTTATCAAGAAAGAAGACATTGTTGCATAAGTCAGTAGGATTGATGAATCTGAAAAAGTATATAGAATTGATTGTCTGAGAGTCTAGGAAGATGGAAGACCACTTAGGACTGCAGTAATTCAGGCCTGAAATCAACTGTAATGTGCTTTAGAAGAACAATTAATATAGATCATTTTTGTTTCCAAAATTGGTTCTGTGTGGTGACTAATGCATGACAGATTCAGGGAAATGCAGGGAAGCTGTATGTCCTAGCTCTTACCATCTCGTATTTTGAAATGTACATAGAATGGAACAAAAAACATAACAAAGCCCCAAAATGTAAGTGTTACAGAGCCCTAAACAAACTAGAATATTGTCCAGAGGGCTAAATGACAAAAGGAGATTATATTATTTAAAATGTCAAACATCTGAACCTCTTTCAACTTCCTCACCCATCAAAAAGGAAAAGAAAAAAAAAACCTTTATTCACACTGAGCTCCTTGACAGCTGACACTATTGTTTTTTTGGTTTGTGTTCTGAAACTCTTTGTATTTTCTAGTTTGTAATAGAATGTTGTGAAGTCATGCACAAGCAGCTTTTCAGAAAAATACTACTGTGATGAGCTTTTAAGGTTGTGATTACACAGTATAGTGAACAGTCTATTTATTCCACAACAAATCAGAGCAAAACATTCACAGAAATCAAGGTACAGGATTCACAATATTACAACTTTTCACAGAAAATCAAAATACAACATTCAAACAGCTTATCACTAAGATGGCCACATAGTTTTCAACACAATGGTCACAAAGTTTTCAACACAGAACAATCAATCATTAAAGACTTAAATACTGTAATCAATACAATAATCCAAGACACTTTTGAAGAAATCACAATCATCTCAATACATTCAATCATCCTTAAGGAGGTTTGCCTCCTCAAAGTACAATAGTCAAAGTTCTCCACTCATGGGGCACACTAAGTTACAAATCAGTCACTTATTCAGTCATCAAGCACTAAGTACCATCATTTAGTAAATCAATTATTCTATCAACTCAGTCATTCAATCATCCTTCATCCTTCACTATTCAATCATCAGAAAATACACAGATCCTCTACCCCTAGGTGACTAGTAAATTAGAATTTCTCAGTAAGCATACAGTATCTAAGTGAAGTCTCCTTTCAGCTTCACTCAAGGTGGTCTCTCAGATTCCCTGGATCCCCTTCCATAATCCCAGATCCTAACTGGATTCACCAAACTGTCACCTGGGTTCAAAGGTGACACAGCCCCCAGGTCATTGTCTCTGCACAGTTCCTGCTCCACATTGGAGCTCACAGTGTCCAGTTCATCTCAAATCTTTCACAGTCTCTGTTCCTAGGAAGACAAGGTTTGACAAAGCCACCAACAGGTTCATACAAAGTACCAGCATCACAGTTATGCTTCTTAAGCCTTTGGCAGCTCTGGTTAGCCCTTGAATATCCTTAGCAGCTCCAGCTGACCCTCAGACCCAGAAGAATCCTCAGCTGGTTCCCAGAAACAAAATCACTTCATCCAAGTTCTCCAAATCAAATTCATTCTCTCAAGCCTGGGGGACCTCTCCTACTCAGTCACCCCAGTGGCAGCAGCTTCTGACACCATGGAGCCTGCTACAAGAAGGTCTGTCTGACCCAGCATGGGCTTTTCCTTATATAAACAAAACATAGGCTTCTTACTGTTTCAGCAATCATTTGCTTCCATTTGCTCCATTCTAATTCTGAAGTAATTATTTTCTTCAGAATGCTTTTGAGATTTGTTTTCCATCTGGCAAATTCAACTTTTTAAGGCATTCTTCTCCTCATAGGCTTTTTGGGCCTCTTTTGCCATTTGAGTTAATTTGTTCTTTAAGGTGTTGTTTTCTGCCACCATTTCTGCTGCTACTGCTGCTTCTGCTTCTTCCTTGCCCTGAGGGGGGTGCAGTTCAGCCAGACTGCTTTTCTCCCCCAAATTTAGCTGAATGCCACCAACCTTTCTCTTAGCCTTATTTCTCCTGCCTTGATAAATCTGGAAACTGCCACAAGTGCTGCCAATCCACTCTCCTGAAGACTCCAGCTGCAGCTCCTCCTGGCAGCCTTGGGACCATACCATGGTTTCAGGCTGGGCTGATTTTGGCTCCCAGGCTGCTGAGCTACCTTCAGCTAGAGATATGTTTTCTGTATTTTTGTGAGTTTTGGAGCCCTATAATCTGTTTAGAGTCATATTTTATGGGTATATAAGGTGGTCAGAGCTGCAAAACCTTGCTGCTTCTACACCACCATCTTGGCTCCAACCCCCCCCATTTGTTATTTCTAATAGGTGTGACACAGTAACTCAGAGTTCTTTTAATTTGTGTTTCTCTAGTCAATAGTCATTTAGAGAATTGTTTCATATAACTATAAGTAACTTTGTCTTCTTCTGAAAACTGCTTATTTATATCCTTTAGCCCTTTATCAAGTAGAGAATGGTTCTTTTTATGTGCTTCTTTATTTGTTTACACACTTAAAACCTCCCCCCAAACCTCCACAGTAAAACAGTAGTCATTGAGAGCAAAGGCCATTTTGGTTGTCCTTTTTGCTTCCCCAGTGACTACAACAGTATAGGCATATAGCAGGACCTTAGTCAATGTTTTTTTAAAATTGTATTTGCAAATCACTGGAGAAAGAGAAGAATATGGAATCAGAAGACCTGGGTTTGAATTCTGGCTCTGTTGTTCACTAGTTGTGTGATATTGGTTAAATCACTTAAACTCTCTGTGCCTCAGTTCATCTGTAAAAGCTAGTAGTGCCTCATATTAGATACAATTCTTGGGACTAAAATTGGTCTTTGTTGGATACTAGTTTAAACTCAATTGAACTTGACCTTTAGGGCCCCTTTCAGCTCTAAACTGGTGAAATTATAAACTGAATTGAAAGTGGATCTTTTCTCTGCCACAGGCATAATTCTTTTTTAAGGTTCTGATTACACAGTATAGCAAATATTCCATTTATTCTACAACAAATCAGAGCAAAACATTCATAGAAATAAAGTACAGGATTCACAATGTTATGACATCACAGAAAATCAAAATACAGCATTCTAACAACTTTTCACTAAGACAGCCACACAGTTTTCACCACAGTGGTCACAAAGCTTTTAAAATAAATTTTATGTTTGTTTTTAGCTTACAAAATTCATTTCCACAAGATTTTGAGTTATAAATTTTCTCCCTGTTTCTCCCTTACCCACCACCTCAAAATAGGGATCCCACTGAATATCTCTTCCCCCAATCTTCTCTCTCCTACATCCTCCCCAATTCCCCCTCCAGCTTTCCAGTAGGTCAAGATGGATCTCCCTATTCCAGTGCCTATATATCTCATTTCCCAGTTGCATGTAAATAATCATCATCCTCATCCTCATCCTCATCATCATCATCATCATCATCATAATCATCATCATTATCATCATCATCATCATCATCATCATCATAGCAGCGGCTACATGGCACAGTGAGTAGAGCACTGGCACTGGAGTCAGGAAGACCTGAGTTCAAATCCAGCCTCAAACACTTGACACACTTACTAGCCATGTGACTTTTGGCAAGTCACAACCACAATTGACCTCCAAAAAGCATAATAATAATAATAATAATTTTAAACATTTGATTTTACAACTCTGAATTCCAGAATCTTTCCCTTCTTCCCTCATCATCCACCGTTATTGGGAAAATAAGCAATTCATTACAGGTTTTACATGTGTAGTTACCCAAATCATTTCCATAGTGGATATATTGTGAAAGGCTGACCACATTTCTATCCATACTGTCCCACCTCCCATTTGTTCTAGTTTCTACTTTGACCCTGTGCCTTTTCAAAAGTGTGTGTTTCTAACTACCCTCCCCCCATCTGCCCTCCCTTATATCATCCCCTCTCTTATCCCCTTCCCCTCTACGTTCCTTAAGTGTAAAACACCCAATATAGTGTGTATCTTATTCCCTCCTTAAATCAATTTCAGTGAGAGTAAGGTTGACCCATTCCCTTCTGCCTTAATGTTCTTTCCTTCCATTGCAGTAGTTTTCCTTTGCCTCTTTTATCTCTCCCTATCTCTTCTCGTTATATTCCTCTCTTACCTCTTAATTTTTATTTTCTCAATATTATACCTTCCTCTTTAACAGATCCTGTTCCCTCTGTCTAGATATACCTGTACACATATATACACACACTCACATATATATTCATATGCACATATGCCCTTCTATATAGACATATATATGTATGCATACATATACACACATACATTTAGATATTCTTCAACTGTCCTCATATTTGGAAAAGTTGTATAAGTTACAATTATTGCTTTTCCATGTAAGGATGTCAATAGTTCAACTTTGATAAGTTACTTATGATTTCTTTTCCCTATTTACCTTCTCATGCTTCTCTTGCTTCTTTTATTTAAATGTCACACTTTCTGCTTAACTCTGGTTTTTCATCAAGAATACTTGAAAGTACTCTATTTCATTGAATGACCACATTTTCCCCTAAAACTTTATTCTCAGTTTTGCTGAGCTACAGCCCTCACAAGCCCTGACTCACTGGTCATACACACCAGGACCTCCACCTAAGACAGCAATCTAGATTGAATCAGGTCAAAGCAAGAGCAATTACATTCTGAATGGTCGCCTGGTCCCCCTACAATCTGCAGGGCAGGAGCTCTAAAGCAGCCACATGGAGGTGACTACAGGGCTGTACTACCTCTGCTGCTGTGCTCCTTCTTACCCCGGGGGCAGTGGCTGGACCATGCTCTCAGTACCCCCGTTCCCAAAAGTTCCACACTGACCTTTCACTTTGTCCCTGGCATTTATGGGTTGATAATTCTGGAAACTACCAGAGCTGGTGTGATCCACTCTCCCAAAATCCACTCCAACCACTGCTGGTTGGGGCTGCTTTGGGGCTAAAACTGCAGGCTCACACAGGGCTGGGCTCAGCTCCAAACACACTTTGATGGACCCTTACTGTAGGCCTGCTGGGTTGCCTTCAACATATTTGTTTTGCTCTGTCACTTTGTGGGTTATCTAGCTCTAAAATTTGTTTGGAGTCATATTCTATAGGTATTTGAGGTGGTTATGGGGGGAGCTCACAGAGCTTTCCTGCTCCTATACCACTATCTTGGCTATGCCCCCTCTTTTTTTTTAAACAAATTATACTCAGTTATTTATATATTTGAAAAATGAGGCCATTATCAAAGAAATTTGTAAAACTGTTTTGATATTTATTTCCTTGTCTATTGTACCTTTTAGCAAAATCTTGTTTCCCTGATTATCTCTTGTAATTAGTTCTATTTTTTGCTTTTGCTTTGTCTGAGATCATGATTGCAACCCTTGTATTTTTTACTTCAGCTGAAGTATATTAAGTTCTGAAAAAGCCCCTTATTTTAACTGTGTCTCTTTCTGTGTTAAGTATGTCTCTTATAAACAACATGTTGGATCCTGATTTCCAATCCATTCTGTTATCTGCTTCCATTTTATGGGTGAGTTCATCCCATTCACATTTACAGTTATGATCGCTGTGGTTTTGTTCTCCTTCCTATTTTCTTCTATTTATCCTTCTCTCTCTTTTTGCCCTGTCCTTTTTTGAAAGTCTGTTTTCTTATCACCACTACTTCTTTTAATCTGTCCTCCTTTTTGACATTTCCCCATACAAACATTTCTCTTATTCTCTTCCTGCCCTATGGCCCTATAATATCTTATTGAATAAGATAAATTTCTATGCTTGTGTGTGTGTGTGTGTGTGTGTGTGAGAGAGAGAGAGAGAGAGAGAGAGAAAGAGAGAGAATGTGTAAGTGTGCATTCATCTGTGTTTGAACAAATTCCAGTGAAAGTTCAAATATTGCCCAAAATACCCCCATTTCTGCCTCCAATTTAAATGTTGTTTCTATTTCACCCTATGTCTTCAATGTGACATAAATTCTCCCATTTTGCCTCTCCCTTTTTTTTCTCCTAGTGAATCTTTCTTTCTTACCCATTTATTATTTTGAAGATAATTCCAACCTAATCAATTTAGATTCATGCTCTCTGTCTATTTACACTCCTCCTTACTGTTCTAATAATGATACCATTCTTAAGAATTACATATGGCATCATCCCATATGGGAATGTAAATCCAATTTTCTATTTTTCTCTAGGCTTTTCATTAGGAATGCTTTAAAGTCCTTTCTTTCAGTACATTTTGCCCCCTGAAGGATCATACTAAGTTTTGCTGGGTAGGTGATTCTTGGTTGTAATCCTAGATATTTTAACTTCCAGACTATCATATTCCATGCCCTCCACTTCCTTAATGTGAAAGCTGCTAAATAAGTGTGATCTTCAATGTGGGTTCATGGTATTCGAAATGTTTATTGCTGACTGCTTGCTGTCTTTTCTCTTTGACCTAGTAGCTCTGCAATTTGACTACAATGTTTGTAGGAGTTTTCATTTTGGGATCACTTTCAGGAGGTTATCAGTAGATTCTTTAAATTTCTGTTTATTCACTAGTTCTAGGATATTGGGGAAGTTTTCCTTTATAATTTCTTGAGATTTATGATGACTAGGTTCTTTCTTTTATCATAGTTTTCAGGTAGCCTAAAAATTCTTAAATTATCTCTTGTCAATGTTTTCCATATTAGTTGTTTTTTCAAAAAAAACATTTCATACTTTCATACTTTCTTCTATTTCTATTTTTTTCATTCTTTTGTCTTTGTTTTATTGTTTCTTGAAGTTTCATAAAGTCATTGGCTTCTACTTGCCCAGGCCTAATTTTTAAAGAATTATTGTCTTACATGAATTTTTGTATTTCTATTTTCCATTTAGCCTATTATGCTTTTCTTAAAGGAGTTCTTTTCTTCATTGAATTTTGTGCCCCTTATACTATTAGGCCAATCTGTTATTGAAGTGTTTTCTTCAGTATTTTTGTGCCTCTTTTACCAAGTTGTTGATTTTTTTCATTATTTTCTGACATCACACTCATTTATTTTCTCAATTTTCCTTTTCCATGCCTATCTCTTTCTTCAACTCTTTGAAAAATTCTTGTTGGGGTTGTGTGCAATTAGCATTTTTCTTTAAGGATTTGCTTATAGCTAGATGTTTTAACATCATTAACTTTTTCTGAATTTGTTTCTTGTTTTTCCTTGCCACCTTAGGAGCTTTTTGTGGTCAAGTTCTTGTTGTTGTTGTTGTTGTCTACTCATTTTTCCATCCTATTTTTCAAATTTGAATTTAACATTAATATTGATTCTGTTCCTCTGGGGATGGGGAGGCACTTCCAAGTTTCAGGGTTTTTTGTGCTGATCTTTTCAGTCTGAGAAATGTGTTGCTCTTTCAAAGTAGTAAAGTCCAGGGAGATGTGTGGCCACTGCTCTTTTGATCTTCACTCTGGTCTTTATCCAAGAAGGGCCTCTGATCACCTGCAGTCCCATGTGTTAGCACTACTCTTGACCGTGGAATTATAGAGATGTCCCCTGCTCACCTGCAGCCACATACACTAATCCTCTTCTCTCCCCTGGAACTGGGACCAGGGCCTATATTCCCTTGTGACTAACTGCAAACTCTCTTTTCCACCCTGGAACTGAGACTCAAAACTGTCTATGGGCAAAAATGTTTCCAAACAAAATCAAGTCCTTCTCTCAGTGCCAGCAAAGGGTCCCCTGTAATCATTTCAGATCAGCTGTTCAATTCTTTGGTTGAATGTTTTAGAAGTTGCTGCTGCCACTATAACAACTGCCTCCAAGCCCCACCACTGATGTTGCTGCAGCATGTGCTCTAGATCAGCCTCCACTGAGGTGTCACACATTTCTTTTGCCAACCACTTAGGTTATCCTGAGCTATAAAAATGTTTTTCCCCCACCTTTTGTTGGGTATGCCACTCTGGATAGAAGTCTATTTGAGGTATTATTTCAAATTTTTTTGGAGGAGAATGTTGGGAGAGTTCAACTAGATTGCTGTGTTTACTCTAATCTTGGCTCTATTTCCTATGTGTTCCATTGCTCATAACTTAAGAAACCCCACCCCTCATCAGTAAATCCTGAGTTTCCTATAAAAAGATAAATTTTACAAACTCTAGACCATGCAAAACTGTTATCAAATCCTTAGCAAAATTTGAGAAGGCCTTATTAAACATTGGATAAGAACAAAGGCATCAATGGGAGCTAACATAGGTTTACTGTAAGTAATGTTAACCTAAGATTGTCTCCTTTCCTTCTTTAGCAGTGTTATTATGCTTTTAGATAAGAATTGTTGTGAACACAGTGAATCTCTATTTTGGGAAAGTATTTGGAAAAGTTTTACAGGAGATCTTTTGGGGAAAGATGGCAAAATATAAGTTGAATAATCACATTGTTAAATGAATTCATAGCTGATTGAAACATTTTATCTGAAGGGTTTTCATTAGAAATTTGATATCAATATGCCAACAAAGTAATTTATATGTGGATATGTAGCTGGCATTTTATGGGCCACCTCAAGGGAGAAGGTGAAGAAATGTGGGTCAGGCAGAAGAGCAAAGCAAGTTACAACCAAATTTGTTTTCTGATCTGAGGGTCAGGAGTTATATTGGCAAAGTACACACTGTATTATGGCCACTCCCATGGGCCATTTCCCAATACTGTAAATCAGTAGGTGACTCCTAGAAAGTTGGTCAAAGTTCAAGAAGAGGAGTGATCTGAATTCCACAAGGAATGCACAAGGAACAAAATGGTGAGCCAACAATCCTGAGATACTTGAGCCCTTACAGAAAGAATAGACCATGAGAAAACTCTGGCACGGAGTCCTAAAATGGACTTCTCAGAGCTAACCCGTGACACAGATATGACCATATGAATCCCCAATTTAATCAGTTCCAATGGCTCTCCTATTTCATCTATCATAAAACTTAAACATCTCTGTTTAGTTTTTAAAAACTCTATACAACCAAGCCCTAATTTCATCTTTCCATTCTCCTTGGATATTACTTTTCTTCCCACACTCTATGTTCCAGCCAAACTGGTTTTTTTCCCTATCTTCCTCACATAGAACATGCCATCTCTTTCCTCTAGGCCTTTGCACTGGTTGTCCTACATGCTTTAACTTCTCATACAGTACTTCCCTTTCTGTAAGAATGTTTTCCTGATCTTTGACTGCTTGTGCCCTCCCTCCCAAACTAACTTGCATTTATCTATTTTGAATATATTTGGATTTATTAATGTTTAAGTTTAAAAAATTAATTTATTTACCCAATTCAAATTTAAGCACCTTTTTGTGCTTATTTTTTGGTGCTTGCATTTTTAGCACCAAGTGCAGTGCCTGGAAAATAATAAATAGTTCCTGATTGATTACTTAAACATAGCAGACAGTCTTTGGAGAAGTGACATGTCCCTCATCTTGACCTTGTCGTTTTTATTATTTTTATCGATAACTTGCATCAAACCTTGTTAAATTTAAAGGTGGTACCAGCTTGAAAGGGATGGCAAATAAGGAATATGCCACACTTGTTTTGTGTGTGTAGGTTGTCCTTCCTTCTCGAAGATGACCATGACATCAAGGAGGTTATGACACAATTTGCAATTTACTCTGATTTGAGTGAGAGAGGGCTAGGGAAAGTCACCAGTCTCACTGGAGATTACCCAGTATGCCAGTGGTTATCAACCTTCCTAATGCCGTGAAGCCTGAATACTCATATGTGGGCATATCTGCATGTGGGTGTACCTGTCTGGAGACAGATAGAGGAGCAGTGTCTCAATTCCTAAGACCATTGGAAATATGTTTTCCAATTGTTAGGTGACACCATGTGACCCCTGTGAAAGGGGCTTTTGACTCCCAAAGTGGTCACTACCCACAGATTGAGAACCACTGTAGAATGCAGTGGGAGACCTTGACCCTTTTAAGCTAAGACCCTTCGGTCTTGGAAAGAGAGTTCTACTTGAGGTTAAGAGACATACATCCAAGTCTGGCTCTAATTCTTACTAGCTGTGTGAACATGTGCTAGCTAGCTAATAAACTCTTTTAGTACTGGGTCTTCATCTTTAAATGGTGAAAGATAATTAATAAATAAATTATCTCCCTCTCATTGCTTTTGGGAGGAAGATGCTTTGTGAACTTCAAATTATCAAGAAAATGTTGAGTTCTTATTACTGATTCCAATGGTCATCATCATAATTCAAAATGATCTTGAAAAATTGGGAATGTGGGACTCAAACCAACAAGACACAAGTCAATGTGGACAGTGTAAAGGATGGCATGAAAATTGGTTGTAAAAATCTTGATTCTGGGAGAACATGTAAAAAAGCTGAGGATTTTTAGACCACAAGTTTACTGTAAATCAACACTATATTGAGGTTGATGGTGATGATGGTGATGGTGGTAATGGTAAAAAACATAATCTTAAGGTATATTAATAACAATATTCTAAAAATCTAGGAAGTAAAATCTGTCTCAATTATATATTTATAGATTCAATTCAGCAACAACAAAAACAGTTCCTTCTCTCAAAGTACTGTCTATTGAGAGACACAACATGCAATGAAGGGCTTTGTAAAATGAAAGGCTTTCTTGTGGAAGAGTTAGTATCTTCTAGAATCTAGAGAAAAAGTTAAAGTTACACTGTTGAATCATACAATGATAGTTAGATGGGTCCTTAGAAATCTTCTTCAGCAAACTGCCTCTCAGGACAGAAACCTCTTTTGTAGCATCCCTCAGATAGTACTAGGGACTACATAAAAATAAACAGTTATAGGGAGCTAATTCTCTCACACATCAATTTTACCCATGGCTGGACAACTTTATCTAGTTCTAAATTCTTCCTCACATTAAAATGAAATATGACAGCAGGAATCAGGAACACCTGGGTTCTTTTTTCTTTTTAAATTTGATTTGTTTATTTACTTTTAGTTTACAAGATTCAGTTCCATAATCTCTTTAGTTTCAAATTTTTTCCCCTCCTTCTGCCACTCCCCACCATGGCGGCATCCAATCAAGTACTGGGTCTGCAAATATTTTCAAATTTTACATTAGTCTGGTTGTATAGAAGGGTTGTAACCAATGTAGTGAATAATGGGAAAAAACCCAAAGAGAACCAAACATGAAAAAACAATGATAGCATGTAGATCGCTTCAGTCTCCATTTAAACTCTGGTCTTTCTAGATCTTTCTCTGAATGTAGATATGTCCTTCCATCCCAAGACTTGTAGAGTTGTCTTAAAACTGTGTGTTGCTGAGAAGAGTCCAGTTTATCAAGGTTGGTCATCACATATATGATGTATCTGTGATTGTATACAATTTTTTTCTGATTCTGCTCTTCTCACTTAGAATCAGTTTGTATAAGCCTATCCAGGTGAATATGAAGACCCTCTCCTCCCCATTTCTAATAGCACCATAGAATTTCATTACATTCATACAACAACTTATTTAGCCATTCCGCAATTGATGAGCATCCCGTTAATTTCCAATTTTTTGCCACCACAAAGAGAGTTGCAATATATATTTTTGTGCATATGGGTTGTCCTCCCACTGCTATGTTCTCTTTCAAGTATAACCCCAGAAGTGGGATTAATGGGTCAAAGGGTATGCAGTTATTTATAGCCCTTTGGGCATAGTTCCAGATTGCTCTTCAGAATGGTTCTATCAGTTCACAGCTCCACCAACAATGCACTAAT
>CM053601.1:107472002-107510624 GCA_028646575.1 Pseudocheirus occidentalis | reverse complement strand
GGAAGGGGAGAAAAATCTATAACTGAAGTGACTATGGAACAGAATCTTGTAACCTAAAAGTGAACAAACAAGTTAATTTAAAAAAGAATAATAATAAAATAAAATAAAATTTAAAAAAAAAGAAATAATGATGGATCAGTGGAATAGGTTAGGTACACAAGACAATGATCAGCAATAAGTCAATGATTATAGTGATTTAGTATTTAATAAATCCAAAGACTCCAGCTTCTGACATAAGAATTCACTATTTGAAAAAAAAACCTGTCAGGACAACTAGAAAATAATATGGCAGAAATTAGTCATATACCAATATCTCATACCTTATACCAAGATAAAGTCAAAACGGGTACATGATTTAGACATAAGGGATGATACCATAGACAAATTAGGAGAGCAAGGTACAGTTTACTTGTAAAATCTGTGAATATTTGAATGATTATGGAGAAAGGAAGAATTTATGATGAAACAAGAGCTAGAGAACTTTATGGAATGAAAAATTGATAATTTTCATTATATCAAATTGAAAAGATTTTTGTACAAATTCAACGCAACCAGGATTAGAAGTAACACAGAAAGCTGGGAAACAATTTTTACAGCTAGTGTTTCTAATAAAGGCTGCATTTCTCAAATATATAGAAAAGTAAGTGAGATTTGTAAGAATACAAGTCTTTCCCTAGTTGATAAATGGTCCAAGGTAGTTGGAAAGTAGACAGTTTTCAGATGAAGAAATTAAAGCAATATCTAATTATATGAAAAATGCTCTAAATCACTATTAATTAGATAAATGCAAATAAAAATGAATAAGGTACTACCTTAGACCTATCAGATTGGCTTATATGACAGAAAAGGAAGATGATAAATATTGGAGAAGATGTTATAAAATTGAAACACTAATGCATTGTTAGTGAAATTGTGAACTGATTCAACTATTCTAAAGAACAATTTGGAACTATTCCTGAAGGGCAGAAAAATTTGATCCAGCAATACCACTACTAGGTCTATATCCCAAAGAGATAATAAAAAGGGAAAAGTTCTCACTTGTACAAAAAAATTTTTTTTTCAAAAAAAGTAGCAAGGATTTATTTTACAGGTGTGCTACACTTAGCCACAGAGAAAACAATCAGTCTGGAATGACACAAGCCCCACGGTACAAAGTCAGGAGTCAGGTAGGTGGAATCTGCATGGAATGACGGCATGGCGTTGTCAGAGAGGTCTAAGATGGTGCTAAGAGACCTTTATCCGACACTGGAGCTGGCAGGGTCCTTCCTATGGTGGAAGTCTCCCGAGGATTTCTGGTTTCCTGAGAATGTCACCAAGGGTCATTCCATCTCTGCTCCCATGGCCTCCGTGGTCAGCACAGTCTGGTTACTTGGACCTCTGCCTCATCTTTCTCCTCTTGCGTTTCAGCCTACGCATTCACTTCTTCCTCCACTTGGCTCTCATGGCACAATGGGTGTCAACAAGATGGTGCTAAGAAGAAGAGTGTACAAAAATTTTTAAAGCAGTTCTTTTTGTGGTGAGCAAGAACTGGAGATTGATGTGATGCCTATCAATTGGGGAATAACTGAACAAGTTGTGGTATATCAATGTAATGGGATACTGTTATCCTATAAGAAATGATGAGCAGGCATACTTCAGAAAAACCTGGAAACACTTACATAAACTGATGCTTAGTGAAGTGAGCAAAACCAGAAGAATGTTGTACACAGTAACAGCAACATCCTGTAATAATCAGCTATTAGGGCAGTATTAACTATGCTCTCTTAGCATAGCTAATATACACTTAACTCTTCTCAGCAATACAATGATCCAAGACAATTCCAAAAGATTCATGATGGAAAATGCTAACCACATCCAGAGAAAGAACTGATGGAGTCTGACTGCAGGTAAAATATACTATTTTCACTTTTATTTCCATTTTTGTTTTATTTCTTTCTCATGGTTTTTCCCTTTTGTTCTGATTCTTCTTTCACATTATTACTAATATCGAAAAATGTTTAACATGATCGTACATGCATAACCTATATCAGATTGTTTGCTGTCTTGGGAACGGGAGAGGGGAGTGAAGGTGGGAGAAAAATTTGAAATTCAAAAATTTCCAAAAATGAAAGTGTAAAACTGTCTTTACATGCAATTGGAAAAACAAAAACATATTATTAAGGGAAAAAATGAAGTTGATAACCCCTGTTATGGAGTTGCTCCAAGGTCATAGCAACAGTGCTTAGATGTGAAACCAGGATCCTCTCATTCCATAACTAATAACCTTTTCACAACACCATACTTTCAATGTTGTATATCTATCACTTTTACACATGTAAGTGTGATAGCATGGAGTTATAAATAGAAAGCTACTTTTAGGGGTAAGACTTGATTTCAAGACCCACTTCTGATATATAACTGGCTCTGTGACTTTAATCAAGTCTCTTAACATCTTTGTTGCTCCCAGGCTGCTCTGTAGGACTCTTGCAATATAGCATCCTATGTTAATACATTCAATGGTCTTTCCTATCTCATCCCCATTCTGAATAGCTGTACGTGACTATATGACTAAAATTAAATCTAAAAATAAAACTTTTAAAGTTGAAATGAAACTTTGGAGACTAATTCAATTACTTCATTCTCCAAATGAGGACACTGAGGTCTAGAGATGGTGACTTACATAGTGTCACATGATTAATAAATGCCAGAGTCATAAATTAAAACCAGGTCTCCTGACTGCCAGTCTAAAATATTGAATTGAAATAAGATGGCATGTATTCATTTGCTGGCTCTTACTTACTTTGTGATCTTGAGCCTCAGTTCTTTTATTTGTGAAATGGAGGAGGGAGGAGTAAGTCAACTGACCTTTAATGTCTCTTATGGCTCTAAATCTAGGGTCATATGAATTCATTCTACTTCTTCCAAGTCCTAATGTATAGTTTTAGACACACATTTAAACCCTTAGGACCAAGACTCCCAACCTTGGGTTATGTAATCTTCCTCTTTTCCCCTCCCCATATGCTGAATCTTTGGGTTTTTAGATGAGCCTGATCTTTAGGATGTTGAAGTGTTCTGTTTAATAAGTTTTATGTGTTTCAAATATAAATTCTCTGAAGACAGGAACTATTTCACTTTTATCTTTCTATCTCCAACATTTAGAATAGGAGCTTCCCAAACTCTTGCAGAAATAGAACTGAAGAAAAATTAACTCTACAGAAGTTTTGTAAATATGGCTTAGTTTTATAGAAATTTTTTTGTTTGCCTAGTAAACTTAAGAACTGATCCATGGTAGCATTTTAGGTATTTGATCACATAGTATTTGTAATCTCTGAAATCCTGGTTTTATTAGTGCCTGGCTAATAAAAATTGAATCCTGAACAGTGCATAAATATACCTTAAGAGATTTATATAGCCATATTTTTATTATATAATAACATGTCTGGTGATTACTAATCATTCCAAATGTATATTTAAAAATTACCAGTGACAGCGCCATGGAATAGTTTGGTATAGACTTTGCTCTGTGAGAGCGCTGTAGAATAGCTTAGCAGAGACTTGCTCTGTGAGAGCACCTTTAAATGGCCTAGCACCCCACGTGGCGAACTTGAACTTCCAATAAACTTTACTTTTTCCTTGGCAAAAAATAAAAAAATAAAAAAATAAAAAAAATAAAAATTACCTAAAAGATTTTTCTTCTTCTTTAGAGAACAAATTTAATCTGCTCTGTCAAGTTAGGAAATCCTATGTTTGTTTGCTGCTCAGTAAAACTTATTCATACATAATAAATCAAATATTTTCTGTGCTGGATCAAGGTTCTGAAAACCTCTCATTTAAACTCCAAGATGCTATTACTTTATGTATAACATCTATCCTGAATCTCACCAGACCAAGCCCTTCCCACTCATTCACACTTTTCAACTCCCTTCTGTGTGTTGTCTTTCTTCATAAGAATACAAACTCTCTGAGGGCAGGGAACATCATTCTTTTTGCTTCAGTGTCCCTAGTTATCAGAACAGTGCCTTATGATCAATGCTTGTTGCCTTGTCTTTCCCTTTCCAACCAATTTCTCTACAAGTCCAATTTCTTATTTCATAGAATATAAAAAAGGGGGAAAATCTCTTACTTAGTGTATTTTTGCAATTGACTTGCTTCAAGTTTGTATGATAACTTAAAAAAAACATTCACTTAGTTAAATAAACCTGAATAGGAACACTGTACCAAATAGTATGCTAAACGTCAAGAGATACATTTCTTCTTCTTCTTCTTCTTCTCCTTCTTCTTCTTCTTCATCTTCTTCATCTTCTTCTTCTTCATCTTCTTCTTCTTCTTTGTCTTCTTCTTCTTCTTTTTGCTTTTTTTTGGAGGGGAGAAGGCAGGGCAATTGGGGTTAAGAGACTTGCCCAAGGTCATTCGCCTAGTAAGTGTTAAGTGTCTGAGGTAGGATTTGAACTCAGGTCCTCCTGACTCCAGGGCTGGTACTCTATACACAGTGACACCTAGCCACCCCAAGATACATTTCTTAAATGAAAATTCCTTTTGTACTAATGATATTAAAAGTCATTGCTGTTTCAAGGTTTTCCTCAAAAGAAAAATAATAATATCGTCAGTCAAATCCATTCTTTAAAGTTTCTCCAAATTTTCTAGAGTTCTCTACTTACCCACCCCTGGACCTTTGATTTCACTGGCATTATACACAGACACAGACACACACACACACACACACACACACATGTAAACACACACATACACTCTCTTAGGATGGAAAATTCCTTCACGCAGGCAGATTAGCAATAGGTCTGTAATTTAGGATGGAAACTCCCTTTCACGCAGGCAGATTAATAATTGGTCTGTAATTTAGGGTGTTTAAAGCTTTTCTTGGGGCACTAGAGGGTTCAAGGCTTTTGCTCCTGGGCACATTGCTAGTATGTATTAGGTAGGTAACTTGGACCTGTATTTCTTGACCCCACAATGCTTAGATATCTCTACTGCTCAGTGTGTTCTAAATAGCATATAAATATGTTCCTGATTACTTAGAAGTTAAGTGCCCTTGCTGATAGAGGACAAGCCGAAGCTATGACAGTGTGTAATAAATTCAGTCACTTTCAAAATATCCTGGATCCCAGACTTGATTGAATCATGCTGTAGTATCAAGTTTGCTTCCTGAAATATTCACCTTCCTCAGATAATTTGTCAGTAGAGTATAATTTTGCTAAAAATTGACTCTCAGAACTCATTATCAGTGGAGAAGTTGTAAAAACTCTATGTTCACCTTGAAAAAGACACCTATGGCTAGACTTTGTAAGACTAGCTTACAACTAGGTAGCACTAAGTTCCTTGAGGACACTCGTGAAATGGATTTTTTCAACCTGAAACATGAATGCAGTGCCCCAAGTAAATGGATTCCTATCTTTATCACACTGGATACTTCGCAACTTTTCTTTATTGATCCTGCAACATACTCAGACCTGGTCTCATATACCTGAGAAGGAGACACAGTGATTTAAAGGAGCAGAGCTTGGCAACTACTTTCTATTTCCAAAACATACTTAATAAACAATGCTAGAATTTTGGCATATGATATAGATATGACATGAAAACATGACAAACTTCTGATTTAGCTGAGGATAAAAGCCGTTAAAGCAGTAAATGACATTTTCCTAAGGATGTTAATTAGCATTTATAATCAAGCCATCATACATTTTGCACTTGGACCCTACAATGCAGGAATTATGATTGCAACTTTATATATGATGAAATGTAAAAGGAAGGGTAAGTAACTTGTCCTCCAGACAGTACCAGGGACAACTTTGAACCTAGGTCTACAATTGCAGCATTCTCTTGTCCCTAAGCCATGCTGCTTCCATCACCTACTATTGACCACCCAGGTAAGACAAAAAATATTTTTTAAACAATGATAAATACTGAATTTTAGAGAAAAATCAAAGCTGTAAAAAATTCAGAAAAGTCAAAATGTTAACATATCTTTTCTGGTGCACAATGAAATATAATCATATCTGATAAAAAGTTACTGAATACATTATTAGAATTAATAGGAGATTCAATTAATTTCAAAGTGCAGAACGGTCAAAGGAAAAATCACAGAAACAATAATTCATTAAAGATAATGACAAAATTGAGACCATATGTCAACATTTTTGGGATGCAGGCAAAACATTCTTTAAGGGGAGCATTTGTATGTTGATAAATTAGCTGGGCATGCAACTAAGAATGACATGGAAAAGCAACAAATTGAAAACTTTGATTGTTTCAAAAAATAAATCCTGAAAATTAAACAGAGATGAATAAAATTGAAAGGAAAATATTCTCATTAAATGTGTTCATACAATTGGAGCTATTAAAAATAAAATACATAAATCATTAATGAATAATTTTTAAGGGAAAGAAGAAAAAAATTTAATTGCTCCAAAATGAAAAATCTGAATTATCAATAAAAATATGTATATGAAAATATTCTTCCCAATTTCATGCCAATAACACTAAAAATTCAAATAAAATAGATTAACACTTCAGTAATACAAAATTTTCAGTTTAACTGATGAAATAGAGACCTTAACCCAATCTTAGAAAAATGATTTCAACAAATAATAAGTTCACAAGGTATAAAAAGGATCAGATGAAAATCAAATTCTATCAAATATTTAACAAAAATTTAATTTGCAAATTGCATAAAGTGTTTGAGAAAAGGACATCTGTCAAATTCCTTTTTGCAATATAAATATGATTATGGTATCTAAACAATAGAGAGTCAGAATACGGAAAGCAGAATGTTGTCCATTGGCCCTAATGAATTTTGATGAAAAATTTTATGATAAAATATTTGCAAGGAGATTATAGAAACATATTATTACAACGATTATACATTATAAACAGGATGTATTTCTAAGAAGTCAGGGTTTGTTCAAAGTGAGGAAAACTACCAACACAATTGTCTATATATTTTTTAAATTAACTTTTGTTTATTTTTAGTTTACATCATTCATTTCTACAAGATTTTGAGCCACAAATTTTCTCCCCATCTTTTACTTACCCATCCCCCCAAAACAGCAATCCCACTGTATACCACCTCCCCCAATCTGCTGTCTCCTATATCCTCCCCTATCACACCTCTGACTTTCTGGTAAGGCAAGATGGATATCCCTACCCCAGTGCCTGTATATCTTATTTCCCAGTTGCATGTAAACAACAACAACAACAATACATGTTTTTTTAAAAAAAATTTGAATTCAAAACTAAATTCTAGATCCTTTCCCTTCCTCCCTCATCACCCACCCCCACTGGAAAGACAAGCAATTCAATATAGATCCACAATTGTCTATATTAAAAACAAAAACACCAATCATCAATTTATCAATACAAGCAGAAAAAGAACTTTTTGACAAAATATAATACTAATTCCTCTCTTTTTATAAAGCACTAGAAAGTATATGTTTAATAGTGATTGTGAAAGTATAGGAGCAAATGGATCTTTTCTTAGCATGATATATATCTATCTAAAACCCAGAGGCAGAATCATTTATATCAGGAATTAATTAGAGGCCTTTCCAATAAGATCAGAGTAAAACAAGAACATCTATAATCACAATTACTATTAAATATAGCACTAGTAATGCCAACTATAGAAATAATAAAAAGAAATTGAAGGAATGTGTATAGGAAAAAAGGAAATAAAATTATTGCTTTTTACAAATGATATGATAGTTTGTTTAAAACACCCTAGAAAGGCAAGTTAAAATTAAGCAACTAAAATCATCCACAAAGTCACAGGATATATAAAATAAAGGTACATAAATCATCAGTAATTCTGTATATTATTAAAAAATCCAGTAAGAAGACATAGCAATAGAAATTCTATTTAAAATAACCACAGCACATATAAAATATCTGGGGGTATATCTGTCAAGACACATAGTAAACATATGAACACAACTGCCAACAATCCTTTACACAAATATAGATTTAAATAATTGGAGAAATATAAATTGTTCATTGGGTAGATTGACAATATTACCTTAATCAATTTACTTATTCAGTACCACACCAAAGGAACTACCAACAATAATTTTATAGAGCTAGAGAAATATAACAAAATTAATTTATGGGCATAAAATAAAAACCCTTGAGTAAATTATTGGTGAAAAAAATGGGGGGATAAGACAATAGTACTGAATCTCAAGTTATACTATAAGGATGTAATCCTCAAAACAATTTGGTACTGTACAAGAGATTGAGAGGTTGATTAGTGGGACTATGTTATTATGCATACCCGTACACACACACACACACTGTAATGGGAAGCAAAGTAGTACTTTGCTGCTTCTTTCAGCTACTCAAGTGCCTTTGAGTCTCACCTTTGATTGTATTGAAATTCTTTGTTGGAAACTGTATACACTGTGTTGCCCTTTATAGGCCTAAGGGAATTTGAAGACCTTCACTGACCTTAACAGGCCTAACGTGGAGCCATGGTGGGAAGAGTTTGTAAAAAAGAGCAAAACAGGAAGGGTAGAGCAGGAAGGAGCAGAGGAGAGCCCTGGCAGAGGTGGGTGGGAGCATACAGAGTAAAGGCAAAGAAGTTAGTGTGAGTGAGAGAGGGGCATTTTTGTGTAAGGGAAACTTTTGTTTTGAAGACCTGATGGAGGGAAGACTTGTGGATATTGGTGCTTCTTGCATTGGTGAAAAGTCAAGCGCAAGTAGCTTTCCAGAGGACAGCTGCTGTGAATAGCTTCAAGGTTCTTACATAGTATAGTGAACTCTACTTATTCAGTAACAAACTAACACAAAACATTCACAGAAAATACAGCATTCACAATGTTATGGCATAACAATTTATCCCTAAAATGGCCACATAGTTTTCATCAAAGTGGTCACACAGTTTTAAACAAAGTACATTAATTTAGTAACTCAATTATTTAGTAAGTTTTTCATTAAATCACAAAGTACAAAAGACAAAGTTCTCTACCCCTAGGCCACAATAAATCATGATCTTCTCAGTATGCATTACATAGCAGGGAGAGGTCTTTTCATCTTAAATCACAAAGTACAAAAGACAAAGTTCTCTACCCCTAGGCCACAATAAATCATGATCTTCTCAGTATGCATTACATAGCAGAGAGAGGTCTTTTCATCTTGACTTGAGGTAGGCTCTCAGCTTCCATAGTTCTTCTTCCATGGTCCCAGCTCCTGTCTGAATCTATCCAACATTATCACCTTAGTTCAAAGGCATATAGGTCTCAGTTCCTTGTGCAGTTCCTGTTCCACATTGAAGCTCACAGTGTCTAGTTCACCTCAAGTCCTTCACAGTTTCTGTTCCTGGGAAGGCAAAGCTTAATGAACCCACAATAACATACATTTACATTGCTGGCATCATCATCAATTCACTGTCTGCCTGTGAAATCAACTAAGACCCACCAACAGGGTCTGAGAACTCAACATAAATCATCAGTAAGCATCAGTAAGATAAATCATCTGAAAGCATCAGTAAGATCTTCCTCTGGTATTTCTGTAAATGTGCAACAAGAAAATCCTCTTTCAGGGATTCTGAACCAGTAGTAAAGTCTCAGGGCTTCTGTAACAACAGCAACACCCTCTACTAACAGATGAATCTGTCAAAGTAACATCAAAAAAGACAAAGTACCAGTGTCACAGCTTCTCATCTCTCAGTTCTTTTCAATTCTATTTTCAGTTCTTAATTCTGCTCAATTCTCAGTTCTCTCTTCTCAGTTCTTCTCAGTTCTGTCACCACAAGTTCTGTTTTCAATTCTCCTCTCTCCAGCCTTGACCTCTCCTTATATATTGCCATTAGCACCTCCTGTTCCTGTTGCATCAGCAACAGAAGTTCACAAATTCTAGGGTTTACAAGTTGTGGGATTCACAAGTTCTGCATTTTAATACTTGATACAATCATGAACTGGAACGAGGTGTTAACTACTTATGTGTTAATTAAAAAGCTGAATCAGGATGTTAACTACTTCTTTGTTTGCCATTACAATTGGTAATGTGTACCAACTTCTTTGTTGCTATGATGGATTCCACTTCCTGGTGTTGGGATTAAGCTTTCTGGTGTTTGATTAAATGTTTTGGTTATGTCTTCAGTTTGGAAAATCTGTTACATTCTGTGATTCAGAACCACACCAGCATATTCATAAGCACCAAGGACACTGAATATTGCATTGGTGTTTTACATATACACATGTGTACACACAAACACGTGAACACACACACAGCAAACTAGTGTAGTATAAACTCAAATATCCCAACTACTGGATAAATAACACACTATTTTATAAAAACTACTTGGAAAACTGGAAAGCAGTCTGACATAAACTAAGAATAGTCCAACATTCACACCATGTAGCAAAAAAATTTCTAAGTAGGCATGTAAGTTAGATATCAGCAGTAGTATGATAAAAAAAAAATGAGGCCCATGGAAGAAATTGCCTGTTTGATTGATAGAGAGGGGAAGACTTCATGACCAGACAAGAGATAGAGAAAGGTCAAAGAAGATAAAGTGGAAATTTTTTCTTAAATAAACAACCCCCAATTAGATTTTTTTTAAAGGAAAGAGAAACTTATGTACAATAATATTTTGATAATTCTTTTTCTCATGACAAAGAACAAAAAAAAAAGACTGAGGATCTTCCTGTTGACTCAAGTGGCAAAAAATATAAAAACCTGGGGGTTTGTCTATTGCTTGAGGAAAAATTGAACAACTTATGATATATGAATATAATGAATATGATTGTGCAGTAAGATATGTTAAAGGAAATGTTTCAGAGAAAAGAGTAAAGATGCTTTTACACCAAAAATGGAATGAAGTGAGGAGAACCTGAAGAACAACTTATAAAACAACAAAAAAATTTGTAAAGATGATGAACTTTTAAAGTGTCAAGAAATCTGATAAACACAAAGACCAACCAGAGATCTCCTACTGAAACAAGATAACTATGTCCTGGTAGAAGTGAAATTCTATTATAGCCAAATTACCAAGCTCCAAAGACAAAGAGAAATGATTTAGGTAGCCAGAAAGAAATAATTTAAATATCATAAGAGATTTAGCAGCATACACATTATTAGGAGTTATTTTGTTCAATTATATGCTAGTAAACCTGACAGACTAGATAAAAATGGATGAATATTTACAAAATATAAATTGCCAGGTTGAGAGAAGAGAAAATGGAATATTTAACTTATCCTACTTTAGAGAAAGAAACTGAATCAGACATCAAAGAGCTTCCTGAGAAACAGTCTTCAGGACCAGATGAATTTACAAATGAATTCAAGCAAACAATTAAGAAACAATTAATTCTAATACTATACAAGCTATTTAGGGGAAAAACTAGGTAAAGGAGGAGTCCAAACATATTCCTTTTGTAAAAAAAAAACATTTCTTATGATAAAAAAAAATATCCAAACCAGGAAGAGCAAAAAGAGAGAAAGAGAACTAGAGACCAATTTCCTTAATGAATATTGAAGTAAATTTAAATAAAATATTTAGCAAGGAGATTATAGCACTATATTACACTGTGACACATATGATCCATGACTAAGAATGCATGGTTGGTTCAGTGTTAGGGAAACTATCAGCATAATTGACCATATCAATTACATACATACATACATACATATACACATAAACAAACAAACAAACAAATGAATAGCTGTATCAATATACACAGGAAAAAAAACATTTAAAAATACATCCATTCCTATTAAGCTCACTAGAAAGTTTTGAAATCAATGGATTCTTTCTTAAAATGCTCAATGTTGTCTAACTAATATGAACAACAAGCATTATCTGTAATAGGGATAAAATTGAAACCTTCCCCATAAAATCAGGAGTGAAGCAAGGATGTACATTATCACCATTGTCATTCAGTAGAGTACTAGAATTTGATTTAAAATAACAGTAGACAATACAAAATACTTGGGTGTCTTCAAAACCCGGGAAATATACAAAATATATGAAAACAATTATAAAACACTTTTCACAGAAATAAAAATGTGTATATTGATTGCTCATGGGTGGACCAAGCCAATATAATAAAAATGACAATCCTACGTGAGTTAATTTACTTCTTCAGTGTCATATCAATTGAATTACCAAGGAATTATTTTATAGAACTTGAAAAAATAAAAACAAAAATCATCTAAAAGAACAAAAGGTAAAAAAATACCAAGGAAATTGTAAAAAAAAAAATGTGAAGGAAGACAGCCTCACAGTTTCAGATTTCAAACTATATTACCAAATAATAATTATAAAAACAAGCCAAGAGTGGCTAAGAAATAGTGTTGGATCAGAAGAATACACAGTAGTAAGTGACCATAATAATCTATTGTTTTATAAAGCAAAAGGTGAAGCTTTGGGAGCAAGAACTCAAGATTTGAACAAAAAAATGCAGTTCAGCAAAAGTAACCATTCAGAGGGTAATTTCTCTTCCTTCAACCTGCTTAAATCTGGATGGCAGTCTTGGGTGGTAGTCCTGGGGTGAGAAATTCCAGTGTGACAGAGCTTGTGGTGGTTGTAGAGACAGTGCCCTTCTCATAAGCTCTGGCAAATGCAAAACCCCCAGCAATTTGGTACACAGTTCTCTCCACTCTGGAAGCAGAATTCTACCATGGGAAAAAGCTCAAAACTCAAGTAATTGGCTGGCAAGATGAGCAAATAGAGGAAGCACAAGTAGACCATAGCATCCTTTTTTGGGGACAAAAAGGATCAAAACATAAAACCAGAAGAAGAAAACAAAGTCAAAACTGTAAATTGGTCAGTCTTATTAAAACATGTAGTATACAAATTGCCTTTCCCTAGGCTGTGTGAATTGGAATTTATCTTCTTATTCAGATCTAAGATGCTAAATGACAAGCAGTATTCTGCTTCTACATTCTGACAGAACCTTAATAAATGGTAATAATAACAAGGATGAAGTGAGACTGGGCACCTTCACCCCTGGCTTTCTGGTCTTACAATCTTGTTTTAATTTATATTGGTAGATATGTAATATTTATAGAGATGGAGTCAATGGAGAAGACACAGCCAGATAAATAAACAGGTCTGTCCTTAGGCAAAGTTGAGAAGCAAATGAAGCTTATCTTAGGAAATTTGCACCTCACTTTCTGAGCTTTCTTCTCTAGAGCTTTAGTTATTTTCGATTCCCCCAGGGTCTTGCTTTCAATTATTTGTCTTAAGGCCTTTCTTACATAGTTAGCTACTTAAGGAGCCATGATTCAATCTCTATGGATTCCCCAGACATGATTCAGAGGTATTTACCCATCAAGCCTTTGTCATGGTTTGCAGCCAAAATAATTCCTTGGTCAGTGGTCAACCAGTTGGAGGTGATAGAAGGATGAGGACAAAGCCACTGTTGTCCCATATATGTCCTATTAGTTCCCCTGTAATAATAAAAATGGGTGAAATGTGTACCTCATGAATCAATCTCAAACATGAAATACCAAAGAAAAGGTACTGCAGGATCAACCAAGGACTCCACAAGAAATTCACATCATACCTTAATGGGAAGTTCATGTGTACTCCACAAAAAGGAGGAAAAGATTTTCAACAACCAATAGTCATGAGTCATTTATTGTCACATGGGCTTTCTAGGCCCGAGCCCACTTTCCCCTGAACTATATGTACTTGTAAGGAAAAGTATCTTAGAATATTGTGGGTACCCCTTTTGACTAATTCATTATCAATAACCAGTGGGGAAGGGAATACATGATAGCACTAAAAAATAACCCTCCCACAACTGCTCATTACTATATCTATAAGCCTGAAGAAAGACATAGAAGCTGAAAACTGAGAATGTAATTTGTTAATGTATGAAAATTGTGATCATAATTTCATGACCTCTACTATATATTAATAGTTTACGAGAGCTGAAAGGGTCCTTGGAATTTAACTAATCCAGCCTTCTCATTTTATAGATGGGTACCTTGCTAAGTCTCAGTTTCTCCATCTGTAAAGTGAGGGATCTGGTTAAAGCAAAGGTTAGTCAACTATGTTCAATGGGCCCAGTTCAGCTCACCACCACCTTTTATGTGGTCTGTGGAGCTAAGAAAAAGAAATACATACATGCATATCTATCGATCTATCTGTCTATCTATCTATCTATCTATCTATCTATCTATCTATCTATCTGTATCTATGTATATTCTGGTTTGTTATATATGTGCATGTGTGTATGTACACATATGTATATATATACACACATATGCTTTTAAATAAAGATTTGTTTAATTTAAAAAGTAAAATCCATACTTAACTTCTAGATCCTACAAAATAAGTCTGGGCAGTAGATTTCTGACCACTAGGCTAAACGTGTTAGAAGAACTGGTACAAATCTTTCTTCTGTTATGATGCATACTATTTGAAAGAACTTGAACTCTCTGGAACTCAGTATCTTTACCTGGAAGGTGAGAAATTGAAATATATCACCTCTAAGGTCCCTTTCAACCTTAAGTCTCTGTTTTAAGCATGATTTAAAGCATCTCTGGGGTCTGTTGTAGTTCTAATAGCATATGACGTTATGATTCTAAGGTGCTACCTTAAGCCTAACAGTTTTTGGATTTTAATTAGGGCTCATAATGCCTTTACAACCCAATATTCAGTAACCAATCTTGCCAGTAATCTTCTAAAAAGAGAATTAATTCCATGGAAGTCCAGAGTTTCTATAAATACACCATTCATAATATCACAGGACAATGAAGGGAACTTAAAAGTCATTGAATTCAATCTTCCTAATTTTACAAATAAGGAAAATGAGACCCAGTGAGGTACAGGGTCCCACACGTAGGAACCTCAGAGATAGGCGTTGAATTCAGGTCCTCCAAATCCAGAGCCAATGTTCTAAAATAGAAGCTTTGTGAGAGTTTATAGAAACAGTTACGTTACTTGTGTGTATGATGTATTCCCAACTTGCTGTCTCTTAATTACTGTGTAAGCTGCTTGAGGGCAGGGGCTGTCTTTGTATCCCTGGTTCCTTGCTCGTTGCCTGGCACATGTCAGAGTTTAATAAATTTCTGTTGAAGTGGACTGACAGTGCCTAAAATAGCAATATCTTTTCAGCTATTCCTCAGTATGTCAAAATAATGGTATTTTCTTACTTCTACTATTTAGTGCTGCCAAGTAGTTAAATACTACTCTGTTTGCCTACAAAAATGCCAGCTGCAACAGGATGTTTAAGGAGTGCTAAAACTCCCCTCCTCCTAGTGAATCAAGTGATTCCATAATTAATTCAACAAACTTTCTTTTTCCCTCTTATTGTTGTTTAACATGATGCTTTTGCAATTATAGCATGAAAAAACTAGAATTGTGTCTAAATTGTACATGTACAAATTCTGTATCAATGCACTTTTTCATGTTTTCTTTGCTTTGAATCAAGAATTCACCTAAACACATGGCACTGATTGTTGATATTGGTTACAAAAAACATCTGTTTCTCAATAGTAATTCATAGGAATATCTTTGTATCTCATGTCAAGGTACCATTTTTGTATTCTTTGGTTTTCCTAGAACTAATCCAAAGGTTAGAATTTGCAGAGGGAAAAAGGATTATTTAGTTATGCCAAGAGAGTTTCATTGTGTACAGAGGCCTACCATTTGTTTCACTGCCAACGTTTCTACTTATTTCTTGAGAGGGAGCTATTTTGGGGGGGGGGGTGTGGATTTGGCTGATAGTCACATATCCAGGGAACAGGCTAAAAGTACAGATATCTTTGATCCTAAAATTGCATCAATTAATGTCACTTCAGGCACCAGAGGCAGTTTTTTAGCACTCTTATTCTGCCTCTCTGCTTGACATTGCTCCATTATTCATGGTCACCTTTAGTCCATCTGGCCATACTTTAGCTTCCCTTTATTCTCCACACCAGGCATTGTTGACTTGATTCGCAAGCAGGTAAAATGGTTAACTAGTGCTTCTCAGGGCACAAACAGGGGCTAGAAGCTGATGGGATGGCACATTGCTGCCCTATTTCCTGACTGCTTTCATTTGGGCTGAAATGTTTTGGTAGAATAATATAACTTTATATCTATAAAGGCTGGTGGGCATCTTACTAAATACGTTCTGGTTCTGTTTACAGTTGACTACCTCCTTTGGTTTAAGGAAGCAGTTTTCTTGCAAAATTCAAAGCATTTCTGCTTATATGTGTTGGGTACTTTGGGAGGCAAAGTATAATAAAGACTCACTTAACGAAGATGTTCGAGGGAATGTGGTTAATCAAAAATATATTTTTTGTCTTAATCATTATTAAAGCTATTACTAGAGTGCAATAGCCTGTTTCACTGTCTTAACAATATTCAGAAGTGACTTTCTTTGATAACTATTTTGCTTAAGGGTCACTATAGGTTATCAAGGTTCTTGAAAGAAACTAAGTATGCTTTAGAAAGTGTGGGAGGTTTAGTTGACTCCTTTAAGCCTGGAATTCTCTCCAGCTCCTGCCCTCTCTGGCTTTCTGTAGGTACCAGCTAAAATGCCACCTTTTACATGAAGTCTTTTCCAATCCCCTTTATTTCTAGTGCCTTTTATCTGCTGATCATCTCCATTTTATCCTCTCCCTAGGTTCAATGTACTTGTTTACATGCTATCTACTCCATTAGATTATATCATTGAGACAAAAGGCTTTTCCTCCCCTATGTCTTCAGCACTGAGTGCAGTGCCTGGTATATAGTAGGCAACTAATAAATGCTTGTTGACTGATTGATTGCCTCCATGAACAGTATGGAAATAAGTTTTCTTTAAAAACCTTCTATGAGTTTGAAATTTGATAGTTTACCATAAATTCATTAGAATAATTATCATTGGTGACTCTCTTTTTTACCCAAATTATCACATGCTCTCTGCCTGTCATAGTCCAAAGTTTGGGCTAGGAAGGCAATTATCTATGGGAAGAAATAGGGAAAACTTTGCTATACAAAAATATTTCCTCCACGCACTGGAAGCAATTATGTCTGATATTGCATCACTGGAGAGATTTATTTTTTTATTGTGTTTTGTGTTTATTCTATCATTTTCCAGTATTCACACACACGCGCGCGCACACACACACACACACACACACACACACACATACAAAACACTCTCTTTTAACTGAAAAAGTGTGAAACAAGACATCAACAATGACTACAACCAATGGTATGTGCTATAATCTATACCAATTGTCCATCACTTTTATCCTGAGAAAAGTGTTTTTCATCATCAGTTCTCTGGACCTAAATTGTGCAATGTGTATAAAAAGAAGGTCATTTAACATAGCGTTTAGAGATCTGACCTCAGAGTCGGGAAGATCTAGGTTGGAGTCAGACCTCTGACACAATGGACGTGTGACCCTAATTTCTTAGTGATCTAGGCAACTGCCCAAGACTTTAAGTTTCAGAGAAGAACTTGCATTTGTAGTGGGAATTTCCTTACTTGGAAATTCCCCATAGTAATTAATTCATAGATCTAATCTTTAAATAAGAAAGATTCACTCTTCTGAGACATTCTTTCATTATCAACAATTCATCATAGTGTCTAGGAGAGCATTTTTTTTTAATGTCTGGACTGTTTAATGTTTGGACTACTCTGCTTAGGACACACACACACACACATATGCACACACACATTTTTCTATATTCTTATTTGTACTCTTTAGAAAAATACACATCAAAATATTGGCCTTAGACATTTTGCTCATCTACCTGTATATGTTAATTTATGGACATGACATAGAGGATTTTCATTTGTTCATAACAATCAGTGGACTGAATTCCTCCTAAGGTATTAGGATCTTCCCTGTGAGTCAGATTTTTTTTTCTCATAGGAGTGTTCATATGGTCAGAACTTTGAATACTTGGCCTAGTGGGGGAGAGGTAAAAAGAAATGAATGGAGCAAAACTAAAAATGGGAGTCAGAGGCTGGGAGCCCCAAGAATGCCTAGTTTTTATGCTCAGTATTGCTAGGGGTCTTCTGTGATCATCACAATTCCATTCATTGCATAATAACAGCTTAAAACCTCTGCTTTCACATAGTCACAAAAGCTTAATTCTTCAGTTGCCCTCCCTCCTTGGTAGACAATCCCTGTTATGGAGTTAATCCACTATCATCTGTCATTTCTTCATCTCTCTCCCATCCTCTCTAGCCCACCCAGGCTAGATTTAATACCTTCTTCAGCTGACCTATCACCTCAAGATAGTTTACAATAATGCCATACATTGTTCTTGTTTTATTTCCAAGTAGATTTATGGGAGGCATTATTAGGCCTGCTGAGTTTTGCTATGTGGTTCCTTTGTCAGCCTTGTTCCCTTTCCACTGATATCTTTGACAAATGAAATCACATACAACTCTACTGAAGAAATTTGTACCTTTTACCCTTATTTCTAGAATATGATCAGCCTTAAAAAAAAGTCCATAATCAGCAAATCTACATCATAGAGTCCAGAAGGGCATTAAAAAAATTGTCATTCATACTGTAAGTCCATCTGTCCTATTCTACTCTAGTTGTATGCAGCAATTCCTCTAACTTCTCATTTGCACCCCTTAGAAATATAAATAACAAAATGCTAGTCTCTGGCATCATGCGTATATATTATTTATCTTGTATATGTTTGTGCGTGCGCGTGTGTGTGTGTGTGTGTGTGTATTTCTGGCTGTGACACATAGGACTCATATTGGTCCATAACCATTACTGGTCTGAAAGGTTTTTTTTTATTTCAAGTTCTGGAATCTTTCTTCCTTTCTCTATAGCATTCCATCAGAGTAACTTGGTGCCTGACACAGTAAACTTTTAATAAATGTTCTATCTATCCATCTATCTATAAGCCTAGCATCCATCCATCCATCCATCCATCCATCTATCTATCTATCTATCTATCTATCTATCTATCTATCTATCTATCTATCCATCTACCTTTCTTTCTTTCTCTCAATCTATTTGAAATAAAGAATTTACTTATATCTCATATATACATACATACATATATATGCTTGCTTATTTAGGGGGTTAATATTCTTTTTAACTCCTTTTAATAAGACTTTCTTCTATTTCATGTTTAAAATTGGGGTGCTGGTCTCAGTACAATGTTGTTACAATGTATACATTTCCCCCAACATGTTGGATAGGAACCACAAACCAAAAAGAAAACATTTCAAAGTGCATTAGGGCCCCTTTTTTACCACAAAATTACAATACAAAATTTACTCATATGTATATTCTTTGAAAGTACTACTCTAATGATATGATTATGAGACAGGAATAAGTAGATTTGGGCAAATTATTTTTTATACAGTAGCACAAATCTTTGCAATCACAAAAAGACTGAAAGGTGAAGTTAATAAAATTGAATTTACTGTTTGTTGACAAAAATAATCTCACAGAGAAAAAGGTTTTGTAAAAGTTTTACTTCAAAAAGCACTGCATGTCTACATGAACATGTACAAACTGTATAAACTTTCTTGAAAGATATTATTTGGGGGTGGCTAGGTGGCGCAGTGAGTAGAGCACCGGCCCTGGAGTCAGGAGGACCCGAGTTCAAATCTGACCTCAGACACTTGACACACTAACTAGCCGTGTGCCTTTGGGCAAGTCACTTAACCCCAACTGCCCTCCAAAAAGCAAAAAAAAAAAAGATATTATTTGGCTCAACAACTCTATGATTAGTGTTATCAAATGAGATATCAAAAGACAACAGATTGCCAAACATGTTTTCCATTCATTCAGTATGCCCAGGGTAACATCCAAAGAAAAGCAAGATTCTATATGTATTTTGAGATCCTTCAAAAGTTGTTGTTTGTGGATTAGAGGACAAGATCATTAATTTAGGTCCAGAAATAGGCCATCTAGTCCTATTACCTCATGTAATCTGAATGCTGATTAAATCCAGCCTCAAAAATATTAGTCTCCTAAATGAGAACCATACTGATTCAAAAACATTGGCTTATAACATAAGAAAATCCAAACAGATAAAGAATTCCTACTGTCCAGTTGAATGGAGAACACAAAATGTTATATTATAGTTATACATATGGTTTACAGAAAAAAGAACACAGAAAGCAGTATGGTAGAATATAGATCTCACAGGAATTGGTTTGTATTTTATTTTGACATGACACAAAACTCCACTGGCCCCTAGGACAAATTCAGTTGAGTGAATCCAGATGCATCATTTAGGGGAAGTCATGCTAGGGTGTTAACACCCATGAAGGAGATTGTAGGAAGAGGCAGAAAGAAGAGAAGAAGATGGAGATTAAGAGTGGGTCAAGAACATTAGGAGTGGTGCTTTCATGTGGGGGCATTTAACTAGAGTACTACCAAAGCAAAGAAGCCTGTTTAAAGATATTGTCAGATTGAGGCAAAGCCCAAGTCATACACTTCTACTGACAGCTCATGTGAGAGTATAAACAAAAAAAAAAGGTTTTACTTATTAGGATGCTGGTACATTTTAAAGAATGTAAAATCACAGAATATTACTATTGGCTATAGAAATACAACTGAATTGTGATAAGAGCCTCACTTCAAAAACTAATAATTACTTTGGTATCAGTATAAAGTTAGACAAAATACCTACTAGGAAGAAACATGCAGATTCTGTCATGTATAAATTATATGACGAATTAGAGCAACTCAGATTTCTCAGAGAAATTCCTTGAAATCAGATTGTTACAAATGTGACCACAAAAGTCCTTGCCTCCAAGATAATTTTTTTTGACACGGCCAATGTTGAAATTTGATTTGATTGACCATGTATATGGGTTACAATTTTTGTTTTCTTTTCTTTCCCCTGGGAGGGGTGTGGAATGTTGATAAAATAAATGCTTGTTAATGGTAAAATTAGACATTAATTTTTTTTAAATAAAGATGGGAGAGCCAAGATGGTGGCATAGAAGCAGCAAGGTTTCACAGCTCCCACATAGCCACCTCAAATACCCATAAAATAAGACTCTAAACAAATTTAGGGCTCCAAAACTCACAAAAATGCAGAAAACACATCTCTTGCTGAAGGCAGCTCAGCAGGTGGGGCTCATCACAGCAGGCTGGGAGCCAAAACCAGCCCAGCCTAAAACCAGCCCAGCCTGAAACCACGGCCTGGCCCCAGGGCTGCCAGGAGGAGCCTCAGCTGGAGTCTTCAGGAGAGTGGATTGGCAACAGCAGTGGCGGTTTCCAGATTTACCAAGGCAGGAGAAACAAGGACTAAGAGAAAGGTCAGTGGAATTCAGCTAAATTTGGGGGAGAAAAGCTGTCTGGCCCAACTGCCCCCAGGCCAAGGAGGCAGAAGAAGCAGAGTAGCAGCAGAAATGGCAGCTGTCTCCACATGGCTGCTTCAGAGCTCCCAGCTTGCATACTGCAGTGGGGCAAAGTGATTGTTCAGAGGCCAAGGGCTCTTGCATTGAGCGGCCTGGAACCAGATTGTGGTCTTGGATGGTGGTCCTGGGGTGCTTTCTCAGTGAGACAAAGCTGGTAGGGGCTGTAGCACCCCCCTAATAGCTCCAGCAGCTGTAAAAACCCCAGAGATTTGGGACAGAGCTTTCCCCCCTGTAAGGAGAGTTCCACAGACTTAAAAAATTAAGCAATTAATTGACTGCCCAACATGAGCAGGAAAAGGAAGCAAAGTAAGAACAGGAACTGAACTGTAGAATGCTTTTTAGGGGACAAAAAGGACCAAAGCATGGAACGGGAGGAAGACAACACAGTCAGAACTCCCATACCAAATGCTTCCAAGAAACATGAAGATTGCCTACAAGCCATAGATCGGCTTAAAAAGGACTTCGAAAACCAAATAAGAGAAGTGGAAGAAAAATTGGGAAGAGAAATGGGAATGATGCAAGAAAATCATGAAAAGAGAGCCAACAACCTGACTGAAGAAAATAACACCTTAAAGAACAGATTAACTTAAAATGCAAAAGAGGGCCAAAAAGCAAATGAAGAGAAGACTGCCTTAAAGAAGTAGAATTTACCAGATGGAAAAAGAATGTCAAAAGCATTTTGAAGACAATAATTCCTTCAGAATTAGAGTGGAGCAAATGAAAGCAAATGAATTTATGAGAAATCAAGATATTATTAAACAGATACAAACAAATAAAAAAAATAGAAGGCAATGTGAAATACCTCCTTGAAAATAACACTGACCTGGAAAATAGATCCAGGAGAGACAATTCAAAAATTATTGGACTACCTGAAAGCCATGATCAAAAAAAGAACTTAGAAAGCATCCTTCAAGAAATTCTCAAGGAAAATTGCCCTGATATTTTAGAATCAGAGGGCAAAACAGAAAATTGAAAGAATTTACCAATCACCTCTTGAAAAAGATCCCCAAAAGAAAACTCCTAGAAATGTTATAGCCAGGTTCCGGACTCCCCAGATCGAGAAGAAAATATTACAGGCTGCCAAGAGGAAATAATTTGAATACTGTGGAAACACAATTAGGATAACCCAGAATCTGGCAGCTTCTACACTGAGGGATAAAAGGGCCTGGAATATGATATTCCGGAGATCAAGGGAGCAAGGATTAAAAGCAAGAATCACCTACCCAGCAAAACTGAGTATAATGTTCCAGGCGAAAACATGGTCAGTCAGTGACATGGAGGACTTTCAAGCATTCTTGCTGAAAAAGCAGAACTAAACAGAAAATTTGACATTCAAACACAAGAAGCATGAGAAAGTAAACAAGGGAAAGAAATCATAAGGAACTTATCAAAGTTGAACTATTTACATGCCAACATGGAAAAACGATAATAGTAATTTATGAAACTTTTCACAATATGAGGATAGGTGAAGGGAATACAAATGCATATATACATATACCTACACATGTCTATATAGGAGGGTATATATGCATATGAATACATATCTGAGTGTGTGTGTATATGAGTTCATAGAGGGCACAGGATCAATTGAATAGGAGGGGATGATACTTTAAAAGGTGAAATTCTGAAGTAGGAGAGGGTTAGAATGAGAGGAGACTGGGAGAGACAGAATGGGGTTAATCATCCCATATAGAAGAGGCAAGGGATAACTGTTACAATGGAGGGGAAGAATAGGAAGGCAAAAGGGAAAGGGTCAATTTTACTCTCATTGAATTTGTCTTAGGGAAAGAATGGCATAAACTCTAAACTGGGTATTTTGTCATGCAGGAGAGTAGGGGGAATGGGGATTAGAGGTGGGATGATGGAGGGGAGGGCAGGGTAGGGGGGAGGATTGCTGAAAATATACACTTCAGTAAAGGGACAGGGACAGGGTAGAGAATAGAACCACCGGGGGGGGGAGGGAAAAAACGGGATAGCAAGGGAGGAACTGAAAGAATCTAGAATTTAAAGCACTACAATAAAATGTTAAAATATATATACATATGTATTATTATGATGATGATGATTATGATTATTGTTAACAACATGCAACTGGGAATTAAGATATACAGACACTGGGGTAGGGAGACCCACCCTACCCTACAAGAAAGTTAGAGAGTCGATGGAGGAGGACATAGGAGAGAGCAGATTGGGGGAGGGTTTTGGGTTTGGGAAAGACAGGGAGAAAATTTGTAACTCCAAATCTCATGGAAATGAATGATGTAAACAAGAAAATAATTAATTAATTATTTTAAAAATTTAAATAAATAAAAAAGGAAATGGGGCCTTTATTAGAGACACTGGTTATAAAATTTCTTTCCCAATTTCCCACTTCCTTCTTAATCTTGGTGACATTGGCTTTGTTTGTACAGAAACTTTTCAATTTAATGTAATCAAGATCATTCATTTTGCATTTTATACTGCTTTCCAACTCTTCTTTGGTCATAAAGTCTTCCCTACTCCATAAATCTGACAGGTGAACTATTCCTTGCTTTTCCAGATTATTTACAGTATCAGCCTTTATACCAAGATTGTGAACCCAGTTAGTCTTGACTTTCTTATATGGCATTAGATGATGATCTATGCCCAGTTTCTGCCATACAACATTCCAATTTTCCCAGAAGTTTTTGTAAAATACTGTGTTCTTATCCCCAAAACTGGGGTCTTTGGGCTTAACAAACAGCATATTACTGTAATTGTTGACTACTAAGTCTTTTGTACCCATTGTATTCCATTGATCCACTACTCTATTCCTTAGCCAGTACCAAGCAGTTTTAATGACTGCTGCTTTATAATAGAGATTAAGATCTGGTACGGCTAGGCCACCTTCCCTAGCATTTTTTTTCATTAATTGTCTTGAAATTCTGGACCTTTTTTTCTTCCAAATGAGTTTTGTCAATAATTTTTTTCCAGTTCTATTCAGCATATTTTTTTGGTAGAATGATCGGTATGGCACTAAATATGTAATTTAATTTAGGTAAAATTGTCATTTTTGTTATATTAGCTCGACCCAGACATGAGTAACTGATGTTTTTCCAATTAGTTAGATCTGATTTTATTTGTGTGAAAAGTGTTTTGTAGTTATGTTCATAAAGGTACTGGGTTTGTTGTGGCAGGTAGATTCCCAGATACTTTATAATGTCTACAGTAACTTTAAATGGGGTTTCTCTTACTATCTCTTGCTGTTGGACTTTACTGGAAACATATAGGAATGCCGAGGATTTATGTGGGTTTATTTTATATCCTGTAACTTTGCTAAATTTATTCTCTCAAGAAGTTTTTTACTTGAATCTCTAGGATTCTCCAAGTATATCATCATATCATCTGCAAAGAGTGTTAGCTTAGTCTCTTCTTGGCCTAATTTGATTCCTTTGATTCCTTTTTCTTCTCTAATTGCTACTGGTAACATTTCTAGTACCAGATTGAATAAGAGAGGTGATACTGGAAATCCTTGTTTCACCCTTGATCTTATTAGAAATGCTTCTAGTTTATCCCCATTGCATGTAATACTTGCTGAGGGTTTTAAATAAATGCTACCTGTTATTCTAAGGAAAACTACATTTATTCCTATACTTTCTAGTGTTTTTAATAGGAATGGATGTTGTATTTTGTCAAAGGCTTTTTCTGCATCTATTGAGATAATCATATGGTTTCTGCTAGTTTTTTTATATGATCTATGGTATTGATGGTTTTCCTAATACTGAACCATCCTTGCATTCCTGGAATGAATACAACTTGATCAAAATGTAGTATTCTTGTGATGAATCTCTTGCTTTATTCTTTAGTCTCTTGCTTATATTTTATTTAACATTTTTGCATCTATAATCATGAGGCATATTGGTCTATAATTTTCTTTCTCCATTTTGTATCTCCCTAACACTTGGGTTATAATCTGGCTTCAGACACTTACTAGCTATGCATCTCTAGGCAAACCCTGTTTGCTTCAGTTTCTCATTTGTCAAGTAAGCTGGAGAAAAAAAAAATACTGCAAACCTCTCCAGTGACTTTGCCAAGAAAACCCCCAAAGAGGGATTACAAAGAGTTGGACAAAGCCAAAAAAATGACTGAACAACAATAACATGACAAGTGTAATTTATGATCATTTCTCTGGAAAAAATAACAAGCTGTGATCCGCTGATACTTGCCTTCTTAATGTTCCTTGTATGTGGCACTTTATCTTCTCCCTCCAGGCACTTTCTTAGGCTGTCCTCATATAACATCAATGAGATATTCACAGTGGTCAAGGTAGCTATGAATATGCTGGTGTTGTTAATCACAAAATATAACAGACTCTCCACATGAAGGATAGAATCAAAGCATTTTTTTAAATACCAGAAAGCTGAGTCCTAAAACCAGAAAGCCAAATTAATCATAGCAACCAAGAAGTTGCTACACATAGCCAATGCAATAAACACCAACATTACCAAGCCTTCCCTTTGTCAGTCCTTCAAAACGAAACAGGCCCCCTTAAGCAAGAATGCTTCTCATTCATACTAGCTGCTTAGCCTCCACACTGTTTGCTCCCACCAGTTCTGGCTCTCTCTCCTGCTCCTTCCTGCTCCCCCTTTCTGTTCTACCCTTTCAGTAAGCTCCTCCCCCCATGGGCTCCATGTGATTACATTTGTCCTATTAAGGGGCAGGGAAGATCTTCAAATTTTTATTACCATTACATTCAGCCCCAAGATCTTTCTTGTCTCTTACATAGGTCAATGGGAGTTTAGGGGTAACTGATGTCAACAGAATTTTACAGCAATTAAACAAGGATAGCATATAAAAGCAGAAAACGATATTTTACAGTGGGGCTTAAGCACAAGCACCCCATCGTTCCCCCCTGAATAAATGAGACCCAAAATCTTGAGGAGAAGTGTTAAGGTCTCTTTTTCTATGACTACTTGATGCAGAAATTGGAACCTGTCTCAAGAGGTCCCATTTGAGAGGTCAGTTATTTAGCCAGCATTTGGAGTGTGGTTGATGCCAGGTCCAGGGGTTTGACAGGTATCACAGTTGTGGACAGGGGTTGACATCCAGCTTAAGCTATCAGGAATTTACAGGTGGAAGATACCAAGTTCACAGGAAACAAATCTGGAAAACAAGATGAACAGACAAAAAGTCAAGAAGAAACAAGAAGACAGTAACCATAAATAGGGTAAACAGGGTCAACCATGCTTCTGGAGTCCATGAACCCACTCTGATAGCCTCATTCACAGCAGAATATGTGAGTTAAGGGTACAATTTGGTAATCACCTCCTGAATAAATAGTAGTTGTGGTATTAACCTTCCCGTGTGCTATAAGTTTCCCAGTCTTTAGACCATCTTCTGGCTTCCATTTTACCAATACTTTAGCTCCCAGTTTCATTCTATCAGTAGACACAAACCTTTCAGTTCCTCCAATAGTTATTTCAGAAGGATGGTCAGTTTTTACATGTGGTATTCTTTCACAATGTATGATAATCACTTGAATTATTCTATCACTTTTACAAACTATATGGGTTCTTCACCTAAATTATGGAATGTCACAATAATTTCTCCTTGATAATTAGAAACTATTTCTCCAGTCAATACATGTATTCCGAGAGCTGTTAATCCTGATTTAGGTAAAATTTGTCCAAAATGTTTTTTAGGAATTCTTATACATATTCCAGTGGAAATTTTTTCTTATTTTTTTCAAAAGTCCTCTAAACAATGAAAATCATATTCTGCCAAACCAGGTGTTCCTCTATATGTTGCTGGGACAATTGACCTCACAGTCCAATACTCAATATTTGGGATATTATATGTTTGCTTTTTTTTCTAATTTGCAGTTTGGGGTCATCATTCTGGCTACAGGTATACTTCTTCCCAATTATCTATTATCAAAATCATATAAAGCCATGAACAAATTATCCTTCCAATGTTGAAATAAATTATTAGAACTTAATTTTTAACTATTCTTTTAGTAATCCATTCATTGTTTCAATTAACTGGGGGGCTTGTGGATATGGAATATGATATATCCATTCTATAATGTTTAGTATATAATATCTCTTCATTTCATTACCTTTGAAATGTGACCCATTGTAATTTTGAATCTTCCTTGGGGTTTCATAATATAGACTTATGAGATCTAGAGTTTTATAGGTGTTTTTCTGGGTTGTATTCATATAAGGACAAGCCATTAGTACACCTGAATGGCTGTCAACACAAGTACATATAAATTTGCATCCTTTATCTATTTGCCAAAGTTGGCCTTTCCTCTTTCTCTTTCTCCAGTTACTACTAACATATGTGACATGCCTCTGCTATCTGTTTTAACAATGAATGTGTGATACTCATACTTCAATCTTGTGCCCACCAGTGTATGTCCTTGACCCCTAAATGGCTGGCTATTTGATGGACCCATTTTGTCAGTACTGGATCATCAGTTGTTGTCAGGGTAGGGACAATATGTTGAGTAGCAATCTTTGCTTGTCAATCAGCATGTTGTTGTACTCACGTTATGGTGTGGTGAGAGCCATGTGAGAATCTACATGTAAAAGTGACAAATCAGTATTCAAAGACATGTCCCATATATCTTCCCATAATTCTTTGCCCCAGACTTGTTCACCATGAATTTCCCAATTTTGATTTTTCCACATGGGCATCCATGTAGCTAACCCATTAGCTACTGCCCATGAATCAGTGAATATATGACACTGTCCTCCTTATTCTATTTTGAAGACTTGATGTACTGCCATAAGTTCAGCATATTGACTACTTCCACCTATCCCAGTACTTTCCAAAGTCCACCTAGTACATGAGTTATGGGCTGCCACTTTCCAATGTCTTTTGTGGGCCAAGTATTTTGCTGTCCCATCAGTAAACCATGCATGTATCTTTTGTTCTTCAGTTAATCCATCATACCATTCTATTTTATATCCATTCTATTTTACAGAGGATTGTACCAACTGTTGTTTCGTCTCAAGGCATGTATCACTCCCCTCAGTGTTTATGTTCGCTATGGATTCATGTAGAGCAGAGACTCTGCTTTTGCCTGTCTTAGCTCTATTTTGGATATATCACTTCTATTTGCTTATACTAGCCTCTTGGGAATGTTCAATTCTGTGAGATGCTGAGGTACTCATTACCTAGGTCATAATCGGGATTCCAGTTCTTAATATCACCTCATGGCCCAGACTCAGTTATTCAGTCTCTTCCAAAGTCAAATATGCAGCTAAGAACTGCTTTTCAAAAGGTGTATATTGAACTCCAGATGAAGAGAGTTTCCTCTACTAAAATCCCAAGGTACATTTCACTTTGTTGTTTTTGCATTAAACTCTAGTTTTTATAACCATCCTGTATAGTCACTTGTAAGTCCCCTAGGCTGGTTTTCATAGGCCATAAATCTAAGGCCAATTGTATAGCAGCCTTGGCTTCTTCAAAAGCTTTGCTCTGCTCCAGTCCCCAGTTGAATTAATATTTCTTCCAAGTAACTTTATATAAAGATTTCAAAATCTGTCCCAGATGTGGAATGTGGTGCCTCCAATATCCAAACAGTTCTATGAACTTTTGGGCCTCCTTCTTGTTGGTAGGGGTAGGAAAATCCTGAATCTTTTGTTGGGCTTGTGGAAGAATCTTTTGCAGTCTCTTACTCCATCGTATACCCCCAAATCTTATATTTTGAGCTTGAATCTTTATAGGGTTAATTTTCCCACCCTTTGCTTTTCATACGCTCAGTTAAAAGGGTCACACTCTTCTCCACTTCTTTTGAATCTTTTCCGGTATCATGATATCATCAATGTCATGGGTAAGCCTTACACCAGGTAGCTTTAATTCCATGTTTAAACTTATCAGGGTTTCCATAGATAAGGAAGGCCTCTGCCCCAGTGTCTATCAATGCCTTATTTACAGTAGTTGATCCATTTTCCAAATATATTGTTAAACTAATATAGGGTCTGTAATCTTGTCTGTGTATTTTTTTAATCTGGGCTGGGGCTTGAACTATTTCCTATTCTCCAGGAAGGTGGGGTACATTTAGATATAATTCAGGAGTATCTGTAGGTGTGGTTCCTACTTCCCCATTCAGTCAAATATTAAGTACCTTTTCTTGGTACATCTTATGCAGCTCTTGAGTTAGAATACCATCTATTATTCTAAAATCTGCCCCTGCTCTTAATAGAGCAGTAAACAATTATTTTCTTGTCAATCTATTCTGATTTTGAATCTGCTGGCTGTTTAATCTCTCTCTTGATGAAATTTATCTTTTTCCCATTCTCCTAAGTCATTTAACTGTGAAATCTTATCCAGTGCCCCTGAAAGAGTGTACCCTGTTTCCCCAATTAGTTGAGTCAGAATTAGGTAATTATAAGCAGGAGGAGACATCTTCACTACATTTCTATGAGGAAATGCTAATGGGATATTGTAATATGCATTTGCATCTCCAACCATGATAACAGTTTTCATTACCTCCTCCTTTAGCTTTCTCATATAGTCCCCAAGTGAGTACTAGGGTCTGTCTCTACCAAGCCACATAGAATCACTAGGATAATGCTTATTGTGTCCCTCTGCAGCTAAAGCTAACAGATTAGTTGTGTTGTTACCTCCTTGCACATGGTAATCCCTAAAAGCTTGGGGTACAAAAGGATTGGCTAATGCCTATGAATTTCAAGCAATCCATACTATCTAGTGATATGACTCCTCCATCTCCTGTGTAACTGGTTTTTAGCATCTAAGAAACTAAAGACTCTCCCATTCTTTGGGTGAATAGACTTAATATATTAGTAACCTCTTGTTGCATGAAATCCTCAATTATCTCCCTGAACTCTGTTTAGCTCAGGAAGTTTTTCCTGTTCTTAGTATGGAGCAAACTTCTGCATTAGAAGACTCCTCATCTAACTTTGTTCCTTTCTCCTCCCACACATTCTCCTGGCAGTCATCAGGGCAACTATGTTCAGCCTGTACAAAAGCTGCATGCACATTCCTTCAGTTAGTTTTTTGCTTCTTTTTAGCTAAATGAAAAGTAGCTTGCTCTTCTACCACCTGAGACCTTCCAGCTTGTTCTTCTAAAGGAGAGCCTGAATGCTGTAGCACAGAAAAATTCTCATGTGAACCAGCCAAATGCCTTGCCATCTGAGCTTTCTCCTCCAGCAGTTTATCTCTACTTATACACGTAAGCGAAGCCCAGCCTCTCCTACATATCCTTGCTAGTTCTTTCCCTGATTCTATTGGTATTCCTTGCAAACATCTTTCCAAATCTCTGGGTTTTCCCTTCTGTAGCTTCGGTTCCCAGTTTTAACGGAGCCTTGTTCTTTTAGCCCATACTCTTGCTAGGGAGGAATAAGGTAAATCCTCCCATCCTGGGATAGCCATTTCTCTCTCTAAAACCCCCTTGCCTCCAAATAGAGGTCTATTTTGTGATCCCATCCTCATAAGCAAATATAATGCCAATGTGATATTCACAGCACCCACAGTGGCTATGAATATTCTGGTATATTTGTGAATCACAAAATGTAACAGGCTCTCCACATGAAGGACAGAACCAAAGCATTTATTCAAATATCAGAAAGCCAAATTCATCATAGCAGCCAAAAAGTTGCTACACATAGCCAATTAAGTGAACACCAACATTCCCAAGCCTTTGCTCCATTGGGCCTTCAAAACAAAACAGGCCCCCCCCAAACAAGAATGCCCCTCTCTCACTCATGCTAGCTATAGCCTCCAAACTGCTTGCTCCCGGCAGTTCTGGCTCTCTCTCCTGCTCCTTCCTGCTCCATCCTTCCTGTTCTACCCTTTCAGCAAGTCTCCCCCACCCCCATGGGCTCCAGGTGATTACATTTGGCTAATTAAGAGGCAGGGAAGATCTTCAAATCCCCATTACCATTATACCTCCATGTCTGGAACTCTCTTCATCTTCATCTCCTTACTTCTTTCATGTCTCAGTCAAATTCCCACCTTCTGCAAGGAACCTTTTTCAGTTCTCCTTAATCTCAGTACCTTCCATCTAAACTTCTCTTCAATTGATCCTGTATACATAATTTTTATATATAGCTTAGCCTAATGTATTCACAGTGAACCTGTGTTAGCTCCCAATGATACCTGTATCCAATTTAACCTGACAAACATTTTTAAAATCAAGTGGACAGACATTAAGTGCAATCTATGAACCAGGAATTATTCTAAGCACTGTGGACAACAAGAAAGTCAAAGAAAGGAATCAGTAGCTCACTTAGCGTAATTGTATCTTGAAGACACATTCTTACAAGTTAGCTAAAACTTTTATTATCCCCTATAGAAGAGATTTTCTTTTTGTCTCACTGGCAAGTCTCAGGAATGTTGCAGAAGGGATTCCTGGGGTAAAGGTTGTCTAGAGAAACTTAAAAGTCCCTTTCTACAAGAAGATTCTATGATTTTATAGATATGAGTATAAAATAGATACATAGCATTTGGCATAGATATAAATGGAGACATTGAGATAGAAGTAAAGAGATGCATCTATATTAATGGACATGTTGCTGTTGTCCTCTCAATGGCAACGTAATCTTCCCTATTTAGCAGATCTGCAAGGATCCTTGCCTCATGTGTTTTAGTCAATGTCTTGCCTGGGAAGACATTTGCAATTTAAGAAAATATTAATGTCCTGAAGAGTTTCATTCTCCCTGGGTAATGATGAAATTATCATTCAAGATAACCCTTCACTCCATAGAAATTCAAACATGATTACTGCACATTTCCCATATGAAACACTTAAAAACAGCTATCCCATCCTGTCTTCCCCAAAGCTAATATTAACTGTTAGGTTGTATTTCCATAACATAGACATAGTAGGAGAGCTTCGCAGCTCCTCTCCAATCCTCACAACTTGGGATAGGATGAAATATAGCAGAAATATTCAGGGTTGCCTGGGCCAGCTTTAGTGATTGGGTTGGAAAAGGACTAGCCCCAGTATGATTGACTTTATCTACCCCTGGAGACCTAGGCCTTACCAGAGGAAGCTCTTGAAGTGGGAATTACATTATTACCTAAAAGATCTTTCTTTCTCTCTCCACAAAACAGTTCTCATTATCACAGAAGGAACCCAAAGGGCACTAGATTTGATTCAGATCCTGAGGAACTTAAGAGTAGGAGAGAGGCCTCATAAGCACTCTGCTCTTTGGGAGGCCCTCTAAACTATCTCACTGATGCTGAGCCCAAGTCAAAAGTAAGCTTCCTTGGGTGGCTGTATACCAATGTGGAGCTCCCTGGAGCAACATTCTTCCCCATCCCAGTACCTTGTGCAGCTCTTGAGGCAATCACAATACAAAGGTCTCTTTGTTGGTTTCATTGTTACCTAGCCCATAACTGAAAATAGACAGAGATTTTACTGGTTCTATACAAGTACTTAATAGGACAGACATCCAAACCAAATAAAACATGAAATAGTTATGGCCAAGATAACAAACTCATCAGCCAACATTTTCAAAAGGCATGAACAGAAGGTGGAAGCAAGGGCAGGTAACAGAGTATGAACACAAAAGCATGACATGCTACTGCAATAACATGTTTATTCAGGTGTGCTAAAATTCAGAATGGGCTCACACTAATAAAGTGAAGGACAATAAAAAGCTGTAAAAAAACATATTGGAGTAAGTCAGTGGACCCAAACTGATCAAACTACTCTTCTGATTGAAAAAGATGGTAATAGTTAAAAACGAGGTCATTTTCTCCCTCTGGTTTACTGCAATTATTCTTGCTAAAGGTTTGTTGGTAGGCATGTGTGCAGGGATTGATAGATAAGGATGCCAACCATGATGTAGTAATTTGATTTCTGGACCACATCAGATTCTTCAAGTTTCTTTTTTCTAGTTCTTTTTCTAGTTCTTCAGTAAGTGGAAGCTATTGATCCACAGTATTGATTCACATTTAATTTTGCTTCTTTTCCTTCACCTCTTTCCCCTAAGAAAGAGTGAACTTTGCACTAGAAAGGAGAGGGGAAAATAAATAATTGAGGGTTGATGCCCAAGAGAAGCAGGGAGATCATGTGAAAGTATCTTCTAGTACTCAAGGAGCCTAAGTCACTTGGCCCATATGAACAATATCCTATTGCAATGAATAAACCAGAAACTATGATTGTTGAGCTTTTGTCAGTAATCCTTAAAGATCTCGGGATACAGGGAAAGCTATGTAGACCCTGAAAAGGACAAATGCCCTATTTTCAGAAAGTAGAAGGGAACAGAATTTCTTTCAAGCTGTGGGTGAGTGAGCTTAATGTAAAGTCCTGACCAAATTCTTCAGTGTATAATGAAATGGATAATTAGCATACATACAGAAAAAGGAAATTCTGATTATGCAAATCCAGGATGGTTTCATTAAGAACATATCATAGCAGACTAATCATGTTCCCTTTTGGGGGGAACAGGGGGAGAAGTAGGGAGGCATGATGGGGGTGGTGAGGGGGTATTGGAGATTCAGCATTGTTAGACTGGTAGATCAAAGGAATAGTTTGCCTACATTTTATCAAGAAATTTGATAAAGTCTCTCTTACTGTTATTGGGGAGAGAAAAATACATGTACAATTCAATGGATTCAGAGCTGACTGAGTGGCTATAACCAAAAAGTAGTGGATTCAAGTGAAGAAACCCTCATTAGCACTGATCACAAACTATTCTGTAACACATTGACAGCTACTGGTGCAGTGGATACGGCACTGAATATGAAAAAAGACCAAAGTTCAATCCAGTGTGAGACACAATTATGTTAACCCCTGTCTGCCTCAGTTTCCTCATCAATAAAATGGAGGTAAAAATGCCTAGCTCTCAGGGCTATTGTGAGGATCAAATAAGATATATTTGTAAAGCACTTCACAAACCTGAAAGTTCTGTACAAATGCTAGCTGGTATTTGTAAAAATGATTATCAGTGTCAGAGATGGACAGGGCACTGAGAGATGAAGTGATGTGACTTGCCCAAAATGATACAGCCAGGATCAAGGCAGTAATTGATCCCATATCTTCCAGGCTGAGGCAAGCTCTCTATTCACCATATCACACTGACACAGAATTTGATAGGGATAAATCCAGCATGTATCCAAAGAGCAACTTCACAAGCAAAAGGAGAAGGAATGATTAGACAGCAGATCATTTGAGAAACATGGAGGGATTTGTCATGGAATACAAGATCAATATATCAGTGTCACTGTTGACAGTTAAAAAAAAATAATAATAAAAGCTATTGGGGAATTGTAGGTCACATTAAAAGAGTTCCACATTTCAGGACTAGGAAAGTGATAGTTCGCTTCCTTGCCCTTGGTCAGAAAACCTCTGGGGCATTGTATTTACTTCTGAAACTGACATTTTTAAAGAAATTTATTGATAAACCAGAGAGGATCCCAAGGTGGGCCAGCAAATTGTGAAAGGCTCTGAGATAATGCCAAGACTCTTCTTTGAGGTAACTAGACATATTTAGCCTGGAGAAAAGACTTAGTGAGTCATGTGATCAATCAATCAATCAGTAAGTATTGACTAAATATATACTGTGTGTTAAGCACTTTACTGGTGATATAAAGTTAGAACCCAAGCAATCCCTGCTGTAGAGATGTTTAGGCTCTATCTAAAGCAAAGATTTCTTCAAATATTTCAAGGACTATCACATAATGATTAGAGGTGTTCTGCTTGGTCCCAGATGATAGAACTGAGGGAAATGGGGGAAGTTAAAAAGGAGTAAATAAAAGCTTAATATGAGGGGGAAAGTCCTAACAATTAGAAATACCCCCATAATGGAATGTGTTGCATCAGGAGATAATGGGTTTCCCATGTCAGGGGAGTATTCAAGGTATAACCACTAGGCAGGTATATTGTAAAGGGGATGATTGTTCAGAATGAAGGTAGACTACATGATTCCTAGCATCCCAGCTTTGAAATTCTGCAAACCTGTAAAAAATGACATCCAGCTTGGAATTTACTTTTAAGTTTTTAGACTTACTTTTTGTTTGTTTTTTGTTTTGGGTTTTTTTTTTGCTTTTTGGAAAGGGAATGTAGGGCAATTGGTGTTAAGTGACTTGTCCAATGTCACACAGCTAGTAACTGTTGTGTCTGATGTTAAATTTCAACTCAGGTCCTCCAGACTCCAGGGCAGGTGCTCTGTTCACTGTGCCACCTAGCCTCCCCTTAGACCTACTTTATAACTTACTTTTGAGTTTTAAAGTTTTGGTGATTTAGGGGGAGATTCAGAAGAGAGGAATACTGTAATTTTCAGAGAATTATATGAAATAAGGACAATGAGGATAGTCTCAAAGATATTAAGGGAACCTGAAGAAGATAATGCTAAAGTGTGATGCTACAGTGATAAAGACTAGATCCATCATTTCATGGTCAAAGGGAAATCCTGGGTGAGGAAACTATCACCATTGCTGATTGTTACCTTCTGCAACTTATACTACCAAGGGAGCTTCCTAAAGCTCTGAGAAGTTTAAAAGGGGAAGAAAAGAGAATAAGCAGTTATGTAACTCCTACTATATGCCATTCACTGTGCTAAGGATTTTTTTTTACATAATCAAAGATCTCATTTGATTTTTATAACAATCCTGTGAGAAAGATGTCATTCTTACTCCTCCCCCCATTTTGCAGTTGAGGAAACTGAGTCAGACGGAAGTTAAGTGACTCGCCCAGAGTTACACAGCTGGTATATATCTGAGGCTGCATTTGAACTCAGGTTGTCCTGACTTCAGGTTCAGCATTCAACCCACCCTGCTAGCAGCTGCCTCTCACACGTCAGGGATTTGTTCAAAGTCATATAATGAGACTCTTTTAAATTCTGGTGTTCTTGCATTCAAGGCCATCTCTTTGTGCACTATTTCACGATGTCTTCATCTGATGTTAACTGTCCTGAAGTTTTGAACGTATTTATGTGAATGAGGCTTACTGATATCTATCTATCTATCTATTTATCTATCTCAGACATTAGATTAATAAAAACAAAAGGTTTCTATTTCAGCAAAACCAGGTTTGGGTAGAGACATGAAAAACAACCTGAAATGTAACTGGTGAAATAAGTAGTCTTGGGAAACTTTGAAACTATTTGGTCTGGAGATACTATGAGACATCTTCGACAATCAGTGGTCATTATGATGAAAACATTTCCATATCTCGAAGCAAGGAGAGGAAGCAGACAACCTCAGCAAATGCTTTTCAGATCCATGATTCTAAAATTCACATCAATTCTCAAACAACCTCTAAGGAAAACAACGTCCAAAGAAAATGAAGAGTCCCATTTAATAGAAAATACATATATCAGACTTAAGTTATTTGATTATTTTACTATCCACTGAGGTTCATCAACAGGAGACAACATAGTCCAGTGGAAAGAGCAATGAACTTGGAGTCAGGGAACTTGAGTTTAAATAATGCCTCTAAAACTTACAGCTCTGTGACCCTAGGGAAGTCATTTAGCTGTGTGTGCCTTCAATTTCCTTAACTGGCCTTTCCAGCTCTAGCTTTGATACTCTGGGGTCTTTGCTTAGCATAATTTCCTAAGGGAAAAAAGTACAATGAAGAAAACGGTTTCACTCCCATCTTACTGGCCTTTCTTTATTGTGATTCTTTCTTTAACATCATTCCATAGCTAGGTCTTCACAATTTCTTTCCTGCTGTTCACAATTGTTCAGTTAAAATCAAAGTCCTAAAACTGAGTAATCACTGTACATACATACACACACATACATACATACATATACATATACATGCGTGTGTATGTGTATATGTATGTATATGTGTGTGTGTGTATATATATATATATATATTTCTACACGTCTGTCTGTATGTATGTCTTACTCTCATGAAAGGGTGGGTTAGTAAGATGTTCTCTTAAGAAAGTACAGTCTTTTGATGAAGAAAGTCATTTGTAATAATAAATTAGCTGCAAGAGAAACAGACTATTTAAAGCAAGCGCTGTGACAGCAAGGATCATAATGTATATGCTGTGAATTGTGTGGAGTAAAGAAGTTAATGACATTCTGAGGTATGTATTGAAGGGGAAGGGTCCATATTCAGTGAGGCCAGCAAATGCCAAAGTCTGGGAAAGATCTTAATTCTTTCAGACCGGTAAAGTAGGAGAACATTGCTCCAGGGAAATAGTGAACTTCTCAAAGACATCAATAATGAGACAGGTAGCATGGCATTTATGGTGAGGGGACTTGGCATGAAGTCAGAAAGTCTGAGGCTCAAATTCTTCCTCTGGTACAAACTAGCCATGTAATCATGGGCAAGCAAGTTAACCAAACAGTGCCCAAAGAATTCACTAAGTCCATAATTTATAGATGAGTTGCCAATCAGTGGAGATAGTTTTCATACCAACATGTAGCTCATGTCAATGAAATCTGAAGTGTACACCATCTCACTAACCTAAATAAATGGATCAGTAAATAGATGTGAGAGAGTGTAGTGACTACCTTAATGTCCATCACATGCCCATTTTCATACAAATTTCTCTTTTAAACCATGGTAGTTGAATAAGCATACTTCAAACTTTAAGAAGAAATTTTAGGAAACTTACTCTAGCTTTCTTCTGTTACTCTTTGTTTTGGTCAATCAGTTTACTGAATAAAAGATAGCATGGTGCCTTTGATTCACTCATTCAATCAAACAGTACTTTTTTTTTTTTGCTTTTTTTTTTTGGAGGGCAGTTGGGGTTTAGTGACTTGCCCAAGGTCACACGGCTAGTTTTTTGTATTAAGTGTCTGAGGCCGGATTTGAACTCAGGTACTCCTGACTCCAAGGCCGGTGCTCTATTCACTGCGCCACCTAGCCGCCCCCAAACAGTACTTATTAAGAATCTCTTAAATGCCTGGCATTGTGGTAGGTACTAGTTCTAGAATAACAACAAAATCAATACTTAGTAAGCATTTAGATAGCAATAGAAAGTTTGAAAAGCATTTCTCCTTTTGATCCTCACAACAATCTTATAAGAAAAGGTGTGTTATTATCCCTGTTGTACACTTAAGGAAGCAGGCTGATTTTTTTTCCTTTTTTTGGAGGGGGGAGGAAGATAGGGCAATTGGGGTTAAGTGACTTGCTCAAGGTCTCACAGCTAGTTTTTGTGTTAAGCGTCTGAGGCCAGTTTTGAACTCAGGTTCTCCTGACTCCAGGGGTAGTGCTCTATTCACTGTACCACCTAGCCATCCCCCCCTTCTTTGAGAGATGTTAAATAAGTTTTCTAGGGTCACATAGCTAGTAAGTGTGCAAAAAATGTAACAATCCCTTCTCATAAAGAGTATGCATTCTAATGTAATAAATAATGTAACATAGGATAGTTTTTAGATTTTGGAGGAGGTATTATTCAGTCCATTTTATAACACCAATATTCCTGCCCTCTTTTTTCTTTTTTTT
>CM053601.1:107437897-107471502 GCA_028646575.1 Pseudocheirus occidentalis | reverse complement strand
AGTCAGGTTGTTGACTCTCTTTTCATGACTTTCTCGCATCATTCTCATTTCTCTTTCCAATTTTTCCTCCACTTCTCTTATTTGGTTTTCAAAGTCCTTTCTAAGTCGATCCATAACTAGTAGGCATTCTTCCAGTGTCTTGGAAGCATTTGGTGTGGGACTTCTGACTGTGTTGTCTTCCTCCCGCTCCATGCTTTGATCCTTTTTGTCCACAAAAAAGGATTCTTGAGTTTTATTGCTGTTCTTACTTTGCTTCCTTTTCCTCATTTTGGCCAATCTATTAATTGCTTGGTTTTTTAGCTCTGTGGAAATCTGCTTCCTGGGGGCAAGGGGGGGAAGCTCTGTCCCAAATCACTGGGGCCTTCACAGCTGCCAGAGCTATTAGTGGGGTGCTGCAGCCCCCCCAGCTGTGGCTCACTGAAAGTGCACCCCAGGACCCCCACTCAGGACCATGATCCAGATCCAGGCTGCACAACACAAGAGCCCTTGGCCCTGATTGATCACCTCAGTACTCTTGCTATCTGCAGGCCGGAGGCTCTGAAACAGCCCAGTGGAGGCTGCTGCGGCTCTCAGCCGTTCCTGCTGCCACAGCTGCCTCCCGCTGCTTCCTTCCCTGGGAAGCAGTTTGGCTGGACCACTCTTCTCCTTCAAATTTAGCAAAATCCACTGACTTTTCTCTTAACCTTTTTTCCTTCTGGCCTGATAAATGTGGTAACTGTGCCTCCAGTGCAGTCTATCTGCTCTCCTATAGACTCTGCCTCTGCCCAATGCCCTGAGGCCTGGCCCAGCCAGGGTTTTGGGCTGGGCTGGCCCTGGCTCCCAGACTGCTGAGAAGAGCCCCACAGGCTGAGCTGCCTGCAGTAACAGATGTGTTTTCTGTATTTTGGAGAATTTTGGAGCTCAAAAATTTGTTTAGAGTCCCATTTTCTGGATTTTTAGGGTGGTTGTGTGGGAGCTGTGAAGCTTTGCTGCTTCTACGCCGCCATCTTGGCTCCGCCCCCACATTCCTGCCCTCTTAAAGATGAGGAAACTGAGAGCCAAAGGTCACCCAAAGTCACATGGCCAGTTAGTAACAAGGCTAGGACTAAAATTCAAACCTCCTGGATACCAATTTAATTGAGCTTTTTTCATACTTCATTTCTCTATGGATTTCTTATTTATAGAGAGCTAAATCATAATTTAAAAAGCAACATACACATAATACCTTTGGCAAAGTGGTCTCATTATTTTCTAAAATTTCAATATTTGAACAACATCATAGCTTTTAGTTAAATTTAAGTCCATCATTAAAGTGATCTTTATTAAAGTCTTTAAAATTAAATGTTTTAAAAGGTATTTTTCGTAAAATTAATGTTCCACATTATGTATGCTAATATTTTACTTCAATTAAATGGAGACTGCTTTTTCTAGACAACACACACACACACACACACACACACACACACACACACTCACGCTGACCCTACAGATTGGGAAGGGAAAAGAGCTTTAAAGAAATTGGACCCAAAAATCCCCTCAGGAAGATACAAAAAAACAATTTTTTTGAAGTAAAATCATTCTACAAAAAAATGATGGTTTAAAATGCATTGCTTCCTAAGCTAAAATCATCACTCACTCAATCAAATGTTTGATTTCTTCTGTGCCCAGTATCATGAGGGACATGCTAAGTACTAACTGGTGCAATGCCAAGTACAGATGTTATTGCTATTTAAAACAAGTCAGTCATCTAAAAGTACCTTCATTGCCAATCCACAGTTTTGTTTCCAGTCTCAGGTAACACATTTAAGGACAAACACTGACAAGCAGGGGAGTAGCTAGAGAAGAGTGATTCAGATGGTGAGGGGCTTGAAACAATAGCTCGAAGCACCTTAGGATATATAGCCTGGATGAGAAAAGACTTAAGGGACATGGTAACCACCTTCAAGTCTCTGAAGTGCTGTCAGTAGGAAGAAGAATTAGACTTATTTTATACAGCCCCAGAAGGCAAAGCTAGGAGCGATGGGTGGAAGTGGGGTAGAGGCAGATTCTGAATTGATGGAAAGGAAAAAAATTCTACTATATTGCTGAGATAGATGGTTTTAATTAAACCCCTATTTTACTCCAATCAGTATTATTCAGTTTAGTGTGATTCCATAGGGGTAATGATTATAGTGATATGCTTATCTATTAATATACATTTAGTCAGTCTAGTCAACTAATATTAATATAAAAATTACATATATTAATACGCATTTTATGTGTATTTAGGGGAAATTAGCTAAGAGAGTCTTTCTTATAATAAACCCCAAATCTTTAAACTCTAAGGTATAAATTTACTGTTCATGAGCATGTTATTAAGTTCACTTTCCTAACCACAAAAAGCTGACCACATAACCAAGACTAGTGTGGGTGAGAGGACCTCCATCTTCTTTTGCTTCATCACTGACCAAACCCAGTGTGGGTGGGATTTCTTGACATGATGCGCAAAGTCCCCCAATTTATTTTTGTATTTGCAGACCACTCTCTCTTGCCCAATGTGGAAATTGGACCATCTTATGATCACTTAGTCAGCAGAGAGAACCCTTGCCCTCCCCATCTGGTGACCATCAATGCTAATACATCATTTCAGGACCTCTTGTAGGGTCAATAGTAATGTCTATCACCCAATGAGATGCTGTATTTTACTTTGCCTCTTCTGTGTATTTGGGTATCAATTACTATAAAAGCAAAGCTCTGGGAACAAGGGGCATCTCAGATGGTGAGGAAAATCTTAGGTGCACTTCATTAATGGGGGCCATGGACCCTTAAAAAAGTACTATTGACTCAGAGTTCGGTCTCAGTTTCTTTTATTTTAGACAGTTTTGGACCCCACGCACATTGTATAGATGAGATGAGCTATACCTAAAGAAAGTGAACTCCCATTAATAGATGTTTGAAAATGGTGGCTTGATAACCACTTGTCAGGAATGCCATAGTGATCATTGCACTTTACATATGGATTGGGATGGTAGACCTCAGAAATCTAACTCTGAAATCCCGTTCTACTAAATACAATGGATAAGCTGTTTGATTTTTGACTTGATCACATACACTATTTTATCATTTCATAATTTTATCACTATGAAAAACAAATCTTCTAAGCCAAACTTTTTTTCAGAAATTTCCTTTGCATCATCTTCCATTTTTGAGCCTGAAAGAACTATTCAATGAACACCTGAAAATTTGACTTTGTGTCTGATTCCAATGTTTTGGGCTTTCATTTTCCAAATGCAAAGAAGCTAAATGACTGAGATGATAGGAGGGGGTTGACATTATGACATACCACCTACACACCATTTCTGTAATATTTAAAAATTATGAGATTGGATTGGAAAGTTGTTCTCATTTGTTGTATTCCTGCTATCTGAAGTAATCTGCAACTTTAGCTTTGAAAATAGTCACATCTCAAGAAGAGCCAGAGAACAGTTATTACCAAGAATTGAAAAACATGAACTATGTAAAACATTTTAAGGACCCTGTGAATCATTTAAGAAGTCAATGTAACTAAGAGTGGTAGGGCCTGAAAAAGTTTCCATTTGAATGATCTGCTGCTTTCATAAACATTCTCTTTAACACTGTGTGATTCCAAACTAATCTTAGCCTCTGTATCTCATAGGATTATAGTTTTCATAGGGTCGTATCTTTAGGGGCAGCAAGAGATATCTAAGGAGACTGAATTCAAACCCCTAATTTTACAGATGGAGAAAGTAAGGTAGAGAAAAGTTAGTTGATTTGTCCAGAATCTCATTGCTATGAAGTGTCTCAGTTCTAGTATTACAAAAGATTTTTAAAATTTCATTGATGTGGGCACTCTCTCTTGCAGGGTACAACATCTACACTCATTAGCACGTATGAAGTTTTATGAGTTCCTAGTATCAGGAATGTTTCTGCACTCAATTTCCAGATGCTATGTCTCAACCTGGGCCAGTTTTTCTTGTTTTTTTAAATCTATTTGTTTATTTACTTTTAGTTTACAAGATTCAGTTGCACAATCTCTTGAGTTTCAAATTTTCTCCCCTCCCTCCCGCCTTCCCCGCTTGCAGCTTACAATCAAGTATAGGATCTGCAAATACTTTCACATTGGATATTAGTCTGGTTGTAAAGAAGAGTTGTAAGCAATGAAGTGAACAATGGGAAAAAAGAAATAAAACCAAACATAGAAAAGAACAGAGCATGTAGTTTGCTTCAGTCTTCATTTAAACTCTGTTCTTTCTAGATCTTTCTCTGAATGTAGGCATCACCTTCCATCCAAAGACTTTGAGAAATGTCTTATAATTGTACATTGCTAAGAAGACTCCAGTTTATCAAAGCTGGTTATCACACATACACTGTGTCTGTGATTATGTACAAATTTCTCTTGGTTCTACTCTTCTCAATTAGCATCAGTTTGTATAAGGCTCTCCAGGTAAATATGAAGTCCATCTCCTCCCCATTTCTTATAGCACAATAGTATTCCATTACATTCATATACCACTACTTGTTTAGCCATTTCCCAATTGATGGGCATCCCCTTAATTTCCAGTTTTTTGCCACCACAAAGGGAGCTGCAATATATATATATATATATATATATACACACATACACACACACATATATGTATGTATGTATGTATATTTGTACATATGGATCTTCCTCCCACTTCTATGATCTCTTTTGGATACAACCCCAGAAGTGGTATTATTAGGTCAAAGGGTATGCAATTATTTATAACCCTTTGGGCGTAGTTCCAGAGGGCTCTCCAGAATGGTTGAATCAGTTAACAACTCCACCAACAATTTTTCCACATCCTCTCCAACATTTCTCATTTTCCTGTTTTGTCATCTTAGCCAATCTGACTGGTGAGATGTGGTACCTCAAAGTTGTTTTGATTTGCATTTCATGAATCAATAGTGATTTAGAGCATTTTTTCATATACTTATAGATATCTTTAATTTTTACCTCTGAAAAATTGCCTGTTCATATCATTTGACCATTTATCAACTGGGGAATAACTTGTATTCTTATAGTTTTACTTAATTCCCTGTATATTTTAGAAATGAGGCCTTTATCAGAGATATTGGTTGTAAATATTATTTCCCAATTTCCCACTTGGTTACATTGGCTTTGTTTACACAGAAACTTTTCAATTTATTGTAATCAAGAGTATCCATTTTGCATTGTATAATGCTCTCTAACTCTTCTTTGGTCATAAAGTCTTCCCTACTCCATAACTCTGACAGGTTAACTATTCTTGCCTTCCATCCCCCACCCTGGTTACTTACAGTATCAGCCTTTATACCGAGATTATGCATTCATTTAGACTTGATTTTGCTGTATGGTGTTAGATGATGGTCTATGCCCAGTTTCTGCCACACAACATTCCAATTTCCCCAGAAGATTTTGTCAAATAGTGAGTTATTATTGCAAAAACCAGAGTCTTTGGGTTTATCAAACAGTATATTACTATAATCATTGACTACTGAGTCTTTTGTACCCAATATATTCCATTGATCCACTACTCTATTCCTCAGCCAGTACTAAGTAATTTTGATGACTGCTGCTTTATACTGCAGATTAAAATCTGGTATAGCTAGGCCACCTTCCCTAGCATTTCTTTTCATTAATTGCCTTGGATATTCTGGACCTTTTGTCCTTTCAAATGAAGTTTGTCACTATTTTTTCTAGCTCTATACAGTAATTTTGGTAGATTGATCGGTATGGCACTAAATATTAATTTAATTTAGGAAAAATTGTCATTTTTATTATATTAGCTTGACCAAGACATGAGCAATTGATGTTTTGCCAATTAGTTAGATCCGATTTTATTTGTGTGAAAAGCGTTTTGTAGTTGTGTTCATAAAGGTACTGGGTTTGTTTTGACAGGTAGATTCCCAAATATTTTATAATGTCTACAGTAACTTTAAATGGGTTTTTTCTTACTATTTCTTGCTGTTGGACTTAGTTAGAAATATATAGGAATGCTGAGGATTTATGTGGGTTTATTTTATATCCTGCAACTTCGCTAAATTTATTTATTGTCTCAAGAAGTTTTTTACTTGAATCTCTAAGATTCTCCAAGTATATCATCATATCATCTGCAAAGAGTGATAGTGTAGTCTCTTCTTTGCCTAATTTGATTTCTTTGATTACTTTTTCTTCTCTAATTGCTACCGCTAGCATGTCTAGTACCAAATTGAATAAGATGAGTGATAGTGGACATCCTTGCTTCACCCCTGATCTTATTGGAAATATTTCTAGTTTATCCCCACTACATATAATATTTGCTGATGGCTTTAAATAGATGCTACCTATTATTCTAAGGAAAACTCCATTTATTGCTATACTTTCTAGGGTTTTTTAAATAGGAATGGATGTTGTATTTTGTCAAAAGCTTTTTCTGCATCTATTGTTGACATGATCAATGATCCTAATGGTTTTCCTAATATTGAGGCATCCTTGCATTCCTAGAATGAATCCAATCTGACCAAAATGTATTATTCTTGTGATAAGTTGCTGTAGTCTTTTTGCTAATATGGTCTTTAAAAGTTTTGCATCTATATTCATGATGGGGGTTGGTCTATAAATTTCTTTCTCTGTTTTGTCTCTCCCTGATTTAGGTATCTGTACTATATTTGTGTCATAAAAAGAATTTGGTAGGACTCCTTCTTCACCAATTTTCCCAAATAGTTTGTAGAGTATGTGGATCAACTGATCTCTAAATGTTTGACAGAATTCACTAGTAAATCAATCTGGCCCTGGGGATTTTTTCCTAGGTAGTTCACTGATGGCTTGTTTTCTGAGATGGGGTTATTTAAGTAATTTGCTTCCTTTTCCATTAATCTTATATTTTTGTAAATATTTATCCATTTCACTAAGACTGTCAAATTTATGTGAGTACAATTGGGCAAAATAATCCTAATTATTGCTTTAATTCCCTCTTCTTTGGAGGTACATTCACCCTTTTCATTTTTGTTACTCAAAATTTGGTTTTCTTCTTTTTTATTATATTGGCTAAAGGTTTATCAATTTTTTTTTCATAGAACAAGATTGTATTTATTAGTTCCATGGTTTTCTTAATTTCAATTTTATTAATCTCTCCTTTGGTTTTCATTATTTATAATTTAGTATTTAATTGGGGATTTTCAATTTGTTCCTTTTCTAGCTTTTTCAATTGCATGCCCAATTCATTGACCTCTATTTTCTCTAATTTATTCATATGTGCATTCAGGGATATAAAATTTCCCATAAGAACTGCCTTTGCTGCATCCTACAAGTTTTGGTATGATATCTCATTATTGTCATTCTCTTGAATGAAGTTACTGATTGTTTCTATAATTTGTTTGACCCACTCATTCTTTAGGATTAAATTATTTAGTTTCCAATTAGTTTTTGTCTATCTTTCCATGGCCCTTTATTGCACATGATTTTTATTGCACCATGATCTGAGAAGGACGTATTTAATATTTCTGCATTACAGCACTGAATTGTAACATTTTTATGCCCTAGTGCATGGTCAATTTTCGTGTATGTGCCATGTACTGCTGAGAAAAAAGTATATTCCTTTTTATCCCCATTCAGTTTTCTCCAGATATCTATCATGTCTAAGCTCTCTAAAATTCTATTTGCCTCATTAACTTCTTTCTCACTTATTTTGAGGTTAGATTTATCATGTTCAGAGATGGGGAGATTGAGGTCCCCCACTAGTATAGTTTACTGTCTTATTTCTTCCTCCAAATCCCTTGACTTTTCTTCCAGGAATTTGGATGCTATACCACTTAGTGCATGTATGTTAAGTAATGATATTGCTTCATTCTAAATGGTGCCTTTTAGCAGCATGTGGTTTCCTTCCTTATCTCTTTTAATTGGATCTATTTTTGCTTTTGCTTTATCTGAGATAAGGACTGCTACCCCTGTTTTTTTATTTTTACTTTAGCTGAATCATAATATATTCTACTACATCCTTTTACCTTTACCCTGTGTGTATCCCTTTGTTTCAAATGTGTTTCTTGTAGACAGCATATTGTAGGATTGTGTTTTTTAATCCATTCTGCTTTCCACCTCTGTTTTATGGGAGAGTTCATCCCATTCACATTCACATTCACGTTTATGTTTACTATCTGTGATTTTCCCTCCATCCTATTCCCTCCCATTTTTTATCTTTGTATCTTCCTTTTTCCTTCCCTTCCCTAAGGGTTTTCCTTTCGACCATTGCCTCCCTCAGTATTCCTTCCCTGTGTCCCCTCCCCTTTACCTACCCTTTACCCTTACCCTTCTTACACCCCTTCCCTTATCCCTCCTACTGCCTGTCAGGCACAATAGATTTTTTAATCATCATGGAGTATGTTATTCCCATCTTGAACCCAAACCAATGCTAGTAAATTTGCTCTTCTTCCTCCCTCTTTTCCCTCTATTCTTATGAGTTTTTGTGTCTCTTCATGTTATGATCTAAACTTAACTCTTTATATTGATCCCTCTTTGAATCAGAACCAATGAGAATAACATTCATGATGCTCACATCCTTCCTTCCCCTCCACTTTAGTATGTTTTTATGCCTCTTCAAGTGGCATAATTTACCATGTCCTGCCTCATCCTTTCCTCCCATTGTGATCCCTTTATTTCCCTTAATAGATGTTTTTTAGTCTACATATTAGTTCACTTAAATGCACACCCTCTATCTATGTACATCCCTTTTAAATGCCACAATAATTATACAAATTTCAATATTGACAGGTATCTGCTTCTCATATAGGGATGTAAACAGTTTGCTCTTTTTGAGTCCCAAGTTATGTGCATGTGTGTGCATGTGTGCGTGTATGTGTGAGTGTGTGTTTTCCTTGTTTACCTTTTAATGTCTTTCTTGGGTCTTGTAAGTTGAATTTTCCATTGAGCTCTAGCTTTTTCATCAGGAAAATCTTTATTTCATTAAGTGACCACCTCCTTGCCTGAAAGATTATGCTCAGTTTTGCTAGGTAGTTGATCCTTGGTTGCAGTCTTAGCTCTTTTGCTTTACAAAATGCCAAATTCCAATCCCTCTGATCTTTTAATGGAGAAGCTGCTAAATCCTGTGTAATCTTAACTTTAGTTTCATTATATTTGAATCATTTCTTTTTGGCTGCATGCAGTATTTTCTCTTTGACTTTATAGCTCTGGAATTTGGCTAATATATTCTCTGGAGTTTTCAATTTGCGATCTCTTTCAGGAGGAGATTGTTGAATTCTTTCAATAATTATTTTACCTTCTGGTTTTAGGACCTCAGGAATGTTTTCTTTGACAATCTCTTGGAGGATGCTGTCTAGGATGCTTTTTTCATCATGGATTTCTTGTAGGCTTATAATTCTTAGGTTAGTTCTCCTGTATCTGTTTTCCAGGTCAGTTGTTTTTCCAGTGAGATACTTTGTACTTTCTTCTAATTTTTAAATCTTTATGTTTTGTTTGACTGACTCTTGCTGTATCATAAGAGTCCGTAGCTTCAACTTGACTGATTCTAATTTTTAGTGAATTATTTTCCTCAATTAGTTTTTGAAGCTCCTTTTCCATATGTTCAGTTTTCAGTTTTAGGGAGTTATTTTCTCCAGTTAGATTTTGCACCTCCCATCCTAGTTCTCCAATTTTACTTTTTAAAGATTTATATTCTTCAGTGAGATTTTTTTCCAATTTGGTCACTGTAGATTTACATTTATCTCCTACCTCTCTAATTTGGTTTTTAAAGTCCCTCTTAAGCTCCTCCAAGAATGCTTTTTGGGCTTGAGAACAATTCACATTTCCTTCTGTAGTCTCCAGTGTGAGGGTAGAGTCCATGTTGTCCTTTGAATTTGGTTGTTCTTGTTCACTATAAAAAGATTTTATGGTGCTAGATTTGGTAGGTTCCTTCTTCCCCATTATAATTGCCTATGTCCTGCATTTGTATTTGTTTTTTTTTTTTTTTACTTTTTTGGAGGGCAGTTGGGGTTAACTGACTTGCCCAAGGTCACACAGCTAGTTTTTAGTGTTAAGTGTCTGAGGCCAGATTTGAACTCAGGTACTCCTGACTCCAGGGCCAGTGCTCTATTCACTGTGCCACCTAGCCGCCCCCTCATTTTTTTTTTTTTTTTGCTTTTTGGAGGGCAGGTTGGGATTAAGCGACTTACCCAAGGTCACACGGCTAGTTTTTCGTATTAAGTGTCTGAGGCCGGATTTGAACTCAGGTACTCCTGACTCCAGGGCTGGTGCTCTATTCACTGCGCCACCTAGCTGCCCCTGTCCTGCATTTTTAGAGTGGATATCTGCTTCTGCGGTGTAGAAGTATTGAGCTTCTCAGGCTGGTAGGTAGGGGTTTGGTTAACTATGTGGGCTGTAGCCTCTGAGTGTCTAGATTGACGCCAAGCCCAATACTCTCAGTGTTTCTTCTGAGTTACCCTGAAGCTCACAAAGTAATGGTGGGCGAGGGGTGGTCTAGCTACTTCAAATTTCTACGTCTGTGTCTCTGGGCTCAGTAAGGCTCATTAGCTTGAGACTAGAGGCAGGGCTGTAGTCTGCTGATTCCTCAGTTGGTACTAAGGCACACATGGGCTTGTGTTGTTAGTGCTTGCTGCCCTACTCTCCTGGGCTTAGACTCAGTACTGCCTCTCTTTACCCTTCCTCAGTGAGTTCCAAGCTAGAGGCTGTTTCCACTAATTCAGGATTTTACTCTGAGGTGGAACATTCATCTGGGTTTTCTGGGTCAGGGAGGGGGAATCATAGCAACTAGGCTTTTTTCCACCATCTTGACTTCTGGAAGTTCAGATAAATTTTAAGCATCCAGCCTGTGGGCTGGTAGCCCCAGGAGAAGCTGCTATCCCTGCTGTGGGCCCTGCATTTTCTCTTACCCTGCTCCAAGGATCCTCTGTCCTGTGGTGAGATGGCCTGTAAATTGCCCTTGGGTAGGTGACTCAGCTAGCTGGGGCTCCTTTTCACTCTGCTGTAGTCTGCTCTCAGATCCGCACTGGGTGCAGCCCCTGTGTGCTCCACATTCCCCCTACACAGATATACGTAGGCACTTTCCTGGGCTGGGAATCTACCATGCTCCATCTCCCAATGTGTTCTGTCACTCTATAATCTGTTCAAATTCACTTTTTAGAGGTTAGGGACAGAATTCTTAGAGAAGCTTAGAGAAGTTGCTGCTTCCATTCCACCATCTTAGCTCCATGTCCCCTGTATTCCTTAATAGTTTAAATTAAATGCTAGTAGAGATCATTGACATTTCTCTGAATTTTATTTGTGTATTTACAAACCCAACATAATTTAACTCATTTACTAAGCAATTTATATTGACACTGAGAAAAAACAGAAAAGTGAATTGAGATCTGGACTTCAAGTTAGGCTTTTTCACCCATTGCTTCTTCATGCATACTATCATAATACCTATTTAGATACCTACATGACTAAGAAATTTAACCTTTCAATACCTCAAGGCAAGTAAGACTATAAATTATAGAAGAAATACTGACCAGTATCAGTGGAGGGGGATTTGCATACCCAGGTGACATTATAGGGGAGGGCAAAAACAAGTCCTAATAAGAGATAACCACTCTGTGTTACTCTTAAGTTTTCATTTATTTTTTTATGATAGCAAGGAAAAGGGGGTAAAAAATAGTAATCTAGGGTTGGCTAGGTGGCACAGTGAAGAGAGCACCCGCCCTGGAGTCAGGAGGACCTGAGTTCAAATCTGGCTTCAGACACTTGACACATTTAAGTAGCTGTGTGACTTTGGGCAAGTCACTTAACCCCAACTGCCCACCAAAAAGCAAAAAAAAAAAAATAGCTAACTGAATGGAAAAAGTTTTTTTAGAAATCCTAGAAACCTTCTTAAGAAACAGCATAGTGTACTAGAAGAACACTGAATTTGGATTCAGGATCTAGGTTCAAATCACAGCTCTCATATTTACTCCCTGGAACCAAATGTGAAGATTACACTTATAAAGTACTTAGAACAATGTCAGGCACATGATAGGTACTCACTAAATGCCTGTTTTGCTTCATCCTTTTTGACCTTGGTCAAGTCACTTAATCTTTTGGAGCTTCAGTTTGCTCATCTGTAAAATTGCAATTTCTAAGGTCTCCTAACCAAAATCTATGATTCAATATTTTTACACACACACACACACACACACACACACACTTTAAATAATGCTATTATTTTGAGACAAAGGGCATTTGTATTTTTCTTACTGAAAAAGGCTCAGAATATATTAATTCTATTTTTTCAGGATCCTTGAAATGAAGTGGAAAGATTAAGAAAATTCATATCTCCAACCTCTAATTTAAATAATTTAGATTTCTCAAGTTAAAAAGGGGGGATTTGCATTAATGGGGAGTTGGTATGTTTGCCTATATAATCTACTTCATTTGGATTTTCATATCATAAAATTATAGATCTGATATCTAGAAACACCCTCAGGATATTATATATTCTAGTCTTCAGATTTCTGACAGTGACAGTATTCATACTCATATTGATGACTAATGATAAGGCAACTCAAGGTTTGGATTTTCAGTAACTTCTCCATGGTCTAACAATGTCTGATTCTTAGAAGGGAAACAAAAACACAACCTCTTACTTTCTTATGCTAAGCTCTTCCTGCTACAGTAGATTTGTTGAATCAAATATAAAAGAATATCAGAGGAGAAACAATGTCATGGTGAACACTGGAATGGTAATCCAAAAACTTGGCTTTAATTCCCAGATCTGTCAATTTCTTGATGTGTGACCTTGGGCAAATTATTCCCCCTGAATTCTAGTTAGTTTCAATCAGACTAGATACCTCCCATATATAAAAATTATATGATTTTAATGGCATGACATTATAAAATAGACATTGAAAATGATATTATAGATTTTTTTTCTATCTGCATTTGAGTGAGCTATGTAATTTACCTCTCTTTTTCTATTTCATTTTCTTATTCTGAAAAAGTAACTTATCACAATTGATACTCAATGTTATATCTACTACCCACACAGGATATTAATATATTTCTTGAAAAAAAATGTCCTTACTTTTCCATATATATTCTCTAACCTACTTCTTTCAAGATTGTTACTAGTAATATGAAAACAAGAGCATTTTAATGTGTGAATTGCCAGTGATAAATCAAGGTTATATTTTCTGTGTGACTACAAAGAAACAGCCTATTCATCCTGACCTCTTGGCTGTCAATTGATTTCTAGATTATTGATTTATAAGAGTGGTTGTTGTGAACATTTCTTTGTGACCTCGTATGGGGTGTTCTTGGCAAAAGTACGGGGGTGGTTTGCCATTTCTTTTCCTGCTGGATTAAGGTGAATAGAGGTTCAGTGAATTGCCCAGGGTCATATAGCTAGTCAGTCTCTGAAACTGAACTTGAACTCAGATGTTCCTGATGCCAGGCCCAGCACTCTATCCCCTGAGCCACCTACTTGCATAATTTATAAGAAAGACATTCCCAAAGTTTTCTACAGCCACTTTTGATATTTTTTTGCCAGATCAATTAAAATTTAACGCATTTTCCAATGAACTTTGTTTTGTTGTAATTGTGAGCTATATTCTAGTTAAGTCAATGATAGAAACTCTCTGCTTGTACCCAAATGGCTTGCCTGAGGCCTTACATTTAGGCAGTGCTTGTAGAAGTTCCTTTCCTTTAGCAGAGTACGTTTAGTTGGCAACTATAATTAATTGAAATAGAAATCTCCTAACTTGTCCTTGCCTTGACCCAGATTTCAATTCCCTAGCTGAGCTCTATCTCTTGTCAATGTAGCCCATTAAGGCTGATGCCCCAGGATTGCTGCCTCACAAGATAATCAATGGAATTTGTCACAGAAAGTTGATTTGAGGGTGCTTTTCATGCTGCTTGCCTGGGTCCCACATTATTAGTCTTGCCCCAGACATGGAAAGTTCTAGCTGCATTTGTCCACATTGGTTTAGGTTATAAAGATGAGGCCATAGACATCAAATCATTCTATCACATGTTCCTTTTTAATAAACACATTAAGATCTTTTTTTCCATTTGTCCAGTTTTGTTGACTAACATGATAAACAGCAACTTTCAGAGTACCATCAGACCAGTTTTCACAACCTGCTGCAACATTTGCATTTCACAGAAATAATCCTGACGAGCACTAATAGATGAATGTTGGTGCCATAATAAAACATTATAAGGCATATTTACACCATCTTTACATAAAGAACACCATACACACAGGAAAACCACAGATCTGGAACAAAATAAATTCAATCCCCAACACATCTTAAGTATATCAGCTTGGCTTCAACTGAAACAAATATTCATCCAAGCAACCTACCGGTATTTCCTTTTTTGTGTGCAACTTAATTTTTAACATTGTGCTCATGCAAAAGAGAGATTTGCTTTATTGCATTAACAATGAGACAGTTGGGGACTGGGTTCTATAACCATCTTCTAATATTTTATACTTCATGTTGCTTCATCCATATTAAGTCATGTTTATTGGTGACATAACATGGGGTGATATGATGACTGGTGTTTGATGAACTACAAAATGACAAGATGTCCAGTTGACTAGAGCTTGAAAAAATCAAGATTCCAAGATTCTTGATCATGCACATTTCCACTTCACGTTTACAAACTGCTTTAGGTCAGACACATCATTTTCATTTTGTATTTCTCTTTGTTTCATTTGTGCGTCTTTTTTTTTCATTTTTTAGAAAAACAAAACAAAACCAGTTACTGTCCACCATCTACTGTTTACGGAAAGAGGAGCAGCAAGGACACACCAACTGCAGAACAGACCATAAGGAGGACATCAGTCAGGTATTGGTAATTGAATCAACATTGGATATTACTTGAAATATTTTGTGAAGCAGACAATTACTATAGTCCATACTTCTGTAACAGTTCAGATTGCCACTGCCGTTTGCGTTCTGGAAAATAATCTGGAATATGGATTTTTTTAAAATCCTGAATGCATTTTTTCATCTCTTCTTCCACACTCAACTTCTCACACACTTTCTTTTTAGAAAGATTTGTTTCACGGGACTTGCTAATTAGCGTCTGAAAGAGTTCACTGTTCCTGCGTTTGTCTGGTGGTGGCATCCACTGCACAGGTGCCTTTTTTGAGGGACGATCCAATGTCAAAGTATTTGGTTGGTGGGCTGCTGCCTGCTGGGCATTAGCTGGGTTGTCTTGTGGGGTGCTAGCTTCTGAGTGGCTATCACAACTGGAAGTGGAGAGCTCATTACAGGAAGTCCCACTTTCACTTCCTTTGTCTGTGACTTTATCCTGTTTTCTATCTTCATGTTCTTGCTTGGGTGACACTGTTTTCTGGGGTGGTCCTAAAAGGAGAAATGGGAGAGAAAACAAATAGTGGGATAAGTTAGACTGAATAAAAGCTACATGCTCTCTAGATTTATCTTTAATCTCAGGTAAATCTTTACTGTTAGGGAAATAAATCTACAAAATCCAAACCTCCTGGCAGTTAATGAAACATGAAGAATGTTGACAGTTTTCTGTACCAGAAAGGCCTTTAGGCATGTTGAATGAGCTATTTTGGTAATTGTCTAGCATAGATCACTGAAAACAGGATTATTATCATTTACTGGTCCTGGTTGCCTTTCCTAAAGCATTTAATTAAGTTGTTGTTGTTTTCCTTAACTACTGTTAGTAGATACCTGTCCTGTCTACTTTTTGCTGCCAGGGAAACAAGCCTAGGGCTATTGCTGCCATTTTACAAAGTGGCAGTATTCTTGGAGGCCCAGGGGTACAATAGCATTATATATGCTTCTAGGGAGGAGATGGCTTTAAGTCTTATACCTAGTCACTTAATCTTGTTTCCTGCCTATTTCCTTGGAGAGAGTGATGAAAGTAGTGAAAAAGACAGTTCTTTTTCGAGGCCAAATTGTACAGTGAAAATGTATAGAATGAAATATGCTACTTCTTTGAAATACAATACTTGCCTTTCGAGCTAAGTTACCTATTAGGCAAATTTTAAGAAAGTTGCCAAGATAACTAGTCAAAGCAGTTTATTTTCAGCAGGGCACATATCTTTTAGTACTTGACTGCATTGGAGGATTTAGAGTATATTTCTCAAACTCCAGAAATTAACACAAAACTCTAGTTAGCACTTTGATGAACAAACACCTAATCAATTAGTCTAAGCTTCAGTCCACTTGCATTTCTGTTTTTCTGATGTGAAGTTGACCAAAACAAATCTTAAGTAAGCTGATATAATAGCAAGCATTTCTATTACATACACACACACACACACGTGTGTGTGTGTGTGTCTGTGTGTGTGTGAGTGGACCCAAGTGCACACATACACAAACCACATCTCAGTAAAAAAAAAAATTCTGTAGGAAGAGAAAGTCAGTCAATCTTTGCTGCATTGCATTTCATTGTTTCTTGAGGACTAGGTTAGCTATGTTTGTAGAAACTCATCAACAGATTGGTAAAAGCATGTAATTTCAAGTTCTTGAAGATAAAATATGAGCTAATATCAAAGTTGTAATCTGAGTTGGTGGAAGGACTCTCTATAGGAATGGAATTCTAGATTCTTGAAGTATTAGGAAATAGAGGAAAATACCCACTCTGTTTTAAATTGTGAAAGAAATGTCATACTACATGTGGAAACTAATATGATATCTGACCAGAGGAGAAGAATGTTTAAATAAAATAAATATTGTAGCTAGGCACATCTGCAACTTATGTAATGTGAATCTTGTTAAGATCCTTCTCTGAGATTTTCTTTAAATGTTTACCCTCTTATTAACATAGTTAACATCAAAGATATTCTTTATGCTGTTATTCTTCATGGTTCCTTGAGATAGTTTAAGAGCTGGAAGGGACCTTAGATTTCATCTAATTTAACTCCTTCATTAAAAGATGAAGATATTGATGCCCAAAGACATTGTGACTTGCTTAGGGTAACAGAAGCTGATTCACTATGGGTATTCCTTGGTTCATTTGATGGTGATTAAGGTTAAGTGATGAATCATGGCTATTCATACATATTGACCTGTAAATGGAGGATGGAAAAACTAGAGAAAGATGTAGAATAGAGGAGAGAATCCCTTTGAATATTCTGGCTTCTAATCTAATTTCCTTCTTCCATAAGAATATCACAACTCAAGAAAATGGAACCCATCCTTGTTCTTATCTTTTCTGTCACTGCCTGGCTTAAGTTTCTTCTACTCAACACAGCCTCACAGAACAAATTAAACCAAGTATATATTGAACATCTATTACATTTATAACATTGACTGTAGTATGACATTCCTTTCACAATTTATAACATTCCTATATCATGAGGAATACAAGGCATTGTTTTGAAGGAGAGCATATGTACACATAAAAAAGAAAAATGTATCTTTGCATGGGGTTATCAAAGAACAAATATCACAAAAAGGTTGTCTATGAACTAAATCTTGAACTATGGTTAGACGTTTATGAGTAGAAAAGGGTATAGACCATGCTGTGACAATGTAGGCTGAGGGTAAGCTCAGCCAGGGCTAGCAGCCACAACTGGATATCTTTCCTCTATCAACCACAGAGGAAAACAAAAGAATCTGATAGTGGGAGAGAGGGACAAGATATGGCAGATTTTCTTTCCTCTTTCTATCCAACAGTCATACTTAGACTATTAAACTTTAAAAGATCTTAGAGATCATTTAATTCCAAATCTTCTTGAAAACTGATACCCAGAGGGCTAACATGGATTTTCCTCAAGTCACCTATCAGAATAATGGCAAGAATGTCATTAAAACCTATTTCTCCTAGTTTTTATCACACTGTCTCCTTATTTGTTCTCAGTACTTTTTTTAATAGGGGCAGCTAGGTAGTGCAGTGGATAGAGTGCTAGATCTGGAATGGGGTGTACAGTGTGTTCAAGAAAGTCTAGTACCTCTGGTGTGAGGGTTGCCAAGCCCTTTTCAGGGCTGCTTTCCACCTTTGGTGTCCATCTAATCTACCTAACTCTCACTTCTAGCTCTAAGAAGCTATATAGCATGCACCATGGCCACACTCTGGAAGACCCTATCAGCAGACAGGCTAAACCAGAGTGAGAGTAACCAAGGGGACTCAAATCCATCAGTGAGTTAGAGGGGTGTCTGTCCTGAACATATGAAGACTTCCCTGGTGAAATGGATGGATGAAAACAATTTGTTTCAGTGGCCATGAAGGCAGCAGAAGCAGGTGCTATGGAGCACTTAGAGCTTGGTTAGACATTAAAGTTGTCAAGGTCATCCACTTGATCTTGAGCCATCACCAGTTATCTTGACTCTGTCCTGCCACTGAACTATGATGACACTAGAAGAGAGTGAGTCCAATGACTGTGCAATTCTGCCACACTTAAATTAAAACTAAGCATGAATCAAAAGACATCACCTGCACCATTTTATCATTTTTACCTACTCTTTTGCAAAGAGCTCAACTCCACTGGCCTGGCCATATTGTTCAAATGCCAAATGTATGCTTGCCAAAAAGACTATTTTATGGAGAACTCACACAGGGCAAGCACTCGCATGGAGAGCCAGAAAAAAAACAATAGAAAGACATTCTCAGGGTCTCTCTTAAAAACACTGGGATTGATTGTGACACGGGAGACTCACTCAGGACCTCCACTGTGGTGTGCCCTCATCAGAGAAATAAGCACAACAGAACTGAAGTAGCTCAAAAGAAATACCAGACCCTCAAATTTAGAGAGTCCACCTTAAATGTTCACATGGACTATTTGTGCTTCTTATTGGTCTGATCAGCTACAGCTGACACACTGTAACTTGACTCTTGTTTGTTTTTTGCTTTTTGGAGGGCAATTGGGGTTAAATGACTTGTCCAAAGTCACACGGCTAGTTTTTGTGTCAAGTGACTGAGGCCAGATTTGAACTCACATTTTCCTGACTTCAGGGTCAGTGTGCTATTCACTGCGCCACCTAGCCGCCCCTGTAACTTGACTCAACATAGTGAAGTTATTTTGTTCCACTTCAAGAACAAAGAACAACAACCAACAACAAAGACCAACAACCAACAAACCAGAGCCTGGAGGCAAGAAGACTCCTCTTCCTTAAGTTCAAACATGATCTCAGTCACTTAACTAGCTGTATGAGCCTGGGCAAATTACTTAGACACAAGTCACTGCTTTCTTTAGTTTCTTCATCTAAAAAATGAGCTGAAGAAGGAAGTAGCAAAACCACTCCAGTATCTTTCCCAAATGGAGTCACAAAGAGTTAGATGTGACCAAAAAAGACTGAACAAGACTAAGCAACATCTTTCCAATCTCTAAATAATTAAGGATCACCCAAAAATTCTGTTTATGTGGTTTATTTGTATCAATATTTACCCATTATGAATTAAAACATATTAGTATTATTTTTTGAAAATTGACCTTGAAAATCTTCAAAAATGTCTTGAGGACTTCAAGTGGTTGCTGGAGCTAATTTTGAGATGCTTTACTTTAATTATACAATGACTAAGACAACTTTAATTTCAGAAAAAGTCTTAGGCATGAGGTGATTTTTAAATATATGACACCTCCTATTCCTTCAACATCATTCCATCTGCTGAGTCAGACCTTCCTTTGACAGGAGACAATATTTTTTCTCCCTATTAGAAATAAATGGTTTAAAATAAATGCTTCGGAGAAGCAACATATTAATTGGAAAATAATTCAAGGTGGAATATAAATAACTGATGCCAGATTTTGTCCTGATCAGATGGGAGGATGTTATTAGTAAATATACCAGATATCTCAATGGGTAATGAAAGAGAATACCTGTGGAGGGGAAGGAAGGATAAATAAATGGGAAATTGGAGGCAGCACAGACTTTTTTTTGTCAACATTGTCATTGAACAAATGTGTATTTAGTATACTTTATATGTACAAGAATCGTAGACTTAAACCTGGAAGGAACTTTGGTCATGCAGTGCAATTTCTTCATTTTATAGGTGAAGATACTGAGGCCCACAGAGTATTTTTCTTTTCTAAGATCATGTAGACAATGAATTGTACCATTCGGATTTCAATCTGAATCCAGCTTTCCATAACACATATAAACATCTTACAAAGAAATGTACAATACTACAGGAGTACAACAAGGAGGGGGGGACTCCGTTTCCATCTGGAGTCAGAAAAAAGCCATCATGAAGAACATTTGGTCAAAGTTTGTTCAATCATCAACGAAGGATAGAGAGGGGGAGGAGGCTAGGTGTGACCCCACACTTGGGATCAAAGATTTAGAGGTAGAAAGGGCTTTGGAGATCTAGTCTAGGGCTCTCATTTTTAAAGGAAGAAGCAGAAGGAGTCAAGAAAGTTAAGTGGTTTGTTTCAGGTAACAAGAGATCCTTAAATAAAAGATTAGCATAGTATATAATATCCTTTCCAGACTTTGAAAGAGTAGAAAATATTTTAAAATTGTTATCACTTTTAAGTGTGCCACGATCTTGTGGCAAGAAATAAAATCATTAAAATTGGCTGTCTTGAGGAATTTATAATTCATAAAGTCTCCAGTCATGCACTGTTTATGAAGTTGCCCTCAGGAAGGAAGGACACATAACAGATATAAAAATTCAGTGTCAGATGACCTATGATCTATTGATATATTATATAACAACAACAAAAAAGGTTAATCCTATTTTGTCTGAACTATATTATCTAGATATCAAAGTGTTAATTCTCTGTAAGAATTCCAGTTTTTTTAAGGATATTAACATAATCGTAATTAAATTCTGCAAGGTTCTCTAAATTTTATTTTTGGTTCAGACCTCCAATTTCATCAGACCTCATGATGAAAAAATTTCCTCTATGAAATTTTGGATTGCTCTGCAGTTTGTGGAGACATTGAGAGGTTAAGTAATTTGCTATGGTTCACACCACTCTTGTGTGTCAGAAGGAAGATTTGGACCCAGATCATCTTAACTCAGAAGCCATTTCTTCAATCTATCATTCATTCTCTCTAGTAAGTAGTGATTTTAAATGTGATATTATTATTCCTACTATTGTTTTCATTACTTTAGTTAGAGTAAAGAGTAAGTAGCAATGGGTAAGGCAGAGGTATGTGCCATTTATGACAGGGAAAGTAAATTAATTCTGAGGGAATAATGACCCACTTCAGTTATCTAATTCATTTGTGGATGTCTGCTAATTGCAGGCTTCCAGGAATGATTTAAATCTGAATTTTTTACATCATTCCCTTCAATGGTCCAGAGCTTCTCTAATTGCCTTAAGTGCAATATGAATAATAATTGAAATAAAAGAAATCTCTTCATATTCATGAAAAGGAAGAGTGTCAAAACTTTCCCCCCCCCCCCATGCTCTTCAAACAGTAATAGAAGTAAATGGGCAAAGGAATGACTTTCTCAAGAGCATTTTCCTCATTGGGCCAGAACCCAATCAAGCGCAGTCAAAAAAGAAAGTGATTTGGAGGACTCATCAACATCTCTACTGGGCATCATTATTCTCTGTCTCTCCCCAACTCTTTCCTCCCCCCTCCCTTTTCTTCCTCCCTCCCTCCCTTCCACATACACATACACCATTGAACTGTTAAAGATGATTCATAGAATGGTCTAAATGACTTGCCCCCAAATTTCACAGTAAATTATAGATAGATCACATTTTAGTCATAAAAACCAACTACTGGATATGGTTATTTGCCTAGATATTTTAATTAACCAATAGCCATTATTTAAATATTTGAAAGTATTTTAATTATTGAGTTTTTCAATTTTTATCCTGAATATTCAATTGTGTAGACTAGGGTTCCTAAACAGCAGTCCTAGAACTCATAGACTTTGGAAACTTTACCCAGGAAATGTGTAAATTGGTCACTGATGGCAAGCTTCTCTCCCCTGGGTTTGACTGGGATTCCAATAAGAAGAAAAAACCTACCAGTGACCTTTCTCACCCTCCTATTTTGACTGAAAATGTCTGAGGCAATGAAAAGCAGTCCTTCCTCACAAAAGCCAGGAGACTCCTGGTATAGATATGGTTATAGGCCCTTTGTTCTTTCGTTAAAGCAGACATACTTACTCAGTGTGTGATTAAACATTGAGCTTTCTCCTAAACCTCAACAGTAGTTAGAACTCCAGAGCATGAAAATACAATGATAGAATTCAAAACATCAGCTATTTTTAAAACTGCTTTTCCACATTTGTTAAGTACCTGCTAGATATAAGATCCTATGGGGCACTGGCTATATGAAAACCAAACAAAACTCCTCCTTTTCAGCAGCTTCCAACTGACCAGGTGAGATATGATGTATGCATTGTCAACTGAAGATGCGCATGACCTTTTGTAGTCTCACTACTACTGTAGCCAGTGCCTGAGCCAAAACTACATCATGCTATGTAGATTCAACAGGGATAAACAATGGACATTTTGCTTTTGAGAAAAGAGACTTACAGAAGAAAAAAAGAAATAACATTTTCTCCCATTTCGAGCTACAAAAATTTGCAGATTAAAAGCAATAATAAAAGCATTACACCAGAGAAAATAAAGTAAATGGAGAGTATCTTAAAAATGGACAAGGGATTATAAAAGCTGGGTAAGATATGATTCTAGATTTATTCCATTAGGTTTTATTATACTCCAATAAAAAAGACAAAAAGGCCCCCACTCTACTTTGCCCCTTCCCGTTAATCCTTTAGGCAGGGCGGGGCAGATCCCTACCTTATCAATATGTATAATGCCTGCTAAAGCAACATGTGATCCTTCTAACTGGTGTTAGCTTGTACAGACCTGGTTTTTTGCATGCTTGTTTATTTTGGACTGTAATACAGGGTCATTTCCAAATGAAGCCTCTTTGTGCAACTGCACACTTGACAAAACCTTTTATTTTAATCTCCTTACCTGCCTAGTGATGATAAAAAGACTCTGTGGATAATGTGGCTGCAATAGACACAATTCCTAGAGGGGAGATTACCCTTTAATAGCGCTAAACTCAATGGCGTGTGAATGGTTATGTGGTGCTTGAATTGAATGAACCAATCTATCTTAAAGATTAGAACCACATGCCTCTAAGTAATAAGTGGCTTATCTCAAAAAGAGGGGGAAAAATTATCAGGTAGAATTTGTGTGTCTGGGGTGCGGGGTTATATTAAGGTCTTCTTTACGGGTCCAATTAGTAAAACACCAACATTAAATGGTTGTTCTGAGGCAGCGTGATCCAGTGAAAATAACACTGGAGTCCAAAGATCTGGATTTGAATCCTGGCTGTGTTTCTTGCTCCTCATGTAATCTTGATTAAGGCACAACCTCCCTCTCCTCTCTAAAATAAAGGGGTTGAATTGGATGAGTTCTAATATCCCTTGTGAGTCTGAATTTATGATCATATGCATGAGACTATCTTTCATTTTAGGGGAAAGGACAGTGAAATTTAAGTTGGAACTATGAAAGAAAATTTTATAATAAGCACTCCAACATTTGGAGCCAAAATCTCATCAATGCTGGATACTCCCTCTACCTAGGCAGATGGCAGTCTCCAAAACTTCTCATCCTATGCCATTCTTTTCAGGTACTCATGTGAGAAAATGTTAAGCTCATCCATGCTGCCTTTTTTTAAATCTTCACTGACAGGATTCTTGAAGGAGATTTTTGATTTTTTTTGAAATACAGTTTGAGAAGGGAAAATGTTCTCATAATCACAATTTTCTTTTCAGCTCATTGATTCCTGAGGTGTCTTTTTTCCCCACTTTATCCTCAGTATATAGTCCACAACCATTCTCTCCCTTTGCTATAAGCTACTTGTTACCAATTGCTGTTTCTCCTCTGTGAGGTCATCTGTGATCAGGAATAAATTAATCTTTCCCTCTTATGAAATACCAGAGCAGAAATTGTGAGTACCACTCATTTGGCACTCACTGCTATGTTGTTAATTATTTTTTCTTAGGTGATCTGTTCAAGTTACTCCACAAATCATGGATCAAAATAATTCTCATCACTTTATATTTTAGCCAATTCAACTTAGAAATGTGTGCCATGAGAGAGAGAAACGTTAGATAATATATGGTCCTTGTCCATTGAGAGCGTATAGTCAAAGGGGGATAAAAGACACAAACACAACAGCCATAACATATTGTGATAAATGATGAAAGCTTATGAAAGATGTTCTAATTGAATAGATCATTATGGTTGGGAAGATCAGGGAAGGCTTCATGGAGGAAATTACATAAAAGTTGGGATTTAGACAGTAGGAATTCAGCAGGCAGAGATGAGGAAATGAACATTCCAAGCATGAGCAAAGATATGGAAGTGGGAAAATACAGTTGACATAATGAGTAATTCAGTATGACTGTAGTGTAGAATAGATAAAGGTAAAGAATGAAATAATGAAATAATAATGGATAGACAGAGTAATATTTAATGTACTATTGGTATGATTAAGGATTTTTTTTGACTATTTTGGAAAACAATTTGGAATTCTGCAAGAAAAATTACTGGACTGTTCATGCCCTTTGACCCAGCAATTCCCTACTGGGAATATAATACAAGAAAGTCAATGACTAAAATAAATAGGCTCCACAAAGAACAAAAAATTAATAGCAGCACTTTTGTGGTAGCAAAAAAATAGAAAAATGTGATTGGGGAATGGTTGAACAATTTATGAAGGATTCAGAGAAACATAAATGTATGTATGAAATGATGAAAATTGAAGAAAATAGAAACAGCACCACACCATTTGCAATTATTGGAATACAAATAAAAAGAATTAAAAATTACAACTGAATGTACATTTATGACAAATTCCAGAGAACAGATGATATTAGGACAAGTGATACTTCTTTCAACTGTAGTCAAGTCAATAAGCATTTACGAAAAGCATGTGTCAGACACTATGCTGAGGATACAAGACAGACAACAATAGTTCCTGTCTTCAAAGAGCTTGCAGTCAAATGAACTGTGGGTGCCAAATGTGGCAGATGCAGAAAGATAGGTTTCTGTGTTGTATTTGTTCTGTTTTTCTCAGTTGCAAAGGTGGATTCTGAATGCTGGGGGAAGGATACTTGATTGTGATGTGATAAAAAGATATCAATACAATTTTTTTAAAAAAGAAAATACAAAATTAAAGCTGATATCAAGATTGTTAAAGATGTTGAATGCTACATTAAGAAATTTGAATACTATTCATCAGACAATTGGGTGCTTTGTGGAATTTGTAGCAGTGACATTAGGAGATCTGTGCATAAGGAAGATTTGGTTTAGAGGAAAGATAGTGGAGGAAGGAAGCTATTACAAAAGTCTAAACAGAGAGTAAGTATAGGTAGTAGTAGTAGAAAAAAGAGAAAATGGAGAGGAGAGGTACTGGGGAAGTAGATCTGTTTTTTCTGTCAGTGGTACCCCATTCACCAAGTCTTCCACGTATGAAAAAAACGTTTTCTTTGACTCTTCCTTCTTCCTTACCTCTTATAGTATAGTAGACACTAAGTTACACTTTCTCCAGAATATCTCTCACATATATTATCTGCTCTTTATTCTCACAGTTGTTACTTTATTATCATTTATCTGGACCAAGGGTGGGAAACCTATGGTCTTAAGGTCACATGTAGCCCTCTAGGTCTTCAAGTGTGACATTTTGACTGAAGTCACATTTCATGGGACAAATTATTTATTTGGCTTACAAAGTTTGGCTTCAATCAAAAGGTCACACTGGATGACCTAACGGGCCATATTTGGCACCCCCCCCCCATACACTCAGACTATTATAAAAGCTTCCTATTAGGACTTCCTATCTTTGTGATTTTTTTCTTCCCCTAGTCAATCCTCAATAGAGCACCTCACCTAATTAATATATATTATGCATAGATGTGATTGTTTTATTTCTTTATTCAAAACCTTTCAAAAGCCTCCAGTGAATAAAATTAAGACAACTTGGTCTGGAATCGAATGCTTCAACAATTTTATAAAGTTCTATTTTTCTCTTTATTTCATATCATGCATTACTTGCTCAGGAGGGACTACCAGTTGAGTATGTTATCAAAGGGATTTCTATACAGTTTAGGATGCTTGTACTCTAAAATCCCTTTCTCAATCAGAGATTCAATGATGCTATAGTGATCCTTTTCTTCATAAACAGTGAATTGGAGCTGAACAGAAATGCTTGCAACCCACGGCCCATGCTTTCTTGCCTCCCTGTTGTTTCTTATGCCCAGAAGACCAAGGCTGTCATTTCAGTATATTTAATTCTTACCACTTTTTCCAGAAAGACTTCCCTCCCCCATATTTACTACCTCATAATACCACTGGATCTCAAACAACATTTTGCTTAAGCATCTCACATGCATTTGTCAAGTATTATTTTGATTTTTTTTTTCAAGAGGCAATATGCCATGGTAGATAAAGAGAAAGTCTTACAGCTAGAAAGGTCTGGGTTCAATCCCTGCCTTTGACTCATATGAACTTTATTACTAGGGGCAAGTAACTTAATCACTCTGTGACTCTGGTCAGTTCTCCAGCTCTATAAACTACAGAAGCATTTCTGATGTGCATCAGTGAAGGGAGTATGCACATGGGGATTTTAAGTACCTAAAATCCGAGTTTGCAATTTCTTCCCTTCCTCCACAAAATCATTTTTTAATCTAAGTCATATCATATTACTACAAGATAAATACTATGGGGGTGGTGTCTGTTTTAACTAACATAACCGAGCACTCTATACATTAGGAAGTCCTTAATAATGTTTGCTGAATGGAACTGATTTACTAAGAACAGAATGAGATTATTTAGAGATGGCAAGGTCTTATCTCTCCAATTAAATTGTAAACTTCTGGGGGAAAGACAGTATGCTATACGTTCTACTGCTCATCTCCTAATCTTCAGTACCCAACCCCAAAATTAAAGACCATACTTGTTACTACATTAATATTTGTTGCTTGCTTAAAGACAAGTGCAATTTAAAACACCAAGGAGAAGTGTGACAAGAACCTTTAATTGGTGAGTCACTATTCCAGATAAAAAGAATGGAATAATCTGAAGGTCATAATACAGAGAAATTTCAAAACAAGAAGAAAATAAGGGGAAATCAGAGGGCTCAAGTTAATAAGTTATTGAGAAAAAAGAGGATACTTCAGCAGTTGAAAGGGATGAGTAATACAACTGACAAAAGCATATCTAACCACTTTGGGAATTAGTACAATGCCAAGGGAACAGATTTTTCTTTTTCCTGTGTCTAGAAAGATGAAGGCAGTCATAGCTAATGCCCATAATCCAAACAGGTGAATTTATCTTCAGCAGAGCCCATATCAGAAAATAAGCAACAAGGAAAGGAGAAAGTATGGGTAGTAAGGACATGGCCATTTATTTCATTCTTGAGACTGCCTCTGAAAATCATTTCCATTGAATGAGTTTCACTTGACCCTCATTTCAGGCTTTACTCATAAAAATAGTTTATTTACTGAGCATCTTAAAATGATATAATATACTGTCCTCACAACTCAGGTGCCTATCACTGTCCACAAAACAAATGGGGAAACTGAGACTGAGAGAAGTGGTTTGCTCATTCAAATACCTAGTATCTGATGTTAGGTCTTAGAGCTGTGAAGACCTAGGTTCAAGCAACTTAAATCACTTTATGTCTTCTGTCACCTCTTTTCTTATGTGACTAAAAATTCCTGGTCTGAAATTTCTCCCTAGGTCTTCCTGTCCCAAGTTCAGTATCCTATCCACTACATAATACTCTTCTCTTCTGAGGCAGAAAAGGACATCTTATGCCAACATATGAGAATAGGAAGATTATTTCTTAAGTTGATCCTGTCTCCCCTATGTATCATGGTGCTTGATGAATCCAACTTAACACCTCTCTCAGAAACTACTAGCATACAAAACAAAATGTGTTTGGCAATGAATAAAGAAGATACTTCAAATTATTTCTGAGCACTGAAGATAGGTCTTATTGCAATGCAATCATACCTCCTGGATATTTTTCATACTGTATATGACCAAGCCTTCAGTCTTATAGGCTCCCAGTGTTCCACCTCAAATGTGTATCTCCAATTTTCTCACTCCTATGGCTTTGAATCTACCACTTATTTCCATTATCAGTTTGGTTTGGATTTTTTTCATCATTTGTAAAAGGATTAACCATCTCAAAATACCCATCTTATTCTGAGACATATTTGCCATGACACCCTGATGCAGTGGTTCTCAACCTTCCCAGTATCTGCATGTGGGCGGACCCACCTTAAGACAGATAGAGGTGCCGTGTCTTGGTTCCTAAGATCTTCGGAAAACACATATTTCCGATGGTCTTAGGTGACCCCTGTGACACCAGTGAAAGGGTCGTTCAACCCCCAAAGGGGTCATGACCCACAGGTTGAGAACCACTGCCCTAACAATTTATTCTGCTTTCAAGTTCGTGAGTGCAGATTTAGGAATGTTATTCCCCATTTATAAAATGTTGATACTAATTCCTTGATGGTGCTTGGTGAGGATTAATGAGATGTTGTCTGAACGTGGAGAGTAGAGTGTCTCTGTGGGGAAGAGTACTTTGTAAATACAGAGGTGGAAGAGCCATTATAATATGCTATGCAAAATAATTTTTATACTAACATAAAAATATGTTGTCCATAAATTATCTGGGGCTATTATGAAATTCCAAGCAACTGCCTGAGGCCAAAGTTAAAACCCAGTGACAGCAAAGACAGCAGGGGATATAGAGTGGGGAGTGGGGAAACATTAATAGGAGTGTAGCAGTGAAGAATAGAAGACATTTCCCATATTCAGGAATCTACACTGCCTGGCTTCCTAGTGTTCCCAACAATTGTCCTGGTGAATTGCCTATTAGCTGAAATGCTAATTAATGTAGATAAGATTGAACTGTTTTCTTACAAGAGATCTTGAAGAAATTTGCAGTATCAGATGCTTTAAAGCCTGAAATGAACCTAGGTGATCACCTCAGTCAAACACTTCATTTTGTATTTGAAATCCAAAGTAGGGAAATGACTAGACTAAGGCCCCACAGGATGATATTTTCCTCAAGCCTGCTTTTGTAATTGATGAGTTTATCTCCTGGGTGAGTGGTGTCATTGTAATAAAACAAAATATAAATAAACTTTGTAGTTAATTCTAGTCAAGACGGCTCATTCTATCAGGAACCTGTATCCTTAAAACTAATTAGTTTAGAGAATTGAAGGGTAGTCAGACTCTTAACAGAATCAGAGAATCTTAAATTTAGAAGGACCCTGGAGGGTAACTACTCCACCCTTCTGCTCTGTGTGGAATCTCTTCTAGGGGATTTCTGCTGTCTACTGTCTAGTTTCTGTTTTTACACTTTCATTCATTAGTAATTCACTATTATAGGGTATAGAGTACAGAGCACAGGACATGGAGTCAGGAGTTCTGCATTCAAAATGTGATGCTGAAACAATAGTTTTGTGACCATATACAAGTCACTTAATCAGTTTTTTTTTCATTTACTAAGTAGGATAATAACATTATTACTGTCATTTAATTATTTATTACCATTGCATAGTTTCTTATCATAACACGTAATAGTATTTTTAGATTCTCTATGGTGGAATATTTTTTCTATTTGTCCTACTTCTACCGCTAGAGATTAATAGACTAAGTCTAATCCTTATCCCACATGGATGCTCTGTAAATATAAGAAGACAGCAAATCTTAATCATCTCTGCTTCAGGTTAAATATCCCTGGCTCCTTCAATCATTACTCATAGGACATGCTACTCAAAGACTTCACCATCCCAGTCAACCTTCTGTGTACACAAGCTAATTTGTCAATGTCTCTCCTAAAATATGGTACCCCAAACTAATTAATTTTGTAACGATTCTTCTCCAAATTGTCTGAATTCCTTCTTTAGTAACTCCATTTGCAAATATACAGCAGAGCTAATCTAGTCACACAAACACTTCATCTGGGCAATTTTTTTTATGCATGTATACATACCCATATGGCTCTGGAGGAAAAAGTGAGGCTGGTGACTTTACACAACCCTCCCTCACTGTAATCCAATTTACTTGTAAGTCATTGCATCATCTTCCTGATGTCATGGACTTCTTGGAGAAGGAAGGACAAACCACAACCTTTGAGTAGTCCAAGCTGCCTGTGATGAGGTGTAGGCTCTGGGAGCCCCCTTGAGCTCTCCTTGAATCTTTGAGGTGCAGGCTCTGGGAAACCCCTTGAAGTCTGACTGAATCTTCCCACTTGATGAGGCATTTGCAGAGGTCATAAGTATTTCATTGCGGCTGGGCCCAAACCTCTGTTATTAGCCTGGCCCTCCTTTGTCCATCTGCTTCCCACCCTGGAGTCTATCAAAATATCAATCCACTCTTGCATTGACCTCATTGACTCCTCTTGAAGAAACTCCCCAGACTCCTCTTCTAGACCACCCCTAGATTCCTCTGTGTAGAAGAATCCCACCTTCCCTCCATGTGGGGTGAGAGTGCTATAGAATGACCTAGAATAGATTGGCTCCCTAAGAGTCTACTCCATATGGCATATTTTTAATGAACTTTCAATAAACTTTTTTTTTGGCTGAGAAGACTTGAGTGGAATTCTTTCCACAGGACCTGGCATGTTGGTATTTTGGGGTCTCAGGCAACCCTAACCCTCTTTGGGTAACCTCTTCACCTGGACCCAACTGGTCATTTCTAATTGGGTAACTTCTCCCCTCTTCTCCCTAGATAGGGTGTCATGCTGAGGGTACACTGCCCAAAGGAAGGTAACTTTTGGTGGTTGAAGCCTACCTTGCTATCCTGGGGTTTACTGGCAAGATTTACTTCTTCCAGACGGTACTTGAAACCCAGTTCCCTTCAGCTCTAGTTGATTAGCCAACAATAGGTCCCTGCCAAAGCACCACTTAAGTTCTTTTTAGGGGGGGCCCTGATGGGTCAGAGTGAATGTAAAAAGTGTTTCCCTTTTGGACACAAACAACCCTGAATGTCTATTCTTCCCAGTTTGAGGTGGTGGTTGTTGTTGTTGCTTTTTCTTAAAGGAACCATCCCTTGGCTCACTTCTTAAAGAGCCCTAATCACAGAATGGGTGTTGCTTCAAAAAAAGTGATGTCATGATCCTCTTCTAGAAGAAAGGACAAACCATGACATATATACATATGCATAAAATGTTTTGCATATATATATGTGCGTGTATATTTATATACACGTGTGCACATATTATATTCATCTACTCATATAAGAGTCATCTATTTGAATGAGGTAAGTTTTTAGGAAAGTAGAGAAGTTATTATAGTACTTAGTATTTCATGAGTGAGCTTAAGCATCAAAAACTAACCCCGTGCTAATGATCAGAAAAGAAAGAAGAAAGGAAACAAGAGTTTTATTACACAGCTATTATGTGCCAGGTAGGCTGGCCATATTGTTTGAATGTCAAAAGTAAGCTTGCCAAAAAGACTAATTTATGGAGAACTCACAGGGCAAGTGTGCACATGATGGTAAGAAAAAGTTATACAAGGACACTATAGAGGTCTCTCTTAAGAATTTTGAAATTGATTTTGTGACGCAGGAAACACTGAACAGGACCACAGAGCATGGTGTTCATTAGAGAAGGTGCTGTATGTTCTTTATGAGCAAAGCAGAATTGAAGTAGCTCAAAATGTGCAAATTCAGAGAAACCACCCCAAATATCCATATGAACTATTTGTGCCCAACCTATGGCAGAACACTGAGCTCATATTAGTCTGATCAGTCACCACTAGGGTACCCTGTACCTTGATTCTCTAACATAGTGATGTCATTTTGGTGCTCTTTGAGAATGAAGGATGACAACCATTACATTTTAGGTGTTATACAAATATTTTCTCATTTTATCTTGACAACAATCCCTGGAGGTAGGTGCTGTTATTTCCATTTCACAGTTAAGGAATGTCTGGAGAATGAAAACTGGAAAACTTCTCAGAATTCCTTTTATAAATTGGTGTCAGTTCTGACTGTGAGCTTCATCCTTTCCTCATCTCTTCACTTCTGCTGTCAATCAGCAGCAAGCCCTTTAAGGAGTCTTTTGACCTCCACCCTTGTTGGCCACATGCTTATCAACATTAGACCCTTTAGGGTTTTTCACCCTCCAGCCTTGCTAGAGACTTGACTTTGTCCCTCTCTTCTTCACTTTGGCATTTGCCAAATAAGGATAAGTCCTACACTTGACCCCACCTCTCAGGCAATGGGAGAAGGGACAGCCCAGCCTTCCCCCACCCTTCCCCGTGACTACATTATGGTGTAAATTCTTGTTCTGCCTTTTATAAAATGACTCCTCTCCTTGACCAGTCATGGGTAAGATCACCCTCTTCTCCCAAGGGAAAAGAATAAAATTCCTGTTTTTTATCCTAAGAAACCTCCATGTTCTTGATTAAATTTTGAATGGCGTTTTCCATCCCAACCAGGAAGATGGAGGGCACAAAGCTAGTAAGGATTTGAAGTGGGATTTGAACTCAAGTCTTTTTGGCTCAAAAGCTTAGCAGTATTCATTGTGCCTCCTACCTGACAAGAGAGGCTCTGAATAAACTACTCACATATAGGGAAATTTTACAAACTAATATTTATTGAGATCTACTATATAAAAGGAATTATGCTAGTCACCTAAAGGGATTTATGAGCATGGAAAAAATAATTGAGGAGTTTCAGACAGACTGGTAATATCATACAATCTGGTATGAAGGAAACTGAGATAAGGGAACTGGTTAAGATAAAAGCAGGGTGAACTCTAACTAAGGGAATTAAATATAGAGGTGAGGTAATGGGGGGGGGGGTAGAGCCAAGATAGCAGCAGCAAAGTTCCGCAGCTGCCACACAGCCACCCTAAATACCCATAAAATATGACTCTAAACAAATTCTATGGCTCCCAAACTCACAAAAATACAGAAAACACATCTCTCTCACTGAAGGTAGCTCGGCAGGAAGGGCTCAACACAGCAGGCCAGGAGTCGAAGCCAGCCCAGCCCAAAACTGAAACAGCAGCCAGGCCCCAGTGTACTCAGGAGAAGTCGAGCCTCCCAAGATGCACATTAGTCTACCCAGGGGAGCAGATCTACAGCACCTGGAGCAATCTCTACATCTACCAAGTCAGGAACAATAAGGATTAGAGAAAGGTCAGTGAAAGTGAAGCTTTCCAGCTAATTTTGGGGGAGGAAAAGCAGTCCAGCAAATCTGCCACTAGGGCAAGGAAGCAGTGGAGGAAGGACATGATTTGCTGTAACTGACAACTGCCCCCACTGGGCTGTTTCAGAGCTCCTGGCCTGCGGACCTAACAGGGGGACTGAGACAATTGATCAGGGCCAAGGGCTCTTACATTGAGTGGCCTGGATCCAGATCATGGTCTTGAGTGGTGGTCCTGGGGGGCACTTTCAGCAAGCCAAAGCTGGAAGGGGCTGCAGCACCCCCCTAATAGCTCTGGGCAGCTGGGAAAACCCCAGAAATTTGGGGCAGAGCTTTCCCCCCTGGAAGCAGAGTTCCATAAAGCTAAAAATCCAACCAATTAACTGACTGGCCAACATGAAGGAAAGGAAGCAAAATAAGAGCAGCAATAAAACTCTAGAATCCTTTTTTGTGGACAAAAAGGATCAAAGCATGGAATGGGAGGAAGACAACACAGTCAGAATTCCCACACCAAATGCCTCCAAGACACTCAAAGAATGCCTACAAGCTATAGATCAACTGAAAAAGGACATTGAAAAACAAATAAGAGAA
>CM053601.1:107409724-107437397 GCA_028646575.1 Pseudocheirus occidentalis | reverse complement strand
TTTTTTTTGTCTTCTTTGTTTCTATACTGCTTTGCACAGTGTCTAGCATAGATAGATAGATGATAGATTAGACAGATAGATAGACAGACAGACAGACAGATAAATAGATAGATAGATAGATAGATAGATAGATAGATAGATAGATAGATAGATAGATAGATGGATGGATGGACGGACGGATGGATATAGATAGAGGGATAGAGAGAGAGATAGAGAGAGAGGGAGATAGACAGACAGACAGATAGATAGATATGGAACAATTAATAAATTATGATTGATTTAACATATTTAAAATGTTTTGCAAACAAAAAGATGTGTGTAAATATTATTATTGTAGCAAAGGGAATTATTATTGCTCTTATTCCTTTCTTTCACCTAATAAACAAGGAAAATCATGGGCAATAACATTTCTTATATGTGTATATACAAATGTGTATATACATGTGTGTTTATGCATATATATATATATATATATATATATATATATATATACACGTATCTGATACCTATCTTATGTATATGTATGCATGGTATTCCAAAAGTCTTAGTTTAGTTTTAAGATTTCAATCTTAATATTTAGCACTGAAAAAAGTTGAATAACCCTTCATTAAGATATCGGAGATATCCCACATTTATTTATATACATGCAACATACATACATGTGACACACTCATGCCTTAAATGTGTCAATGTGGCTATGACAGGAATTTGGAGGAGGCCTCACTTATTTACCCAAGGACTACGTATTTCCTCCACTGAGGAGCCTGAATTCGCTAATATAGTCTTTTTTCCAATGGATGAGACGGAGTTTTTTTTGATTCAAAGGCTAAATTACTTGTCTATCTTTGGTTGCCTAGGCTGGTAAGCGGTACACTGACTTCTTGTATTTACATCCTTTTATCCTAAGCTCCTTATGTTCTCTGTAGTTTTTCCTTTCCCTAGTATTCTTTCTATGTCATTAAAAAAATAAGGTTTTTGTTCTCTAATATCTCCTTAGTCTGAAACTCAAAAAGACTGCCTGACATATGCTTACATGTTGAGGAAACGTAAAACAGAGTATGTACTTAAGAATATTTTTTTTCATTCATGCTTCATCACTGTATCCTCATTAAAAATCAGATTGCAATTCACACTAATCAAATCTGCACCTTAGTGATTAAAAAAATGCTCCCTAAATGATAAGTGGAAGAAATAAAACAATGATGCCCCTCTTGCTAAAATTCCATTTTATGCTTCTCTAGATAAAAAACTGTAGCTCTAATGTGCTGAAAGTTGCAAGAACTCAACAATTTCATTTAGAAAATCTCTAGTTAAACAGCTAATTATTGTAGTAAATATTTCTCTTCACTGATATTGTCAACCCTTCAAATCAGCCAAATGAATACCATTGCCAACATTTTGTCTTAAAATTATTTTAATTTTTAACAAAACCCAGGCACCACTGACATTTAGGTGTACTTAGGGATCCTAGTTCCTTTCTCTCTTTAATTTTGAAAAGAAGGAAAAATTCTTACTTCTGATTCTTGAACATAGGGTGTGTGTGGGGAAGGGTAGAGAATAGGGGAAAATGGCTGGGGAGGGGATATTACATGATTTATTAACTGAAAAATCTCTTTATGTACATCAATACCTCCATCTGGTGGAATTATAAAGATATTGCTATTTAAGGCTTAACGGCAGGTAAGCCCAGTGTTGTTCTTTCACAACAACTGACAAAAATGAATCACAAAGTTCTAGAATACACTCATATAAAGATTTTTTTAATTACCATAAAAAAATATATATATATATACACACATGAACACACATACATAAACATACATTTATTTATATATTTATAAACATATATGTATATGTGCATATATATCCATAAATATATAGATATAAAAATAAATGTGTTTCTATTTCCTGGAATTAGACATTTATTAGACCTTTGTTTTCTGTTTGCTTTTTTCCTACCCACACTTTTAATGAAAATAATACAAGAATAAATGCCAAAAATAAATTCACTGCAAAGTTACTGATTCCCTCAACAGCAACCAGATAACACTATATTTATATAGATTTTAATGTAAACCTTTTACTCACTGTAGTCTCATCTATTCTTTAACGGAATCTGGTTTGAAATATCCTATTAAGGAAAGAGAAAGAATCCACTACAAATCAAATTGTACCAGGAGAAAACATCATATACAGTTTACTAACCTGGTAAGATTAAGAATTTCTTAGCATGTTGATAAGAACTGTTCAAGTCTACAATTCAAAGGAGTCATGGGCTAGGCCCTGACAAGAAGCAACTGCCAGCCCAACCATGTCTGCTGAAGTAGGCCCTCAGCAAGCAGTAAGTCTTTCGAAGTACAAACACTAGCAGGAAGAGAAAGAAATGTTCCAAAAGCTCAATTCATACATATATATGTATGTATGTGCATGTATGTATGTATATGTGTATATACACATATAGGTATATATGTATGTATATATGTATAGAGACATACATATGTAAATGTGCATCTGTATGACACATATATGAATGTTACATATATTGCCTCATAATTTTCGCAGATTTTATGAGAAATTTTTTGCAAAAAATCAAGTGTAACCATTATGAGAAGTATTAAAAAATGTGCCTGTATTACTTAAAAATCATTGATTACTCAACTGTCTTTGGTACAACATTAGGATGCATGGAATACTCATGAATATATGTTAAAATTGAATATTGACAAATAGCTTGTCTAGGCTCATGGCTCACAGTGCGGGAGAGATAAATGTATATCCATATGCCACTGGTAAATACATTGCTGCTCTGATTGCCACTTAAGCACTGTGATGAAAAGAATTATACTATGCAATGATTACACAATGAAAGGTTATAAACCAATTTGTGCACTAAAAAAACAGGGAGCAACAATTATGTGGTGAAATACAGTAACACAAAGTAATTAAATGTAAGGTGGCTTGGGGAGAGAGTACATTAGCAGAAGGTGAGAAGGAAAAACTTTCTTGTAGAAGGCAGTGCTTGAACTGAATCTTGAATGTAAAATACATCTTCTGGGGTGGAAGTAAGGAGGGAATATAGTATACATACAGTGGAAGGGAAGGTTGTGGAAGATGGGCAACTGACCAATGCAATGCAATGAAGAATGGGACAAAGAACATGTTTGAGGAATAAACAGTCAGCAAGAGTATGGGCAGGGGAGAGATGTTCAATGAACCAGAAAAGGTAGATCAGGTGCCAGGTTGTGAAGGGTTTGGAAAGCTAAACAGGAGATAATAAAGGCAACAGGGAGTCACTGAAGTTGACTGAATAGTGGAATGATAGGTTTACTTAAGCACAATTGTTTTGGGGGCAGTTTATTGAATAGACCTGAATGCAAGAGAGGTCACAGGGAGGGTGACATTTTTCAACTAGGAAGTTTTTGCAATAAGAATGGTGAAAGTTGATGAGGACCTGAACCATTGGTGGTAACCATGTGAGTAGAGAGGAGTCAACAGGGAAAATTCTGGGGAGGTAGAAACTATCTTTCCAGGGTATTTTCCAATATGCCATCATACTTCCCTTTCCTAGTTTTGAATATGCTCAGCGACAACCTCATATTCTCTTTATTCTATGATTTTATGGTTTTTACTGAGCTCCAGGGGCTTTGGAGATAATCTGAAAAGAAGGTAGATAAGGAAGCAATATTCTACTAGGAAAAAAATGCTGATTCCAACTGCAGGTGGTCTACCTTCAGATGAACGCCATGGGACTTAGAAGAAAACACATTTAAAACTGAGCTCAATGCTTTCTTTCCCCCCACCCCAAACTTGACCCTCTTTCTGACTTTCCTTTTTTCTCTCTGGCAAAGTTTTTGTCACATGGACTTAAAATCTCAGTTGTATCTTATACTTAATTCCTCCTTACTCCTCACATCTAATAAGTTGATAAGTTCTACCAGTTATGGGGACATTACCCCATGGTATATTATAAAGTGTTGAACTGGGACTTAGAAGATCTGAATTCAAACTCTGACTTTTACCTAGTGATCTTAGGGAAATCTCTTGACTTCCTTTAAACTCAACTTATTCATCATTAAAATTAGAATAACAATACATCTACCAGGTATGAAGATAAATATCTGTTTTCATAGCTACCTGAATGCCTGAAGCTAGTCAGTGACTTGACCCTATGGGTCTCTGCTGATTCAATATCCAGATTAATTGTGGCATCACTATGGTGAGGCTCTGAGAGCAGAGAGCCACCAAGTTAGCTAAAGAAGGAGCAAAACAAAAGAGGTTAAAAACAGAGTAGGGTCAATGCTCTCCTGAAGATTCGTATGGGATCTGACTTGTGAATAGTCCCTGCTCTTCCACTCAGAGTGTGATGAGGAGAACCAATCTTAAAAATGAACAAATATATATGTATATATTTAAAAAATAATAATGCTTACCTTGACCTTCTTTGTTATGGGGCAAGGTAAGCACTGTTAAAGCATTCTTTGTTATGCTGTTGAAGGAAATAAGCTTTGTGCTCCTTAACTAACTATATAAATGTGAGCTGCTATTATTTGGCCTGTGAATTTGGAGTCAGAGTGTTTGGGTTGAAAAATACCCATTATTCTTAATTTAATCAGAAAAGTAAACACAGAGATGTCTTAGATAAGAAAAGAGTTTATTCTCTTCCCCAGGAGAAGAGGGCTATCTGCCCCATGACTCCTCATGGAGAAGAGGGATCTTACCAATGTTAATCCATGAGGCAGGCGGCCAAGAGAGAGAGAGTTTCAAGGATCAGAATCAAAATTTAAAGACCCAATCAGTCTGCCCCCTTTCCCGGCTGTTTCCTCCCATTAGTGGAGAAGCCCACCCCAACAATCTCTTCCCCACTGGGACTGCAAGGGAAGGAAGGTGGGAACGGGTCTTACCAAGGCTGGAAAACAGACAAAGGAAGGTAAAAGTGATTGACAGTAGTCAGGGGAGGGGTACATTCCAGACTGTGAAGTTTTCACTCATTTCACATGTTTCACACAAGAGCATCTGGTTTTGAATCCCAGTTCTGCTGCTTCATACCATTGTAGAAACTCAACCTCTCTGGGCCTCAGATTCCTCATCTGTAAAATTAGTGATGGGGTGGGGGGGGGAGGAATCTAACTCTAAATCTAAGACCCTAAATCTATGACTTCCTGCAATTCTCTATTCCCCACCCCAATTCCCCCTTCCAGACACAGACACACAGACACACAGACACACACACAATGCTAAGTCAGGGCCTGAATACCTCTCATATCATGATTCTAATAGTTTTCTAACTGATTTCTCTGCCTTCGGTCTCTCAACATGCCTCAGTCCATCCTAATCATCACCGCCAGGTAACTTTCCTAGGCCAGAATTCAGATAATGCATAGTTTTATTTCGAGGAGAGTCAATCAGCAAGTATTGACTTAAGTGATTACTAGAATTTGGGGTTCTAGTGTTTCAGTCTTCTCTCTAACAATAGGCAGTATCACAGTTTCTGACTTAAAACCAGCAACTGGTAGAGAGTAAGGATTCAAGAAAAACTGGTTGCTATACTAACACATGCAAATATATAGTAAAACAGGATATTTACCCCTTTTCAACATACCAGCTTCATTGTTTTTTACTACTTTGTGGGCATTTAAAAATGGCACAGAAGGGATTCTTACTTTACTTCCATCAGAGTTTGAATCCCATGCATCTCCAGGGCCTGGGAGGAGACTTGAATCCTCTACAGCTATGCCAGCAGGACACAATCTCTGGTGGATTCCTCCAAACTAGAAAGGCTTTGAAAGAAAGCCTGATGGTAGATGTTTATTGTCCAAGGCCAAGTCTACTGCATTTGCAGAAATTTATCACTTGAAGGTGTGCCACCAGGTTATGATCTCTTTTAGACACAGCAATGAAGATGCTAAGCACTATGCAAAGAAAATGCAAAGGGCCGGCTAGGTGGCACAGTGAATAGAGTGCCGGCTCTGGAGTCAGGAGGACCTGAGTTCAAATCCAGCCTCAGACACTTGACACACCTACTAGCTGTGTGACTTTCAGCAAGTCACTTAACCCCAAATGCCCTCCAAAAAGAAAAAAAAGCAAAGAAAAACAAAAGAAGATACCTGCTTCCAAGGAACTCGGGGTCTAATAGGGAAGACAATGCAAGCAACTATGTACAAATAAGCTATGTGAAGGAGAAGTCAGAAATAATAAACAGAAGAAAATGATTAGAAACAAGGATCTTCACATAGACTGGGTATAGAGGATGAGAGACAGTGAGAAGTTGATGATGACACTCAAACTGTGAGCCCTAGATAACTGGGAAGATGATGGTACCCTCAAGCCCAATTAGGAAATTAGGAAAAGAAGGTGTTAGAAAGGAAAGATAAAGAGTTTAGTTTGGGACATGTTGAGTGTAAGACGTCTATGGACATCTAATTCAAGGTGTCCAATAGGCAGTTGGAGATTCAAGTTTGGAGGTCAGTAGAGAGACTGGGGTTAGATTTGATAAGTAGATTTGAGTATAATGATTGTACAGATGGCAAATGAACTCATGGGAGCTTATCAGATCCCCAAGTAAAATAATGTAGAGAAAGAAGAGAAAAAAGCCCAGGACAGAACCCTGTCAGATGTCCATGGTTGGTAGACATGACCTAGAAGAAAATCCAGCAAAGGAGACTGAAAAGGAGTCATCAGATAAGTGGGAAGAGAACCAGGAGACAGTAGTGTCATGAAAATTGAGAGAAAAGAGAATATCAAAGAGAAAAAGATGATCAGCAATGTCAACAGCTATAGAGAGGTTAAGAAGGATGAAGACTGAGAAGCAACCATTATATTTTGCACTTAAGAAGTCATTAGTAACTTTGAAAAGAATAGTTTTAGCTGAATGATGAGGTTAAAAGCCAGCCTGCAGAGCATTAAGAAGAGAGAGTATAAAGAAAGTGGAAAGGGAGGCCAAGGAGATTATGAAATCAGGAGGGAGCCAAGTTTCAGTAATAGCTAGTAGACAGAGTAGTAGAGGAAAAGATTTAGGACGAAGGTAAGTTTATTGCCTATGGAACAGGCATTACACAGGGTATAGAGAAAGGGATGAGTATGCCCTAGAGCAGTGTGGTTCTCAACCTTCCTAATGCTGTGACCCTTTAATACAGTTCCACATGTTGTGGTGACCCCCAACCATAAAATTATTTTCATTGCTACTTCATAACTGTAATTTTGCTGCTGTTATGAATTGTAATGTAAATATCTGGTATTCAGTATGTATTTTCATTGTAACAAATTGAACATAACCAAGAGGTAGAGAACCACTGCCCTACAGTAAGTTCTTCTGGGGGGGTTGGTGGAGAAGAACAGATAAGATTTAGGGTAGAGGTGGACGGAGAATAGAGTGTGAATGATGATGTCTGCGGATTTAGAATAAGTGGGGTGGTGAGGGCATGATTAAGGAGTTTATTAATCATTGAGGAGTGAGTTCAGGGAGATGGAGGTCAATCAGGTTTAAGTTTAATACAGGGAAGAACTTTCTAATATATACAAGAATGTTCAACAAACTTTTTGAATTTTGGGAACTCTTTTTCATTGGAAATATTCAAGGAGAGACTGGACAATAGTCTCTAAAGGATATTATTAAAGGTATCACTTTATGGTCTTAGGTTAGACCCTATGGTTGCTAAATTCCTGTAAAATTGCGAACCCCTTTGAAACTCTGGTTCTCTGCACTGGAGATGCACAAATAGTATTTAACTTCAATGGATAAATACTAACTTGTTTTCCAGATTTATAAAGCAAGAATTACATATCAATTTCTGAAATCAAGGTATTATAAAGTTGATTTGCTAAACTACAGAAAACAATTGAAATTACTCTTTCATTTGCCAGAAGTTAATCTTAGAAAGGAAATTATTTTAATAAAATGTCCCAGTACATCTTGCTTATATGTTCAAAAGCTCATCAAATAAGTCAAAGGTATTTATTAAAGTTCAATACATTGTCATTGTGCAGGCAGATTACAAACACCATGTTAATCTTTATTAAAAAGATCGTTCAGCATACCAAAGATTGCTGCTATTGCAAAGTATTTCTCCTATTAATTGCATAATTAGTCTCAAATCTCAAGAGGAAACATTTTCCCTCAAGCTTTGTATCAGCCTATAGCTTTCATTATTTCAATAGACATGTTGAATTCACATTGTACTTGCTCCAACACCAGAGGCAAAGTAGAAATAATCATTTCATATGCCACTAGGTAAACATAATATGACTCCTTTCCTTTAGAAGACATCCTCCAATAGTCTACTGTACTACTTAATTTTAAACACATACACCTGATTATTTATTTATGAAGTGGAATCTATATATATATATATATATATATATATTTAAAAGAGTTCTGGATAGGACACCACTGTATCTTCATAACCTTTAAAATAGTAAGAATCTATTTTTAAATGGGAGAAGACTAATTAAAAATTGCAACTTCCTTGGTTTAATAGGTAGCCTATGCTCTGTTGTGCTGAGGAGACAATCCTGACCTTGGCATCAGAAGGTTAGAGTTTCAGTCCTGCCACTGGAGAAGTCACTCATTTGAATCTCAGCCTCCTTTTCTAGAAAATAATGATTTTTGCTTCAATCATCATGGTTCAGTCACAAAAAAATGCATTTGCTTTGTAAGCAAAATGTAAATATAAGCTTTATAGGCTTCTTCATAAATGGATGTTAAGTTCATTTAAGTTTTCTTAAGAGATACTAATATGTAAATAACATTTTTCGACAATATTTTGAGTCTCAGCATCAAAGGAGGAATAAAATGGGCAGGTATATAGTCACCAAAGGTGTTTGTCAGCACCATTCATCTAATCAATCAACGTGCATTTAATTAGACAATTATTATATTCCAATTACTGTACTAGGTATTTTGAATACAAAGGCAAACAAAAACACCTCTGCCTCCGGGAGCTTAGGTTCATTAAGGATATGCTACCTGGTGTTCAAATAGAAGAAAAAATTCCTATAAATTAAGATCTATAAATGAGATTCTACCAGTGTCTTAATTTGAAGATAATTGCATCGCGTCAAGTGAGTTCCTTGAGAGAAGGAATTACTTCTTTGTGTGTGTGTGTGTGTGTATGTGTGTGTGTGTATTCTCCAGTATCTAGCACAGTGGTAACATAAAATAGGCGCTCAATAAATGATTTTTGATCCTTGGAACACAATGAGGCTGCCTCAAAGGGACCTGTGGCCACTCAGAGATTAACCTAGCCAATTACCACGAAAAGACAGTGGAGATGAATAACACATATCATCATGATAATCATAATAACATACAGCTTTTTATCAATATATAAAACATATGGAAGGTTCAAAATGTGATTTACATATGCTTTCTAATTTGATACTCGCAGTAACCCTATGAAGTAGGTTTTTCATTCACACATTTTATTATTACGCCTATTTTACAGATCAAAAAACTGAGGCTGAGAAGTTAACTTGCCCAGCACTCTATAAATAGTAAGTTCCTGAGTCTGGATTCCATTTCAGGCCTTCTTGACTCTGAGACTGACACTTTACTCATTATCCCACCTCACAGTTTCATATTGTTTAGATATTCAATTGGATGGGCATTTGATTTAGCAAGTCTACCAGTAGACATTTAAAACGTAAAATAAGCTGAAAATTAATAGGAGACTTAATTGGATCACATCTGAGAAACTGTTTAGTACTTTTAAGGATTCTCAGATGTTCACTGATTTTTTTTGCTTTTTGGAGGGGGGAAGGCAGGGCAACTGGGGTTAAGTGACTTGCCCAAGGTCACATGGCTAGTAAGTGTTAAGTGTCTGAGGCAGGATTTGAACTCAGGTCCTCCTGACTTCAGGGCTGGTGCTCTATTCACTGTTTGACCTAGCCATTCATCTTCATTGATATTTTTAAAAAATTAAACAAATATTGTATTTATACTAAACAACTGTGAATCATGAGACACAATAATTACAGAAGCTAAAATTATAAGTGATTCAAATGGAAGTGGAAGTATCAATCATATTTTGGATTCAGCATATTAACAACAGCACCATACAGGTCTCATCTGATCCAGTCTACTCTCCCTAGGACTTCCTCATACACATTTTAAAAATGAGGAAATTGGGCACCAGGACTGGCTGGCTGTTGGGGAGTCAAATGACTATCCAGGAACATAGAGGTACTAAATGTCAAAAGTAGAATTTGAGCCCAAGTCCTCTGTCTGCAGAGCCAATGTTCTTCTTAGTCTGCCTTTCATGAGATAATTAGAAAATATATTATCGAGAATATGTGTGGGAAAAAAAAGTGGACAAATCATGTAGGGAGAGCGGAAGATAACAGATAGCAGCTCAACTGCTTCATCTATATATACGGAATCACAAAAGACCCAGAGTAAGGTTTCTAGAGCTTTGAATAGATCTGTTATGGAGAAGACGCTCACTTATCCACAGACATGGATAAGAATAATTCGATGAAGTTTGGATGAGCTGTAATCTACACTCATGAAGGGAATGAAATACATCAGTGAGGTCACAGATGCATTGAAATTTTTAACTATGAGTCTCTGTTAGCTGTCAAAAGGCTACTACCTGACACCTGCCTAACTCTAAACTAATGATCATGGGATCTCTGTATCTTATTCTCCTACTAGACTGAAAACTCAATGACACAAAATGTTATTACACAAAATTTGTATCTCGCCCAACTACCTACAAATATTCTGAAATACAGGTGCTTAATCCAATTTTGTCAGATGATGTAATCAATTGTATAGGTAAATGAAAAAAGAAAATATTTTGCTTTAAATTCTCAAGAACATGCACGAGAGGAAGAATTAAGGTTGTGCAGTGAAGACAATATTTTGCTAAGTTCTTCCAAAACACTCCCTCCATGTCAACCTAAAAATCATGGCAAACTGAATTCTGGGAAGAAAAGATAATTTTAAAAAAATTTTCTAGCCCAGGGGTTTAGGAAGACAGAAAGAGCAGTCTATTGGATGTGAATATGATACAGCAGGAGCATCATTAGGTGTGGTCTGTGGCAGTGGCACCAGGAGCAGCTCAGAATGCAGGAGTGATAAGGGCACTGAATATTTGGTCAGAAAGAAATCCTAGAGGACTTCTATGTCAGTCGTGATATAGGAATGGCAAATGTCACCCATTAACTGGGTTTCAAGTCACAGTTCCAGGGTAGGGAGAGTAGTCACACCCATAATGGAGCAGGCGCCATATTTGGGAAGACCAGAACACAGACCAGCAAGGCAATGACCATCCATCTCTGCAAATTATAATACATTGGGACACCAAAAACTTACATTCCCACCTCACCCTCAAGCTGTGAAAGCAGCAGAAAAACATAAAAAATGAAAGTTCAAGCCGATCATCTCCCGCCACCCCCAAAAGTAAGCAATAACGAACACTTACATAAAGAAGTAGACTAAAAAATAGCAAACAAGGAAAGAACCTGACCATAAAGAGCTACTATGGTAACAGGGAAGCTCAAAACATAAATACAGGAAGGAAAAAAAAACTATGAGCTGGAAAAATCTACAATGCCTCAAAGAAAAGTGCAGATTGGACACAAGGCCAACAAGAATTCTTAGAAGAGTTTTTTAAAAGTTTTTTTGAGAAGAAAAAAATGATATAAAAAAACAAATAAGAGAAGTTGAGGAAAATGGAAAATGAAATGAGAGATCTGAAAGACAGATATGAAAAGGGAATTAACCCCTTGTTAAAAGAGGCAACAAAAAATACTGAAGAAAAGAACTTCTTAAAAACAAGAAATGAGTGGCAAAAAGAGGTATAAATTTATTTTCTGAAGAAAATAAGTCCAAAAAAATTAGAATTTGTCAACTAGAAGCTAATGACTCCTTGAGACATTTAAAAAGTCCAAAGACTGAAAAAGTAGAAGAAAGCGTGAGATATCCCATAAGAAAAATAACTAACCTAGAAAATAAAGGATAGATCATTTAAGAATTAAACTCTCTAGGTAAGAGATTCTTGACCTTGTACCATTGACTACTGCACCATGAAGTGTTTGGATGCCTTCTCAGAATAATGTTTTTAAAGGAATAAAATAAAATACATAAAATTACAAAGGAAACAAAAAGTTAGGGAATATAAAAATGTTATTTTCCCTTTTCAAATTCATGAAATCACTGGAATTTATCTATGGATGCCCTGAAGAGGATTCCTAGGTTAATCCCTGTGCTAAGTCATGTTCTGTAGTGAACATGATTTTTTTTGTTTTTTAATTTTTCACATGGTATATGTCTAACCTGTTGCCAAGACCTGTGAATTTGAACATCTCTCATGTATCTCCCTTTCTGTCCTCTAACACTGCCACCACTGTAGCACAGACCCTCATCACTTCAGACCTAGACTGTTGAAGTGGCCTGCTGGTCAACTCCCTTCCCAACTCTCTCTCCATTCCAATCCATTCTCTATCCATTGTCAATCTGATCTTTGTCAAAGCACAGGTCTGACCTCATCACCCACCTACTCAATAAACTCCAGGGATTTCCTCTAATCTCTAGGATCAGAAATAACATCCTTTGTTTTTTTTAATGTCTTTCCTAATTTTGTTTCATCCTGCTTTTCAGTTTTCTTACCCTTTACTCCCTCCCACATATTTTGCGATTCAGTGACATTGACCTCCTTACTGTTCCTTGCACAGAACATGCCATCTCCCTACTGCAGACATTTTCACCTACTCACCTACATGCCTGAAAGTCTCTTCCTCCTTCCCTCTCAGCTAAAGTCTCACCTTTTGTAAGAAGACTTCTGGAGCAAATCTTCTATCTCAATGCCTTCCCTGTATAAATTATTCCCAGTTTATCTCAGATAGCTTGTGGATACTTACTTGTTTTTTTAACATTGTCTTCCCCATGAGACTGTGAGTACCTTGAGAGCAGGGGCTGTTTTTTGCCCTTCTTTGTATTCCCAACATTTATCACAGTACCTGGTACACAGGAGGTACAGAAAGGCTTTTTAACTGATTGAATAACATTAATGCATGGTTATGGTTTTGAGGAGAAATAAGCTGTGAGAACAGTGAATAATAATGAATGAAAATAAACTGAAAAGGGTATATGATATATATTCACATATGTTTCCTACAAAGGACCCATCCTCTACATCAGTGGTTCTCAACCTTCCTAATGCCATGATGTTTTAATACTCTTATGTGAGTGTATCTGGGCATATCTGCATGTGAGCAGACCTTCCTGGAGACAGATAAAGGAGCAGTGTCTTGGTTCCTAAGACCATCAGATATATGTTTTCCGATGGTCTTAGGTGACCCCTGTGAAAGGGTCTTTTAACCCCCAAAAAGGTCATGACCTACAGGTTGAGACCTGCTGCTCTACATTGTCCACTGTAGCTAACCTTAAAATTATTCAGTGTAGACTCAAATTTGGGAAGATAATATTACATATTTCTTTAGTACCTACTGTGTGACAAGAAAGTAGCAAAAATATTCACTAAGACAAGAATTTTTTTAAAAAGAATTAAAATTGAACATGAGGAAATAAATCTTCAATTTGTGGTCATAAATCATCAACATTATAGTCACAAATTACCTGCATAAGGAAATCACCCCCAAAGAGCACATTAATCCCCTTCTGAGCAGGAGTGGTAGTGACTGAATACCCAGTTCCTGAAGGACAGAATTTTATCGACTAATGCTCTTAATAATCTATTGACAAACTAAACTAGTTTCCCCAGATCAGCTTTTAAAAACAAAGCCAAATGATTTAAAAAACGATATTAAAAAGGAAGGTGTTCGAATTCCCAAATTGATATCAACCTCAATACAAAGTTTGTACAATAACTCTGATCCAACCTTTTACATGATTAGAAGCCTTTTTGACTGATTTGTAATCATGTTATCTCTAGCTGCCATCATATTCTAGACATTCTTGAAAATCTTTCAACTTCATTTAATTTTCTTTTACTCCAAAGATGTTCTGCAATTCAATTTAAGTATGTCCTGCAATTTTATAGCTGTAGTACCAAGGGGCTAACACAGTTATGATTTTTAAAACAAGATAGATAAAGAATTTCATCTAATTGTTTCTATCTTCTCCATTTCAACATTACAGATAAATGGCATTTTGAAGCAGACATTTGGAGATATTGTTACTATATTTATTTCACAGACAACAGAAACAAGAGTTGTCAGATAGATCTTAGGCCACCAGAAGTAACCAATTTTCTTTTGTGCTTTCAATTCATATACGTTGTTCAAGACGTCCAAGTCCTTCAACCAGCTCTTCAAAAATAAAAGATTAGACATAGCACTTCCCATTCCTCTTAAATAAAGTGCCAATAGTGTATATGCAGTGTTATTAAACTGTTTCACTTATAACTGACTCTTTGTGACCTCACTCAGGGTTTTCTTAGTAAAGGTACTGGAGTGGTTTGCCATTCCCTTCTCCAACTCATTTTACAGATGAGGAATTGAGGCAAACAGGGTTAAGTGACTTGCCCTGGTTTACACATCTAGGATATATATGAGGCCAGACTTGAATTCAGGAAGATATATAATCCAGACTGCAGGTCTGGGTTCTATAGACTGTGCCACCTACCTACCCCAAAGGGAGGGTATATAATAGATGATTAACAACAAAAAAAAGTTTATACTAAATTCAAATAGATTCTCGGTTTTTAGGCTTTTATGTTTCTAATGCCTCTTTAATATTTAAATGTTGTGGATTTTATTGTCAAACCAATATAGTTTTCTGTAGGCTAATGAAATAAAACTCTGTAATACATATTCAAGTTTACATGGAGAACTGGGTGGTTAATTCAGCATTTATCATACTAAAGGGATAGATGTAAAGTATCCTATCCAACAGTGATGCAGTGGAAAATATTTTATTTGGAATCATAAAAACTGTATTTGAATCCCACATCTACTCTTTACTACCTTTGTGACCTAGAAAGTCCCCTTTGCTTTCCTAGGCTTTTCTCACCAACTCTGTAAAACAAGGAAGGAATTGGACTAGATGACCTCTTCAATCTCTAAAACTATTGTCCTGGTTGAAGAACCACTGAAGACCTTAGTCTACATTCCATCCCAATTTTAACATCACCTTGGATGTTTTATTTAGCATTCTTGTTCCTGTTTCCTCATCTATAGAATGAATCAGTTGCACAAGATTATCTCTGAGGAACCTTCCAGTTTCTGAATCTATGATCCTATAAACTACTAATGAATTTCATCATTTTATGGTTACACTGAAAATATAGAATTTCTGAAATAAAATAAGACAATTTTAAGCTTTTAAAACAAAACTGTGCTTTCAGCTCTTTTCTAGTGCATCGTAAGTTGTGATGTCATTAAGTGCATTCAAAGAGGGAAAAATGGCTAGCAGTCAGAGACTTTTCAACTCAACCATACCATAAAAATTTAAAGCACTGAAATCTTTAAGTTTTATCACTCTCAGTAAAAACATTAATTGGGCTATACAGAAAATTGATCAGACTGATGAATAAACCAGAGAAAGACCATAGTACAATTAGATAACTACCAATTTGCAAGAACATTACAGTTATAGTCCAGAGGAAGATACTTTTCATTGTTACATCTTCCTTTAAAAGTCTATAAATTTCTCATTTAATCACAACCCTGATACTGTCTAAGGTTTTTTTTTTTAAGTAAAAACTTTACTATCTTTCTGGAGATTATAAAATATGTAACCCCTGATTATATTATTTCTTCCCCATATTATCAATTAACAGTTAAAAAATAACATCAGGGCCGGTGCAGTCAAGATTCCATAACTTTTTAAAAACTCAGTGAGTTCTCCACAGGATGACAACCCAGTGTTTCGTCATTGGCCAAATTCTGTTTCTAGCCTTGTTGGCATTTACATAATACACAAATCAGTAAGTATCTAAGACCTGACAACCTATGTTAAATAATCTCACATCAGATAGTGGTTAAAACTTTTCAGATAATTATAAATAGGAAAGAGGATAAGAGACCATCAAGTGTTATTATCTCATTTTAAAGACAGAGAAAATGAGGCCCAAAGGAATGAAATAATTTTCAAATAATACACAGCTACCTAGGACTTAAATCTATGTCCTTTTGCACCCAGTTCAGTATTCTTTCCACTAAAGCACATACATTTTAAATAAGCCAAAATTACAAATAACATGTGGCAGATATCTGAGGAAGAATATTTTACAATCATCCCTAAGAAAAGTCTTCCAACAAATAGTTATTATTCTCTTTCACTACATATAATATTTTCTGGTTTGCAAATCATTTGTTCACACACACAAAAAAGGGAGGTGAGCTGTGCAATATCAATATCATTTTAGAAATGAGGAAATCAATGCTAAGAAGACTGATATTTACCCAGAGTCACTTTGCTACTAAGTGAAAAGGGGTTATGTAAATAACATAATTTTAGACACAGAATAACCTATCTGGTCAATGGTTATAGTAAATTGACATTTATTAATCACCTACTCTCCACTACAAAGCCAAATGATACATATAAGAAAAGTCATCATTCTGTCAGATCTCATCAACCTAGGTACTTCATCTCATTAATTATTGTTGGTTCTTCCTTCTCCAAGAGGACTACGACATCAGGGAGAGGATGCCATGACACGCAAGTGAATTAGATTTAAGTGAGGGTGGTGAGCCTTTGTGAGGAATAGTAGAAACTTCCCCCTTGGAGACCCAACTAGAGCTGGTCAGTTGGGCAACACAGTCCTCACCTCACAGGCATCCTTGGCCTCTTTTCTTACCCAGCCTTAACCACTAAATGGGTGTTGTCTAAGTCAAACTGAGACCTATTAAAGACTAGCTTAAAAAGACTGCAGTCTCCCACTGCATCCAGGGTCATCTCCAGTCATCTTGATTTATATCTTTCCACTGGACCCACTTTCTTCTGAAGAAGAAAGTGAAGGTGGTGACCTTGCATAGCCCTCCCTCACTTAAATCCAATTCATTTGCAGGTCATGGCATCATCTCACTGATGTCGTTGTCCTCTTGGAGAAGGAAGGACAAACAATAAGCGATGAGAGACGAGATCTGGCAGGATGATGACTTTTTCCCAATGAGTTTCCTGGGTCAAGGTGAGGAAGTCAGAGATGTCCCAGAGTAGAACAGCCAAGTAAGAAATGAGGGGGTAATATGACCCCTTTGTCTATACCTAATCCCAATTATTAGATCTCTTGCTTATGTTCCTTATGGGATCAAATCAGATTCAGGACGCTTATATCTTTCCTAGGAACTAGTGTCATATCCATAATGATTCTCAAAGTAGAAAAGTGGCATAAGTTGCTTCTATTATCTCCTATATAACTTTCAACAAACTTCAAAAACCTATTGGGGGCAGCTGTGTGTGAGGGGGTGGGGTGTTCTGTGTTCTGTGTTTATTTGAATTTGCAATGACGCCCCCTAGAGAGATCTATTACCCATATGGATGTGAACAATTTCAACTCTGTGACAACAGAAGTCACTCATTCCAGAAAGTGAGTCTTAGGGTAGCTACAAGATTCCTGAGCTTACCTTGAATTCAATCTGCCACTAGGATTATAGGTGCTGACAGCTAGCATCCAGGAGCAAAAATGAATGATAAAAACACAGGTAAATAAATGAGTTATAGTCATCCTTAGGGTGACTAGTATGATAGCTCTGTCAAAGTAATAGATTTGTCCTAATGTACCAAATTCTTTCCCCCCCCCACAATTCACTAGCTATACAAATCTTTACTCTCCTCCTTTCCCAAGTAATTTTCTCTAGTAGCAACAGGAATTCTCTTAATCCAATCCTCTTTTTAAATTTTTTTTAGAGATAGGCCATTGTGCTTTCTCCCCTAGAGGACTCACAACACTCCTGAGGGTCAGATGGTCATAGGGATACAAAGAAATTTTTTAAACTAGTCAACTGAAAAAGAAGAGTGGGCATTTAGACTATTTCTGCACCCTGTACACTATGTACTACTTCTACAGCTTACAGTATCATTTAGTGGTACTTTTGTAAAAAACAAAGAACCATCAAAATTATTATTTAAAATCACACATGACTATCAGCTCAAAATCCTTGTTATACTTTATGTTCAAGTACCATCTTGGTGTAATGGTAATGGAATTTTAACACCTTCCCTGCCCTTGAAGAGCCTCAAGTGGAATCCAACTGGAGGGGCTTGATTGGGAAGAGGCTTGGTTTTCAGGAAGGCTGACACCTTTCATCACTTTGTAATTAGACAGTGGATCACAAAGGTGATGTCCTCTGACCCTGAAGAAGAGTAATACAATGAGGTGAGGTTTGGTTTTGGGGTTCACTTATGGGAAGAGTTGTGTGATTTGGCCAGATGAGTCTCTGGGTAGCTGTTGAGCTCCCCAGCTTTGAAAACCCAGATGTTGGTGCTTCTTTCTCTGGTAACTATATATATGTATGTAATGTTCAGACAGCTAGAAGCCTTGTCTTTTGGTCTATTGAATTTTGTTATTTTCTCTGGTTGTATTTTTTGTCTGATTGTAATTTCTGTTTGTATTTTCTGAAGTTCTGTGTGTTCACTCTTCCCCCTGAACTAAGTGAATGTTATATATGTTTCATTGAAGTAAGATTGTTAACCTCTTTTGAGTTCCTTTCCTTTAGAAAAGTAGATCAAAGAACCTGTGCTAGCAGCCATCCTGGGTAATCTAGGGTGCTTGCTGTTACACTTGGTCTTTAGAAATAGAAGGTTTGTGTACACCAAATGCCAGAAAAGTGTGTTTTATCTATGCTCAATGAAATTTTTCAATAAAGAATGTACCTAGCGTGCAAAGCTAATAAGAATTCAAATATCATTTTAATGGAAATATTTCCTGGCTAAAAGAACCTTAATTTTGTTACTTGGTTCATTAACACTTCAGAGATCTGTCATTTCATCAGTGTTGATATTTTTCTACTAAGGAGCAGATAACCTTCTCCATTCATGCCTCAGTAGATGATTTTATGAGTTGCTAGGGCCAAAATAAGTCATCATTTTCTAATAGTGAGTCTTTCCAAATTTAGTTAAGCCAAATGTTTAAGAGCAGAGATATAAGCTGTGGCTAGGAGCATCCATGCTAAGGTCACTTTTACTTGTCAGAAATTTCATTCTATTTTCTTTTTTAAAATTATTTTTCCAATTACATGTAGAAATAATTTTAATGCTTTTCTAAAATTTTGAGTTCCAAATTCTCTTCTTCTTTCCTTGCCCTCCCCCTCATTGAGAAGGCAAGCAATTTGGTATAGGTTATACATATGCAGTCATGCAAAACATATTTCCATATTAGTTATGTAATAAAAAGAAATACAGACCAAGAAAAAGAAAAAGAAAGAAAGCCAAAAAAATATGCTTCTATATGCATTAACATTCTATCAGCTCTTTCTCTGGAGAGGAATGGGATTTTTCCTCATAAGTCCATTTTCATTTTATTTTCATAACCTTCGAGAACTCAGAATATTCACCATAGTATGATGTGGCATCAGACCCTTAATAGTATTAGCAGTAGCTTAACTTCTCTCCTTAGGTATTTGATAAATGAGTTATGGGATCTTTTTGAACTGATTTATCATCTTGCATATTTCTGTGATTTTCTACTTTTTCACTCTGAGTTTTAGAAAGCTTTGATACTGGAGGATGAAAAGATATATATCTCCTTTCTCATACGTGCACTCAGATTCTGTTTTTATTCCCCCATAAACTCAATTCTCATTTATATATAGTAACACCTTAATTCTGTCTGACTGGGAAATATGGAGAAGGGAACAATATATTATAGATGCCTAGATGTAAAAGTTATTGATTCAAACTATATCATCACTGGGGATGGTATGGGAGCCAAAGACAGGGCCATTTTATTCACAGCAGATAAAATGTCTACAGTACTAGACTGGGAATAGAAATAAGAGAAAAGAACAGGCAGAGAATATGGAAAACTCACTGAGGAGAAAGTCACATGAAAAGGAGCAAGAGGAAGGATGAAGAATATGATAGAGAAGTCAACATAAGGTGATAAAAACTGAGCAGAAAAAAGGGAAAACTAAGAAGTTGAAGTTTTGGAAAGAATTTAATGTGAGAAAGTGTTCAAGGAGGACTGGGTTACAAAAATATCAGGAAGATGCTAAATAAATATGTCTGTAATAAAAAGTAAAAAAGACTGACCATATATGTTTTGTGCAGAAAGGGGGAAGAAGAGTGGAAAGGAAAGAAAGGAAAAAAAAGAGAAAGGAAAGCATGGCATTTCTTGTGCAATTTTTTTTTCCAATATGGAAGGAACTACATAACTTCATAACACTTGGAAAATAAGGGCAAATTATTTATACAGAAATACAATTGAGACAAAACTTTTAAATGTTATTCCTCTGAGACAGGCAAGTTCCGGTAGATTTACGTTTTAAATTAGACATTTGACAGCTTACAAAAAACAAAACAAATGATCCAAATATCCAATAGTTTCAGGCCTATCGTTAACTCTATGAAGAGCAGGGCTGTCCTATTAGTTGATTTGTAATAAGCTTGCTTGCATCCAATGGATCAGAGCCCAAGTTGAGCACTGGATTATAAAAACACATATGGTGTCCTTACTTCACCTGGGAAAAGTTATCCTTGACTGGGAAAGGTTATCCTTGTAAGCCATCTTTTCAGTGTTACCAAAACTTTTTACTTTCAATGATGTCAATGGGGTGAATTACCTGTGGGCAGCGGATAGTGTTGGACCTACGCTGGAGTAAAGAAGGCCTGCATTGTACATACAACATTTGATTAGAAGATCTCAGTTAAGTATAAAATCTCTTTGAGTCTGTTTCTTTATTTATAAAATAGAAACAAGAATACACAAACCATTTCCACCTCACAATGGTGTTATGAGGACTTAAATGAGACCACTTACTGTATGAAAAGCACTTTGTGGACTTTAATTGCTTTGTATAAATAGTACTCATTATGATAACCTTTGCGCATCACTGCTAACAATATTCTTCCACCATCTCACACTGTTTTCGAAGCAGAATCTATTCTATCTCTCTACCCACCCCCACATTCCCATCCAAATGAAGTACAGGTTTCTTTATAGAAAGACTTCATAATTCAAGTTGTTTGACTAATATCAGGAAGACACTTTTAATACCATCAAATGGCATGGTTTCAAGGGCTGTTGTCAATTTGTTTTTCAAAACAAACACTCAGTAAAGATTTCCAGCATTTCCTGAAATTGCAAAGATTCCTTCTGGAATGCATTTCTTTATCTGTCCTTTGAAAACAACATGAGGTAAGGTTTCACACATTTTGGTGGTGTATCACAATCACTATAAAATAAATCCCATCCAATAAAACATATTTATGGCATGCTAATATAATTACATACTTAGAGGGCTCTGCTTGAATTCATTTTCAGGGAAGCTTTGGAAATAGAAATAGCTAGGACTCACAACAGTAAAGCAGTAGTTGTGTAACAGACAAATTTTAAAAATGTTAATGAGGCTGCAAGGAAGTATTATGTAAGTGTGGATTAGGGAGAATGGAGAGGAAAACAAGCTCAGATTCACTCTCCAGTCTCCATTTGATACGGGAAAAAAGGCATTGAAAAATTCTGTCCCTTTATATGTAGACCATTTGTGTTCTGTCTCAGAATGTATGTATCACAGTATGACACCTACAGGGAAGAATGCTGCCTTAATATTATCCAATAAATTATTCACCATAATTTTTCCTTCAAAGTTCATTTTATTGACTTTTCCCAAGAGTGCCTGTTATCCCCCAGAACTGTCCTTAACTGTTTGTGAGGAATGATGATTGCTTTGCTATTGTTCCCATGTTATTGCAGGCATGCTCAGCTTCTATAGGCTTGAATTTGTGTAGCAATGTCCAATTACAAAAGGCAGAGTACAATATGAACTTCCAATCTCTCACCTCAAGCAATCTGGTGGACACTGAGGACTCAACAAGTCTTACATGATTAATCACCTTTAGCCCTTACATAAATAGAATACAGTCAAGGAACATATTCACATTCAATCCAACAAATTCAAATTACTCCTACCCTAGATCTGGGATAAATGTATTTATGCTGTGGAGATAAGAATTGTTGCCAAAGTTATACCTGTGCAGAGAGAGAAGCCGAGAAAGTAGAGAAAAGACTTTTGGCATCAAAGACTGACCAACAGCTGTCCTAAATCTCCAGTGTGAAGTTTCTGCTTCCAGGGAAACAATCGTTATGGCAAAGAGTATGCTCACTTTATTTCCTGTACTGTGACACCATGCTGAAGCATAGAAGATCTAAGTGCCCAGAGAGGACTGCCCAAATCTGCCTGGGCACTAGGATGACCCAAGATGCTTAAAGATTGATCCAAAAGGTATTCTAACTGCCTCCTTTTTTCATTATATTGCTAAATTCATAACCCGAGTCTTTGCAATTTTAACAAATAAATTAATCACTTAATTTCCCTACCTTTACAAAAAGCACCATATATTTATCATGAAAATAACCACACTACAATCATGCATAAAAGAGTTTGTGTTTGAACTAAAATTATCTGGGCTACTTATCCACACATCCCAAATTTATTAAGGAATTGCGAAGTTTCCCTGGGGTACTAAGCCAATATCCCTTTTAGGCATTATAACTCTCTGACTGAAGCTGGTTAATTTAGCTGAATTGAGATCAACAGTCAAGTTGCATAAATTTCTCAGGCCCACACACCTTTTACATCAGTTTGAAGTCAGAGCAAACCTCTCCTCTCCCTTGCATCTTCCTAGGTGGATAAGATTAATACCCCTTTTCTCTTCTCTCTTTTTTTCCTTTCACAAACAAGTTTTTTTCCTCCTCTGCCTTCTCACCTACTTGTTTCATAATTAAATTACTTCCCTTTCTCTCTTCCACCCCCCAAGATTACTTAGTATGAATAACTATGGATGAATGCACTATTGGCTTTTTTCTAATATGTGAATATTTCTGTCAGGTAAAGCGATTCTCCAGAAAGACTCCCATGTGTGAGTTACAAGTATTATGATTTAGAACTAAACTGCTACTAATTCTTCTTTCCTTTATTTTTACAAATGAGAAAACTAATCTTGCTCTGTAAAATGTCATTTCTTCATCGATTCATCAGCTGCTTCTGACATGCTCCAGTTGGCTCCTAAGGTTGGAAATAAAATTACACAAGGATGAAAATGAAGACTGTTTTAGAACATTTTCAAGGAAGATTTGATCCTATAATGGGCTCTTTGCTGAAAGAAATGGTTTTTAATTTGTGAGAAAATAAAAATTGCAGCTCAAGTAAGTGATGCATAGAAAGTCACAGGTTAAAGGAATTCTGCATTTACCTACAAAAAGTCTCAACCCTTCAGAATATTAAACAACAGGGACCATTATTTTTAAAAGTCCAATTTAGGAATTTCACCTGAAAGTAATTGGGCAATTAAATCCACTCACAATAAAGGTTGTGGTTTCTTTTTTTTCTTTTTTAATTCATCTTAAGATCAGAATCCTAGATTCTTTCTTTCAATGTACACATTAATAGTCTTCAGATCTAGAGAAATGATTGAGTGACTGTTTGCTCATGACTAAATTGAGATCTTTTTTAAACTAAAAAAGTATATGTCAAAATAAAGCTAAAAAAAATATTAAGAAGGGATGAAAGGAAAGGAATCTTCATGGGTTAAAAACATCATCCTTCCTTCCCCCCCCAAATCCCTACAAAATAAAAGAATAAACAAAAAGCAAAAAAGGAGCCAATACAATGAACACCTACTGTGGATGTAAAAAAGAAAAAAAAAGAAAAAGCACCTAGGGAGAGAGAAGAGTAGTGCATATAATTCTATGAGCATCAACTAGATCCCTAGATTCAAAAACAGAACAACATCAACTTTCAAAGTGGTTAAAAAACTCATTAAGATAGGAAAGAATTTCTAGAATTTATAAAAAAAAAATACAAGCAAATTGAATGGAAAACATGAAATTAAATTGCTGGAAAATCTAGCAGAAAGTCTTAATAAGGCTCCCTGACAAACAAAAGAGTAGCAATGGAGGACAAACATGCAGGTATTTCAGAACAAACAATTCTACCCCCTCCAAAATAAGATTAACATAACTAGGAAAAACACCTGAGATCTCTAAAAACCAAAGCAACTGGGCTAAGGGACAGGTGTCAACAAGATAACACAAGAATTACTAGTCTCTCATAATGAAAAATGAAGCCTTAATATATTCCTTGAAATGATAGGAAATTATCCTGACATATTTAAAACTGAGTTCAAGGTATAAATTGGTAGAATCCATACAATTCATGCATGGAAGAACCACAAAGTTTAATTCACCAATAAAATCAGTGACCAAAACCTGAAGCTTCACTATCAGAGACAGAAGGCATACGAGTAGAGGATCATATATGGAAGACATCAGTAAGTCAATTCACTCAAGATTAGTTAATGACAAGATGAAAGAAAAACCTGAAATACTATACAACAAAAAGTAATGAAAAAAATTGTGTGTGTGTGTGTATATATGTGTGTGTGTGTATGTCCACATGTATATATAAGCATGCATATAAATGTGTCTGCATGTATATGCATATGTGTGTCTGTGTGTATAATACACATACATACACACATATAGTAATGTAGGTGTGTATAGACATATATAAATAATATGTTTAAAAATTTAAAAATAGATGATTGAAAGTAAACTAATTTGAACAATTATAATTCTGACTGCAAATGGATTTAATTCACCTAGAAAAATGAAAAGTGCATAACAGATGAAAAAGTACAACCCAATAGCATATAATCTACAGAAACATAATTAAAGCACAGGGATACATTCAAATTTAAAATGAGGGGCTTTTCTTTTACTTGTCTTTGTATCTCAAGTACTTAGAACTATAACTGGTACATCATAAGCACTTGTTGTGTGACTGATTATAAGTTACATATGATTTGCTAATCTGTATTGATAAAGAGAATTCCACACTCAAATGTTCCTACACTGATGGAATAATAAATTCGAATCTTCTTCCAAGAAAGAAAAAAAAGAAAAGAAAGATTAAATTCATATATTTTCCTTACCCCATATTAGAGTTTCACCTTTTAGTCAGTTAATAAGAAGCATTCAACTAAACTAACTCTTTAATAATATGCTAAAATAATGGAAAGTCTTTGAATTAATTAAGTCTTGAATTAACATAAATAGTGTAAAGGAGAAAACTGGTGTTGAATCTGAAAATCAGTTTGGTTATCAGGCCTTAAGTAGCTTTTAGTAAAGTGGAATTTACTAAGATGGTACAATAAGACCATTTGGCACAAAATATCCTCCCTACCCACAACTCCTATAAATCTGCAATATACTCTTTTACAAGTACAGAGAGAGTCCACGGGAAAACTCACTTGGGCTTATCAAACATATATATCTTATAGCTCTTTTATTATCCCACTCATGGTATGGTCCTAAGGCATGGAATAATCTCTTTGTCGAACTCCTTATAGATCTCTGCATCCTGTCTCTCCCTGATTTCCAATAATTCACACAGTGCTGTTAGCTAATCTGATCTGAGGGTGCAATTTCTGACATGGGGAAGGAAATGAGAAGTTTAAAGTGCCCCTGAGGTGGGGTAGGGGAAGGATACATGGCAGAGTCTATGTCTTTTTCCCACATTCTCTAATTCCTAGAAAAGTTCTCCTTTCTTAACCTGCTTGATAATTTGCAGATAATCCCTAGAGATGTGGCCAAGTTTCCCAGCCTATTGGCACAGGCTTCCTGTCTTGAATCATTCCCTTCCATCCAGCAGGCTTTTAAAGACTTCACACTTAGTCTAAGATCTTTAGATTAATTGGTTGTTTGGTTGGTTATATTCTCACCTAGTAATCAGGCTAAAATGGGGTTGTACACTTTTCAAACTTACCTTTCCCACCCTGACATGTTCAATGTGTATAACTGAAAAAGGGGCATTTATTTAAAAGTAAGAAGGGAATGGTTTGTTACTTTTGTTGTTATTTTGTTAAAATATTCGCATCAGGAGAAAAGATTTTAAACTGGAAAATTTAAACACAAAGAACAAAAGCATTCAGGGGATCTAAAGGCTATGTTTAGGAACATGTTATATATAGGAATATAGATGACAAATAGCTTTTCGAGCTATCCAGATGGATGCTGCTGCTTACACTCTGGCATATAAGTCAGTTTGAAAGTTGGGTGCAACATCTATACATTTGCCTTACATAATGGAACAATACAGGTATATTTTTAAATTGACTTAGTAGCAGTTTCTACCTACTGACTCCTTACAGAAATTTTGCAAGAAATTTATAAGAAAACCTCATGGTTTAATAGCTGACTGTCAGGTGGCTACACCCACTCTTATTATGAACAATGTATAAAAATTAACTACTTTCATTCATAAAAATATCTGTCACATTTGCTTAACGATGTCTTTTCAGCGTGACTAAAATTTCAGATTTCATCTTAGACAAGCCTGAATACAAGTGCTATAGGAAATCTTTGGGGTCAGCATCAAGTCAATCTCCAAGTCACATATTATAAACATATCTTTTAACATTCACAAACCTCAAGGCCCAGTACTTTTATTTTTATTATGGTTATAAGATTTTCACACTAGTTGTCTTTTCTAAGCCCCTAAGCTAATGATGTACTTACATTTTTTTCCACAACACTTGTCACTAAAACAATCTCATGTTTTATTTAGCTATGTTAATTTCAAATACATCAATTGCCTTCCTCACTTTGGACCTCTGTGATGAGCACCAGGGCTGTGCCACAGTTCTCATCATGGGATTGCAAGATCATTTCTCTGGCGAGGCCACAATTTCCTGTTCCAGGATCTTATCAGTATCCATTAAGCATGACGTCCAACTGCATCTTATACAATTGCTACTTTGATCAAGAGTAATGATGGGACATCAAATGCTTAATTATCCCATGCACCTCCCCCTAATAATAGACTAAGTAGTTTCCCCCCTTTAAATCAGGGAAGGTAACTTGAATTGATATACCTTCCTGCATTGGGAGGGGGTCAGGCAGGTGAATGGCTAGGAAAAGAAGTCTCACTCTTAATTTCATTATATCCATAAGTCATTAAAACATAGTGAATAGTTCATGAAAAGATGAAGAATATCTTCAGATTATCTGAATACACCTATTACCCTTTTCCTCTATAGAAAACCTCATCTGGGAAAGTCAAGTTCTTTGAAAAATACAAATTCTTCTATCCGGCACTTAGCACTCTTCACAACCTGGCCTTTTTTCCCTGTTTTCCAGGTTTTGTATATTTTCCTCCCCTCTGTGCACACTATAATTCAGCCATACTGGCTTACTTACTGTTCGGTTACCCATCCCTTTGCCTTTGCACTGGTTGTCATCTAGGCTGAGAATGCTCTCGCTTACTACCTCTCTATTTAGAATTCCTAGTTTCCTTCAAAACGCAACTCAAGCACCACCTCCTTCATAAAGCCTTTCTTGGTCCCCCCAGCTCCTTGACCACTCCTCTTCCTCAAAGTACTGGCTATTCATTCCATATATATTCTGCAGACACATGTGTACTGCGTCATGTTGTCTCATTTGATTTTACGCTCCTTAGAGCAAAAGTTGTTACTCTTTTATCTTTTGCTCCTCAGCAACCAGCTCTGTTTGGATAATATGCCTGGAACATACTAAGCATTTAATAAATGTGT
>CM053601.1:107385948-107403402 GCA_028646575.1 Pseudocheirus occidentalis | reverse complement strand
GGCAAAAAGGGGAGAAAATTTGTAACTCAAAACCTTGTGGAAATGAATGATGTTACCAAGAAAATAAATAAAAATAAAAATAAATAAATAAATTATAAAAAATAAATAAATAAAAAGTAAAAAATAAAAAAAGTCTCTGGATCCCTTCTTAGAATATTTTTTAAAATCGTAATTGAAATGCAAAATTTCAGTTGTTGTCATTGTGGTTTGTCCTTCATTCTCAAAGAAGACCATGGCATTAGGGAGATTATGTAAACAAAGACACATTTTTCCAATCTATATTCACAAACCCCTTGATATCTATTCACACATCTCAGCACCATGTCCCTTGTGTTAAAAATTCCTGCTTAGAAGAAAGACTGGGATGGTCCCTGGATGCAAATTTTTGTGCTAAAAGGAAAACATTATTTGGATCCACAGGTACAATGGAGTGAGACGGCATCTGACAATTTTCAGAGAAGGAAAAGAGTGCAGATACTATAACAATTATCTATCACTGAAATAAACAAAAATGACATCTGCTAACTTCCCAGGGCATATGTCTAGAAGGTGAGGGTAAGCTTCCCCAGATCTGTCAAGATCGAATGGTCTCCACTCCCCTTTAAAATCAGTCATTTGGGAAAAAGTATTACCACCAGAGATAACCTAGAAACTATTGCTAAATATGGTGGTCTTGCACAAACAAAGGACAAAAACCTGACAATCTTAGATATGCATGTAGTATACATTAATAGCCCTAGTTGAAAGCCAATTCAGACGAGAAATATAAATCTGGGAAGACAACAGGTAGATAAAATATGTTGTCTAAAAAGGTGATTTAGATTTCTGGACAGCTGTTTAAAATTCAGAACTAATAGATTTTTGGCAAGAATCCCCACATTTGAGAATTGGAAGGGGTTTGGGCAGCTATATGGTACAACTACATATGACAAGAATCTCCAATAAAATATAACTGACAAGTAGTCATTCAGCCATTACTTGAAGTAGGTGAAGTCATGAATCCTTGAGGCAGCCTATTCCCCCTTAGGAAAGCTTGAATTAATAGGTGTTTTTTTTTTCTTGACATAATCCTAAATTTTCTATTTACAACTTCAACCTATTGATCCTACAACTGCCCTGTAGGAAAAACAAGTCCAGTCTCTAAACCATATAAAAACACTTCAAAGACTTGAAAACAGCTATCATCTCTTCCCCTTTCCACTAAGACTTTTCTCCAAGATAAACATGCCCAGTTCCTTCCGCTGATTCCCATGGCATGGATTTGAGTCTTTGACCATCCTGTTTACTTTCCTCTGCACACTCCCCAGCTTATCAATGTCTTTCTTAAATGACTATGACCAGAATCATACACAATAATCTAGATGAAATCTAATTAGGGCAGAGTACAGAATGACTAATCCAATCTATCCCTGTTAGTGATGCTCCTCTTAACATATCCCCAAGATTACATTAACTTCTGGGGCTGCCATATCACCCTGACTCATATTGAGCTTGCTGTCCAATAAAGTCGATAGATATCTTCCCATGTCTTCTCTTTCCTATACCTGTAAAGTTAAGTTTTGAAATCAATTATAAATCTTTACATTTATTTTCCTACTAGATTTCATCATATTAGATTTAAGTAAATGCTCTAAATTGTTTAGTTCTTTTGATTACTGTCCTCATTATACATCTGGTTACCCAACCTCCCAGTCTTATATTATTTGCAAATTGGATAAACATAGCATCTATGCTTTTACCCATATGATTGATGAAAAGGTAAAATAAAACAAGACAAGGCACAGGTTTCTTTGACAAGAATGAATCATTCACAACTAATCTTTGAGTCCAGCCATCCAATCACTTATGGATTTTATTGTAGTATTGTCTGATTCATGTCTTTTCACATTCTCAACAATAATACTATGAGATACCTTATAAAATATTACAAAAATGTAGGTAGAGTGGAGTGTACCTACCAAGTGCTGACAAAAACACATTTGTCTGAACTTGTGCAAATATAATCATGAAAGATTTGAACTGAAATGGTGGAGGGAGCATGGTTTGCAGCAGGAAAATGATCACATATCTCTGACAAGCCTAGTACCACAGAAAGAAGTAAGTGCAATACAGGATAAAGGGGAGTAGAACGACAAGTAGTTCATGTCAGTTGGTATCCAAGAAGAGATCTAAAAATTTTAAAATGAAGTCATAGGTCTACAGACAAAAATACTATAAGAATGCAGAGGGAGGGAGAGAGAATAATCAGAGGAGTAGATGGTAAATTTGGAGAATTCCTCCAAATAAACTGATAGAATCATAATGTACAGGTCTTTGAAGGCATCTGAAGAACAACACATCTTATGGATAGGATGCCATTTCTTAGAGAAATTTAAAAACAAAAATAATCATCGCAATAAAAAGGCCAGAAGAGCTCATAAATACTTCATTTACTTGGTAAGCAGAGAGATACTGCAGTTTAGGACAAAAATTGTCCAAGTATACCCTCACTTTCCTCACATCATGAACTCTATACAAATCCAACCACTCAGGTGAAATGTGAATAAACCATTCATTATTACGTGAGCAAAAGTCTTACAGTTCTACTACTGGATTTCCCACATAATTTCCTGCCATCCTGAATCTTTTATGATATCATTCCATGCTACTTTTGTCCTAGATTTTTTTAAAGCATCATTTATAGGCATTCAACAGTGATTTAGTAGGAGCTGACTATGTGCCGGGAATTATAATAAGAGCCAGGGACATACACAAAAGGCAAAAACAATCTTTTCTCTCAAGGATGATACTTTCTAAGAAGAGACAAAATGTAGACAACTAGGCTCATGGAAGATGTGTGGTGAAATGATGATGAGAGGGAAAGACTGAGAAGTGGGGAGAACTTTAAAAAGCACAACTTGGGATAAATTTTGAAGGACGCTGGGAAAACAGAGATATGGAAATGAGAAGACAGAACCTTCTAGTCATGTGAGAGTCAATGCAAATGCAAAAAGTTGGAAGATAAAGAGCTGTGTGTGCTGTATGTAGGATAATGTAGCTAGATGATATAATTTGTGTAGGGCAACCAAATGTAAGAATGGAGGAAGGAGCCAGATTATAAAGATTTTAAAACACAAATAACTTTATATTTGATCCTGAAGGTGATAAGGAGCCAACGAATTTATTAGATATCATAGAAAGACTTAAGCTTTGGAAAAAATTACTTTAGTTTCAAAGGTAGGGATAGACAGAAATGGAGAGAGACTTGAGATAATTAAAAGACTATTGAACAATACAACTATATTGAACTAGAGAACTAGAGAAAACGAAAGACAACTAAAGTAGTTAGAAGAGGACAAGAGATGTGAAGTTAGAAAACAAGATTTAACAACAAAGTTGATAAATGGAGGGAGGAGAAAGAAGAAAGTGATTCTGAACAATAGTTGTTGTTCAACATAGTTGCTGGAATGAATTTTCTCACAGGATTTTCACTAAAGTGATGAAATCACATATCCATACCTACCACTCCACCTCTTACCACCCAAAACACTTTGTATTTTACTTATAAGAATACATGTCTTGCTTTCTCGTGCTAGATGAAATAATTGTTTAAGACAGAGTGTATGACTGTATAACAGACACCTAGCCCAGAAACTAACAAAGAGTCTTTTAAAAAATGTAAAACTTTTGTTTGAGCAGCACCTTTATTTCCCCAATATATTTCTTTTTTTTTTCTTTTTGGAGGGCAGTTGGGATTAAGTGACTTGCCCAAGGTCACATGGCTAGTTTTTTGTGTTAAGTGTCTGAGGCCAGATTTGAACTCAGGTACTTCTGACTCTAGGGCCGGTGCTCTATTCACTGTGCCACCTAGCCACCCCACCTCAATATATTTCTAACAGGGAACCATTTCTTATACTAGGGATTTATTTTAGAGTCAGGAAAAAATATGTAGCAAAACCTAAAGTCCAGTCTTAAGTCTAATCAGCACACAGAGAAGCTCATGTGTTCATACACTATATTTTCTCAACCCATCCTCAGTTGCCTCCTCTTCCTGCACATTGGAAGGCTAGAGGTTGATTTTGATCTCCTCCAAAAACCTTCTTTGAAAGAGGACTCACAAACTTTTTGGTAATCCAGTTTTCATCAGCAGGTCCTCCTGGTTTTGAATCTATGGGAACCCTATTCCCCTGTCCCAAGTATTCTCCTTTGTAGCTTTCTTCTATACATTGTCTCTCCCTATTAGACTACAGAAGCAGCTAGGTTGCATAGTGGATATACCACTAAGCCTGGAATCAGGAAGACCTGAGTTCAAATCCAGCCTCAGGCATTTACTAGCAATGTGACCCTGTGCAAGTCATTAAACTTGTTTGATTCAATTTCCTCATCTGTGAAATGAACAGGAGAAGATAATGGCAAACCACTCCAGTATCCTTTGCCAAGGAAACTCCCAATGTCATGAATTGAACTGAACTGAACAATACCTTCAGTGTTCCATGATCTCATGTCTACAAAGAAGGAAAGGGACAGTGTTCTCACATCTTCTTTAGGACCAACCAAGCTTGGGCATTTTAATTTTATGGCATTCAGTTTTGATTTGTTTTTGCTTGTTGCTCTTTCTATTCACATTGTTATAGCGATTGTGCAATAGTTTTCTTAGTTCAGCTTAGTTTATTTTACATCAATTCCTATGTCTTCTTCCCATGCTTCTTTATAATCTTCATATTGATCATTTCTTATGATGCTGAAATGCTCCATTCTTGAAGCAAAATTTTCTTAACCTTTCTGTAATCTATAGGTATCTATTCTGTTTCCAGGTTTTGCCAATAAAAAGTGTTTAAGCTTACCTTTCCTCCAGGACCTTAAAATGCTCATTATCTTATCAACATACTAATTATCCAATTAAGAGTTCTACAGATAAGAAAACTGATGAAAAGAAAGGTAAAGTGAAAGGACAAAAATTACATCATGAGGCAGTAATTCAATAGAGATTAGCAAGAGATCTTATAGCTTGTAGAGTTCTTGTTTATCTGCTTGTTCAGTAATTATTTTTAATTTATTTTAACACTTTCTTTTTAAATATTTAGTTCCAAATTCTCTCCCTCCTTCCAGCTCTTCCCGCACCTACTCAGAAGGCAAATATATCAATTATACATATGAAATCATGAAAAACATACTATCCATATTTCAAAGAAAAGCAAAGAAAGTAAGAAGATTATGCTTTAATTTGCACTCAGAGCTCATCAGTACTCTATCTGGAGGGGCACCACATTTTGTTCATCTCAAGTTGCCTTTGGGTCATTATATTGATCAGAGTAGTCAAGTCTTTCACAGTTAATCATCATTACAACATTGCAATTACTGTATGCAATGATCTTCCAGTTCTTCCCATTTCAAGTTTCATCAGTTCATAGAGTTCTTGCCATATTATTTTTTGTGAAACAATCCTTCTCGTCATTTCTTAAAACACAATAGTAGTACATCACAATCATATGCCACAACTTGCTTAGCCACTCTAAAATTGAGAATTTACAATTCTTTGCCACCACAGAAATAACTACTATAAATGTTTTTGTACACATAGTTCTTTTTTTTTCCTTTTTTCTTTTATCTCTTTGGTATACAGCCCTAGTAGTGATATTGCTAGCCCAAAGGGTATGCACAGCTTTATGCCCCTTTGGGAGTAATTTCAAATTATTCTGCAGAATGGTTGGACATATTCACTACTCTACCAGCAGTTCATTAGTGTACCTATTTTTTCTTCATCCTCTCCATCATTTGTCATTTCTCATAGGTGTGAGGTGATACCCCAGAGTTATTTTAATTTGTATTTTTCCGATCAATAGTGATTTAGAGTATGTTTTTCACATGACTATTGATAGTTTTTAGTTCTTCTTCTGAAAACCACCTGTTTATATCCCTCGACAATTTATCAATTGGAAAACTGCATTTATTTGCATAAATGTGACTGAGTTTTATACTGAGTACATATTTGAAAGATGAGAGCAACATTCTGTAAAAAAATTTTGGATATTACTTCATTATCTATGGTACCTTTTGGCAAATTGTAACTTCCATGATTATCTCTTTTAATTAGGTATATTTTTGCTTTCATTTTGTCTCAGATCATAATTGTTACCCATGCTTTTTTTAGTTCAACTGAAGCATATCAGATTCCAGACCCTTATTTTAACTCTCTGTGTGTTTCTCTTTCAAGTGTTATCTCTCATAAAGAAAATACTTTTCGATTCTGATTTCTAATCCATTTTGCTATTTGCTTCCATTTTATGGGTGAGCTGGTCCCATTCACACAGTTATAATTATTGTGTATTTACCTCCAGCCTATTTTCTTCTCCCCTCTCTCTTTTTTTCCTGTCCCTCTTATAAGTCTAGGTTCCTTCTAATGAATGCTTCCCTTAATCCACTCTCCTTTTTGTGATTTCCCTCATTCTCTTATCCTTTCCCCCTCCTATTCCCCTACTGAGTACATTGCATTTCTATATACAACTCTGTGTGTATATGTTGTGTATATATATATGTACGTGTATACATATATATGTGTATATATATATATATATATGTATATGTATGTATAAATTTTCTTGCCTTTTTGAACCCAATCCAATGAGAGTAAGGTTCAAGCACTGCCTGCCTGCCACTGTCCCTATTTTCCTCTCCATTGTAAAAGTTCTTACGTATGTATCCCTTTTATATGAGAAAATTTTCACCATTCCACCTCGTCCTTCAACCTTTTAGCACATTCCTCCTTCTAACTTCTTCATGTTTTTGGAGATCTCTAACATAACTGACTGATGCTCATGTTTTCTTTCTATGTAAACTCCTTTTAACTGCACTAAAAATTATAAAATTCTTACGACTTACATGTATCATCTTCTCATATATGAATATAAAGTTTATTGAATCTCTTATGTTACTATTTCATGTTTCCTATTTCCATACATTTTTATTACTTTTTATGCTTCTACAGTCTTCTGTTTGAATGTCAAATTCTCTATTCAATTCTGATCTTTTCATCAGGAATGCATATAAGTCCTCTCTCTCATTAAATATCCATACCCCTCCCCAAAGAATTTACACTCAGTTTTTCTGAGCAGGCTCTTATTGGTTGTAACTAGGATTACAACCTAGTTCCTTTGCCTTGTGTAATATCAAATCCCAAGCCCTCTAAACCTCAAATGTGGAAGCTGCTAGATCTTGTGTGATCTTGACTATGGCTTAATGATATTTAAATTGTTCCTTTCTGGCTGCTTAAACTATTTTCTCTTTGATCTAAGAGCTCTGGAATTTGGCTATAATATTCCTGGGAGTTTTCATTTTGGGATCTCTTTCATGAGGTGATTGGTAGATTCTTTCAGATACTCAGATACTCTCTGGGTCTCAGATATCAAGCCAGTTTTTCTTGATAAATGAAATATGATATCTAAGCTCTTTCTTTGATCATCACTATCTCTCCTTAATCTATTTTCCAGGTCAGTTGTTTTTCCAGTGAGATACTTCACTTTTTGTTCCATTTTTTAAAATTTCTTAAACTTTTTAATTGTTTCTTGATGTCTTGTGCAATCATTGGTATCCATTTGCCCAATTCTAATTTTTAAGGAATTATTTTCTTCAGTGAGATTATATACCTCCTTTTCCATTTAGTCAATTCTATGTTTTAAAGAGTACTTTTCTTTAGGGAGATTTTGTGACAATTCTGGTTTTTAAAGTGTACTTTTCTTCCATATTTCTTTTCACCTTTTTTTTTTACCAAGCTGCTAATTTTGCATCACTTTCATTTCTTTTCCTTCACCATTCTTATTTATTTAATTCTCCCATGAATATTTGTTGGGGTTGGGTCAAATTAGCATTTTTCTTTGAGCCTTTTTTGTAGCTGTTTTTACACTGTTGTCTTTTTCTGAGATTATATCTTAGTCTTCCCTGCCACTATTGTAGCTATTTATAATCAAATTCTTTTTGTGGTTGTTTGCTCATTTTTCCAGCCTATTTTTTAACTTTGAATTTTTTGTTAAAGTTGAGCTCTGTTCACCTTGGGGTGAGAAGGCACTGATGTTAGCTTCAAGCTTTTTCATGCTGCTGTTTTCAGACCTAGTTCTTGGGGTCTTCAAGTATTTTGTGCTTCCAAATTGATACAATCTGGGTAGAGGTGTGGTCAGTGCCCTCTCGGTCGGTACTTTAGTCTTTACACAGAAAGGGCCCCTTGTCTCCTGCAACTCCAAATCTAGCACTCCTCTTTGCTTTGGAACTATGACCAGGGCCCCTCATCTATTTTGGCCTACTGTTAGCACTCCTTTCTGCCCTGGATTTATGACCCAGAATTGTGTACGGGCAATAGAGTTGCCAATCAGCACCAGACACATCCCAAGCCAGCAAAAGATTTTCTGTAATCTCTTTCTGACAAGTTGCTCAACCCCCTTACTGTCTCTCAGCTGAGAGCTTCACTGCTGCTGCCACCACTGCATATGGTCACTCTGGATATGTTTCTACCTTGGTATCACTGATTTCTCCTGCCATCCTCTGAAATTAGGTCAGAAAAATATCTCACCATAACCTATGGTTTCCTCGATCATTCCAGAATTTTATTTGAGGCATTATTTTAAAGTTGTTTGGAGGGGAATGTTAGGAGAGATAAACTGGGTGGCTACCCCTAATCAGCCATCTTGGCTCCACCCAGGCCATCAATCTAGGAATTACTTTAAAAGCTCAGATTTTTTAAAAAGCCACACTAATATTTTCCAAGTACAGTAGAAGTTAACCCAGAAAGAAGATTATCACCAGAAGAAAGACAAGGTTAGAAATGCTAGGGAGCAAAGAACAGTAGGGATCTCCTTCAGAAGCTAGATAGAAATTTAATCAGTTCACATAGGTCATAAATTCTTCCACAGGTTTGCAAGTCCTTTGAAATGAATTTAAAAGCAGCATTTGACAAAGAATGTATGCCTTATGAACATTTTTAAGTACCTATTGCTTCCCTGAAAAGAGTGGGTAAGAAATAAAAATTATAAGTATCTTCTTAACTTACGATTGGACTTTCACTAGATTGTTCAGTACTATGTAGAACAAAATTATTTGTAAAAGTTTCACTATTCCTAGTATAAAGGAAAGAGCCCTGGCTCTTGAGTCATAAGACTTAGGTTTAGGTCTCTGAAGCATAATACCTATGGTACCTTGTATAAGTCACTTAACTCTTCTGGGCCTCAGTTTCCTTATCTATAAAATAAAACACTTAGACTAGATGGTCTCTGAGGTGCCATCTAATTATTACTCTATAATCCTTATTGACTAAAATAATGGCAATCATTTCCTCAGGAATGCCCATTGGGATAGCTGCTGTGGTCTTATCTGGGGAGTGAAATCTATCAATTTCCACTCTGAAGCAGGGAAGATCTCTGATGGAGAAACAGCACTCTCCCCAACCCTCCCTTCTTTTGCTGCTTCCTTATTTGATTTGAAATAATTTTCTGAATATAAGACATTCATATCAATGTGGATTCTTATGCCCATATATGAACATGGTCTTACACAATAAAGATAATGCCTCACTAGTCAATTGTATAGACCAAATAAATACTGCCTGTAGTCTGTACAGACAAGGTTACCTGACTCAGGCCAAGACAAATTTCAGTGATTAAGGATTCTACACAGTCAACCTGTTTTATTTCCTCTGGGAAATGTAATGAGTACTGGCAAGCTAAGTGAATTTTGCTTTTTCCATTTCTAGTTTCTATGATTCTCTGATAAAATTGTGGTATTTATTTAAACGCTTCTCACAGCAACAACCTAGAAACATGTTTTGTTTTGTTTTTTCACTTTTGCATAAATCCCTAAGAGAATGACAGACTAAAAATGTTCTGTTCTCAAGACCAAACTATTCACATCATGCTGGACACAAATGCAAACTGTTTTAGATTATCATGGATGGTCCTTTTTACCTCACTTTACAACCAAAGTTTATTATGATAAAACACTTTACTGATAAAGTCAATTGATAAAAGAAGTAATAGTTGTTTAGTCCTACAGAAGCACCATGATGGAATATTGGCATAGATCAGCAAGGGAGCACCACCATAAGAAAATGCTAGGAATTTAATACAGACCAATAATCTTTCCCCTAACACTTACTGTACAAATCCCTTTCAAAGTTCATTCTAGATCCTGTTTAGCTTCATTGGCTTTACGTGACAGTATACCCAAGAGAGTATAAGCTCCTTGAGGGTAAGGACTATTTCTATTTTTGTCCTCTTATTCTTAGCACCTAGCTAAAACCTAGCAAGTACCTTTGAAAAGCTTGTTGAACTGAACTAAATTGAATTAAATTACCTGTATTTTTCTTCATTCCCCATACCTGCTTCTGGAATTGGAATTTCTGATGAACTTTTGCTGAATCTAGCTCAATTTCTGATTCTGCTTTGAAGTATTCACTTTTACTACAACATGGGGTCTTCCTTATTCATTTTTAGCTGTGTGAAAAGGGAGAGATATGTAACAATTTCAACCATGCCCCCATTTTAGTTTGACTTTGGATTTGACTGGTGTGTTGCACTTCTGGCACAGAAGCTACATCCCCCAATGTAGATCAGTAACTGGTTTGCATGATCAGATATGTCACCAAAGTGAGGACTTTAATCAATGATCAGCATCATTTATAAAGCTTTTACCACGTGCCAGACACTTCTCTTGACACTGGGTATAAAAAGTAAAATTAATCAAGTTGTCTCTTTCCTCATACTATTCAATAAAAGAGACCGTGACAGCAGAATGTGTCTAGACAATGCTTTCACTGAACAATTCCTGAATATACTGCATGTTGTGTGGCCAAAAATAATAAGCAACAATTATGTACATTTGCAAATCACTCTATACAATATTATATTTGAATCATACCACAGTTCATTGAGGTACAGGCATGACCCTCATGTTATAGATAAAATAATTGAGATTCAGAAGAAACTTGCCTATGACAGGCGTTATTTGAACACTGGTTCACTCTGAGTCATCTATTCTATCCACTGTGCTTTTAATATATTCTAAAATTAATTATTAGTAATTTATAAATTAATTAATCATTTTGACATTAATGTATTCTACCCACTGTGTTCCTGATATTGACGTCTTTTGCAATTGACATCTTCTGCAATAAAAATGCCACTTTTTCCCCTAAAAGCAAATTCTTTTGGTTCAGAACTTTTGTTAATTGGCTTAGAAATACTTTGAATTTCTTAGGCAGTTAGTCCACTGTCACCAACTCTCCAACAGTTCAAGACATGAACCAATCTGAGATCCCATACAAGTAATCATGAAGAGACAGGTCAGGAAACTCTTAATATCAAAACTTCCAGAGAAAGAGGTACATTACTGTCTAGGATCTGTACTGACACACAGCTAAGGGCATTGATATTTTTTATTAGTCATCCAGAGCTGTAAGTAAAGTATATAATCATAAGCACTCCATAGAAGTTCCCAGTACTCTCTGTGTAAGAACAAAAGTCAAAAGGATCACTTAGTTCAAACCTGAATAGGGCTTGCACATTTATCCTTAAAAAAGAGACACATAAGAGACCTGTGATCAGTATGAACTATGAAGGATTGATTTTAGATATGGTGGGAAAACTGCTTCACTCTTGTGATAACTTCAAGGCTTTTTTTTTTTTTTGCTTTTTGGAGGGCTATTGGGGTTAAGTGACTGATCCAAGATCACACGGCTAGTTAAGTGTTAAGTGTCTGGGCCCGGATTTGACCTCAGGTCCTCCTGACTCCAGGGCCCATGCTCTATTCACTGCACTATCTAGATGCCCCACAGGCCTTTTTTCTGTTATGAAAACAGTGTTCAGGTATATTCTATGGTTGACATCATTCTTAAGAACTAAGTAATTCATTCTCATTGTATCACCTGGTGATTGAACCTTGATGCAGCCCTGATCATAATGTAGCATGTCAATAGAAACAATGGTGTGTGTGTGTGTGTGTGTGTGTGTGTGTGTGTGTGTGTGTGTTCCTTATAATGTTGATTCAGGAATCATTAACTTCCTGTCATTCCAGAGGTCATCCTCTCACTTGGGTCTCAGACATCATTTTTCAAAAGGCAGCTAAGTGGATTAGTAACAACTACCTTCTCTGGAGACAAAAAAAAAGTGGTTCAAATAGGAATATTGAATTTTTGCTTTGGTTTAGATACACAAACTTTATGTCAGGTGGACAATGAGTTGCACTGAAGTGGCACAATCCAGGAAGCTCTGGTTTCTATTTTTTTTCACTCACACACCTAATAGGTATATAACCTGTGGGTCACTGCTAAATCTCTGAGTTCAAATGGAAATCAATCACATTTTGGAGACTTTTCTATTATGAATACTTTCTCTAGCTTGTATTTGCTCTCCCAGAGAAGACACCTAAAGAAAGAGGATATTTGACTCATGTTGCACCTCTTGATGAAGTGTCCTTAATTGTCTTGCCATTGCCAAGATAACAAAGCATGAACAATTGAAAGTTTATTACAAACAATAAACAATACTGAAATGATTTTTTGCTTCATAGAAAGTCATGAAAACATATTCTTATGGCCCCCACCTCATCAAGAAATCTATACAAATACATGGACTTACAATACTCTCCAATGTTTGGAACCTGCACAAGCAGAGAAAGAATTCCATGGTTTCAAAGGGATCAAAAACTCCACTCCTATGGTGAGCTTCATCTTTTCCAGTGACCCATACAATAGCTATGAACTTATGGGGCTATCCCAGTTATTGTTGTACCCAAACCCAAATCCCAGATCACTACAAGCCACCTGATTTGTGGCCCACCATTAAGCCCCTTTGTATTTCTGTCTTTTTCTCTATCCTACATCCTGCATTAGCTTAAGACATCTTAAGGCATAGCCCTGAGTATTGCCCAAGGCATAGTCCCCTCATCCCCTCCTTCCTCAAATCAGCTTTACTTTATATTCTCCCTAAATCAGCATACTGTACAAAGTTCATTATGGTGTAAGACTATCTTATGTACAGATCACCCTGTTCTGTTCTGCTGACCAAGCAGGGTCCCCCCACCCTTTCCCCACAACATGATTCTGGCCTAGAAAGCTGACTACGACCCTCCACATTGTGCCCCATTCTGTTCTAGGAGAAACCCCCATGTCACAAGAAGGTGGCACCCTTTACTCTTGTGCCATATTCCCAAATTAGCCCTAAGCTACAGATCTAACCAATTGCTGTTCTTTACTTCTGTGTATCATGGCTTCTGCTATCTCCCCTCCCTGATTGTGGTTTTAGCCTTTTTAAACAAGGCCTGTACCCTCAATGAATACTATCAATTTGAGTGATTACTCTGGTAGTTGCACACTTGCTCAATAAATCCACACCTAAATTTTACCTTGAACCCAGGATTTGACTCACTCTTATTCTCTGCACAACATCATGAGGTTCCTTCAAGCAAGCAAAGAATTCTTGTTCACCAGATTTGACCCCTCTTTTCTGCACTTATATATTTCACAAAATTTCTAATGGCAATGGAAATAAAGATCCATAGTTGAAGATGAAACTGGGAAGATCTCTGTCATCTGAGGCAGATTGAAATGAGCAAATAACGAGAATGTACTCTGTAAAATAACAGATTATAAAGTAAACCAGCTCTGGAAGCCTTCAGAACTCTGACCAATGCAGTGACAAAATGCAGTTCCAGAGCTATAGAGATAAAACACACTACTAACCTGCTGACAAAGTGGTAATGACTTAAAATGCAAAATGAGATTTGCATTTTTGTACATGTCCAAGGTGACAATTTCTTTTACTTCATTATGCATATATGTCATTAGACTTTTTTTTATTGTTGTGACAACATAATGGGTGAGAGATAGATAAAGACAGAAAAAATACTTAAGGAAGAAAATTACAAAGTTAAATTGCTCAAAAATAAAGGGATTAGGATAAGCTATAATGGAGAGGAAAGAGACGAGAAGACAGGGAAGGCAAGGAGGAGGTGCAAAGGAAGAATGAGAAATGGAGAGGAGCTAGAAAGGAAAAAGAAAGGGAAGAAAAGTTCCAACTTCGTTTCTTCTTGTCATAGCTTTGTGTCTTTGGTTCTCATGATTTAGAACAATTATTTTGGTAACTGAACATAGGATGGGTTGGAAAAGGGGACAAGTTGGAAGGAGAAAATCACTTAGAAGGCTAGCATATATGAGAAATAGTGAGAATTTGAACAACAGTGATGGCTTTGTGAGCAGAGAGAAGGAAATACATGTGAGGAATGATATGAAGGTAGAATTATGAGGACTCAGTAATTTACTGGATATGGAAGATAGTGCAAATTAAGAGTTGAGATTGGCTCTATTATAATCCTTGATGAATAGAAAGATTCTGGGTAACTCAATACAAATAGGGATGTTTCTAGAAGCAGTAGGTCTTAGAGAAGTGTTGAACATGTTTCAGTGATCTATAAGAGGTCCAAAACAAGATGATCATCAGACACTTGATGATGTGGGACTGGAGTTAAGAAGATAGATTGACTGGATATGTTGGAGTCATCCATTTAGAAATTATAATTGTTTCCATGGGATTTGATGAGTTCTCAAAAAAAAGGTAAATGTAAAGAAAGCAAAGAGGACACAGAATAGAACCTTGAGAAAATCCAAATTTGGTGGGCAAGAGACAAATGATAATCAAACAAGGAGATCAAGGATTATACTATAGGTAGGAGGAGAAGCAGAAGATAGAGCAATGTCACAGAAGTCCAGGATAGGTGGGGTATCAATAAGCTTCTGTATCAAAAGTTTCTGAGATATTGGAGCATGAAGACTGATAACACCATAATGTTTGACAGCTGAATACCTTGGAGTGGCCATTTTTGATCAAGTGGTAGGGTTAGAAGTTAGATTGCAAAGGGTTCTGAAATGAATGCAGTGGGGCAGCTAAGGGGTGCAGTGAATAGAGCACTGACCCTGGAGTCAGGAGAACCTGAATTCAAATCCAACCTCAGATACTTAACACTTATTAACTGTGTGACCTTGGGTAAGTCGCTTAACTCCAATTGTCCTGCCTTCCCCCCTCCAAAAAGACCAAATAAAAAGTAAATAAGAAATGAATGGAGATAGGAAGGAAAATAGCCAGTAAATACAGGAGATACTTTCTGGGTATCTGAAAGCAGAAGAAGGGAGAAACATAGAATAATTCTTTTGAGGGAATGATACCTGGAAAGGAATTAGAAATATTTTACCTAAAAAGAAGATGAGGCTGAAGTGAGAAGGCTGGGGTGGAGGTGTCACAATAGCTGTCTTCAAATATTTGAAGGGATATCATATGTAAGATGGATCAGACATATGTTTTGCTCCAAAGAGCAGAACTGAGGTCAATGAGTAGAAGTTGGTAAAAAGATTTTGTCTCCACATGAGGAAGAATATATTATCAATGAGAGCTATTCAAACAGAGAATAAGCTGCCTCAGAAAGCAGATGATTTCTCATCACTGGAAATCTTTCAAGCAGAAATCTTTCAAGCAGGAGTTTTTGGCCTGGATTACCTCTAAGGTCCCTTCCATCCTGCAATGTGAGAGCCTATGATCTCAAGCATGATTCTCATCAGGTACAGAATTGACTGGGTCACCTCTGAGGTTACTTACAAGTATGAAATTCTGTGATTCCTTGATGTTGTGCAAGAAGAACAATTGTACCAGGATTTTTTTCTAAGGAAACTATGCATACAATGGAGTGCTACATAAATACAGAAAGTGTTATGAAAATATGAGTGACCATTTTTTAACTCCACTAAGGAAGACATATAGGAACCACTGAGTCCCATCATAAGGGGAGAGTGCACTGTATCAAATTCTCTTAGACTGACAGATAGGCCTACCAGCAGTCAGGTTCAAGAAAAGAGGCATGGGAAATGCCGTCTAAGTACGTGACCTATCCTGAGTTTTTCAACTTTAAGTCAAGCTATTCCAACCACATTTTGTTGCTCCTAAGTTGTTTTTCAGTCATGTATGAGTCTTTGTGACCCCTTTTCCATTTGTTTGTTTTTTGGTAAAGATACTAGATCAGTTTGTTATTTCCTTCTCCAACTCACTTTACAAATGAAAAACTAAAACAAACAGGATTAAGTGACTTGCACAGGATCACACAGCTAGTAAGCATCTGAGACCAGATTTGAATTCAGGAAAAGGGGTCTTCCTGACTCTGGGCCCAGCACTTTATTCACTGTACCACCAAGCTGCCCCATCCCAACATGCACATGCACACACACACACGTGTGTATATATAGGTATAGACATGTGTGTGTATAGATGTATGCAAATATTCATATATAAATGTTTTTTTAAATAAGTCACAGAGCAAGGAGGAACCTTTTTTTTTCATCCACGGGCATCCACATTCCCAAATATCTTCGTAGAAAAGCAAGTAGAAAAATAGAAGTTTCTAAGTTTCATTGGATTTTCTTTCCAGTAGGCGTGACAGTCAATCATTTCGTTATTTTCTCTAAGCAGGATGGTATTTATAGGCTCTATCAGAAGAATAGTAAACCAGCATGTTTTCTTTACAGCATACATTTAGCTAAATCATTCTTCTGCTTGATATAATGCAGACTAGTCTGCAAAAGAATTCATGAGGAATGAAATGTGGGTACTAGTTGGGTATCGTATTTCTATCTTATTGTTGATAAGGATAAAAATAACACAAATAATATTATTGTTGTTAGAAGGGAAGAAAGTGGTCACAGTAAGGAACCCACAAATAGTTCAAAAGGGTGGTAGAAAATTGTGCAACTCCAATTATCCTGCTCTAAAAGAGTGGGGTTCCAGATAACTAGTTAGGAAATGGGGATTATTTTCTGGAATGATGCATCATAAAATCTTTTCTCTCATCTGGATTATATTTCCACAAAAATAACTATACTATTCTGCAATTATATTTTGTCTTTTTATTTTAGTTCTTCATTTTTCTCATTTCCTTTTCTTTAAAATATATGGTAAGTAATCCTTTTCTGATATCTCTGTTATACATTAAAGTCTGAGGGTAAAACGGCATTGTTGTTCAGTATTTCAGTATTTCAAGACTGTATACATTATATTTTAATATACTTTATACAAATACAAGACTAGTTGGGTATCATATTTCAGTCTTGGCCAACTCTTTGTGATCCCATTCTTGGAAAAGATACTAGAGTGGCTGCCATTTCCTTCTCCAGCTTATTTTGCAGATGAGGAAACTGAGGGTGAATGAGTGAAAACAGGGTGAAGTAACTTGCCCAGGGTCACACAGCTAGTAAGTGTTGTAAAGCCAATCAGCAGTAGATTTCTGAGAGTGCTACTGTGAGGAGCTTATAAGATTCGCATTACACAGTATTAGTGAACACTCTGTTTATTCCATTACAAATCTTTATTCAGTACAATGTTCACAGTTTCAACAATTCACAATATTATATACAATCTTCAGAACAAGGAAAGTCTCTATATTATATCTTATTTCAGA
>CM053601.1:107363829-107385448 GCA_028646575.1 Pseudocheirus occidentalis | reverse complement strand
ACATAAATAATAAAATGTTAAGTGTTTTTGCATCGAAAAGGGGATGCATATTGTAATTTTAAGATTTCCTTAATATGACTATATTAGGTCTTTATTGATCAGTGGGTGCCTTAGCAGCGTCTCTGTATGTGTGTACACATGTGTATATGTATGTATGTGTGTACATACACAAACACGTATGAAGATACATAAAATGATCTGTTTACCTCACAATAATAATAGCATAGATTTATTTTTATTTGGGAGAAGAAAACAGCCTTAAAATTTGGAAGAAATGGCATATGTTTCATCTGTATACCTAAATATTTTTATTTTAGTTGTTTATAATATATATTTTGAAGGAAAGAATGTGATTTAATTTAAAAAATAAAAGTGCTGCTTGTAATCAGCTATGTAGAAATGTCTAAAATAGAGTTTTAATCTAGTCTTAACAGTAATTTTGATAAAAATATTTCAGTTAGTGAAATAAATTTGCTGCTGAATATTCGTTTTAAAAAAATATTGATAGATATAATGGGTGTAACTAATATAAACAAATGGTCTTTAGTGACCTCAATAATTTTTAAGAATAAAGCATGAAGGGATGCTGAAACCACAGTATTTGACCACCACTGTTGGGTCATTATAGAAAACCAAAGCTTTGTGATTTGCATGATCTAATTTGAATAATATGAAACTTAATAAGGAGAAATGCAGTGTTCTCTATTTACCTTCCCAAAATCAACTTCTCAAGGATAATCAAGGGGACTCATGGCTAGACAATAGCTTCCATAAAATAGATCTAGGAATTATAATGGACTGTGGGCTCAGTATTAGTCAATTGTGTAACACAATAGATAACACATTGATAGCACTAGAGAAGCCTAATATCTAGAAGAAGGGAGGTCATAGTTCTATGATATTACCTCTACATCTACATTGGGATCACTCTGCTCATTCTTTCCCATCAAATTTTAGGGCATCTTCAGACAAGTAGATAGAAAAGGGAAGCTAGGATGCTGAGTAGATTGGAGAGTACAATGAATCTTCATATAACTCTGTGGGGATTAAGAGAAAGAATTGTGACTGTTTAGTTTGGAGAAGAGACTTTGAGGACACCTAACTGCTAACTTAAAATATTTGATATCTGTAAGGGAGATTAAATTTCTTCTGCTTGGCCTTACAGAGTCAATCTTGGAGCAATATAAATTACAAAGAGAGTAACTCTAAGCTTGACGCAAGAGGAAGCTTCCTCATAGTTAGAAACTTCTTCAGAGTGTTCAAAAATAGCTTGCTTCATAAAGTAACAAGTTCCCTAACGTGGGAAGGGTTAATTATCTGTCTTTCCACTTGCTTGGGATGTTGTGAAAGGCATTCTTGGTCAGACAAGGAATAGAAATAGATGGCCACTGAGGTCTTTTCAAGCTTTGAGATCCTTTGACTAACATCAACCTCAGATTTCTTGTCTTTTCTAGAAGTCATTAACGATGTCTGGTTTTATAAAATCCAGAAAGAGATATTCCCCTGGATATCTCTCTTGAAACAAAGCTCATCCATGTAGCCTCTCCTTTCCTTGCTTGGAAGTCTTGCCAGTTCATCTCTCAAATTTGAAACCTTATTATTTTTAAGTTGGCATACAGACAGAACATTATTCAAAAAAGTTAAGCAAAGTCCTTAACCAGGATTTTTTTGATAAATTCCCTAAGATGGTAGAAAAAATGGCATTTTGCTTCTGTTTATGCAGAATTTTCTTTTCTTCTTTTAAACATGTCCTCCTAAATACAGGATATCTTTTCATGGTAACATCATTCTATCAGGCATTCAGGTTCACAACCTAGGATCATCTTTGGCTTTTCACTCTTTTTCTACTTCCCTCCCATGCACATATTCCATCACATGCTGAATCTTATCCATTTCATTTCATCATCCCTTCAATCATCCTGTCTATTCACATCACAATCCGTGCCCCTTTTCAGGCCCTCATCATATCTCACCTGGATTGTTGATTTATTCATCTCCTTGTTTCCAGTTTCTTCCATTTCCAATGTAGCTTCCATGCACTTATCAGATACTCCTAAAGTACATATTTGATTATGGCATTCCCTTGCACATAAAGCTCCCTCTTGTTTCTAAGATGCTATTCAAGCTCTTCTGTTTGACATTCACAAATCTAGCTCCTTCTCAAGCTCCTTCCAGCTTATCTTATTATACAGTCTTAACTATCTCTCTCAAGCACTCTACATTCCATTCAAATCAGTCAACTTGATATTCTCTGTACATGGCCTTCAGTTTTTTAGCTAGATTTCTTTGTACAGGCTATTTCCCATTCCTAGAGTGTCCACCATTCTCACTTCTCCCTCTTAAAAAACTTGAGTTCTTTCAAGACTCATCTTAAGTGCTACCTACCGTTTCTAACTCCCTGGTTATTTTAATTGCTCACCTAAATTACTTTGAATTTATTTTCTTTCTATCTTGTATTTCTATCCTGTTCATGTGCATGTTTGTATCTTCCCTTTAGAATTTAAGTGTTGGGAGAGTGGGACATCTGCAGACACCAGCACAGTGTCTAGTGTATAATTAACATTTGAAAAAAAAAGCTTCTTTAATTCAACTTAAATTGAATTAAAGATCAACTTCCAATGCTACTCCCTCCATGAAGCCTTCCCTGATTACAACTGGTGATGATATCTTCTTTCCCCTTGAAGCTTACACAACACTGTGTCTTTAGCACTCAGTTATTGTGCAGCATAATTATCTTTATCCACCCTCTCCTCACCAAAAAGGAATCAAACAAAATGAAATTTCCAGGTGGACGATGCTTGGACAATCCAAACTTTATATCTTCCTCCACATCTAATAGTAGTGCCCTAAGCACATAGGAACATAATACATATTTACTGGATTCAACTGAATTGAATAATGTGAATAGGATGAGACCAATTTTGATCTTCACTGTGGGTAATATTCATAGAACAAAATACCCTTCAAATTGAATAGGTATTGTTAATTTGGTGCTCAGCTGTATGGCCCTGAGTGTCTTTGACCAGAGGGATATTACTGCATTTTATTGCCTATTTGGAGTCTGATCCAAGAGGGAGGTTGTCATGACTGACTTACTCTCCCTCCCTTCTCTCCCCCTTTCCTCCATTCCATTCCTTCCTTCCTTCCTTTCTCTTTTTTGTCCATTTCCATCTACATGTCACCTGGATTTATCATTATATCTGTTATTTTTTACTTGAAACCAGAAAAGTGATTCTATTTCTCCCAATACAAAGAATATATTTATTGCTCTTAGATGAAGTCACTTAGAAAACAAGGCACAAATTCATCATGACCAGTCTGAGTATGTCATTGGTATGATGTATCTGAACCTGTCATGGAAGGAAGCCAAGGACATTCAAAGACATAAGTGGCAGAATTATATTTCCTACCTAAGGGGGGTATCACAGATTTCATTCAGTCTCTTTGCCCTGTCTTCTGGGAGATCATTTTATCTGATTGAAGATGAAGATGATCATTTTCAATGGTTTACAGTGTGTTTCCTGCATTGGAATGACAGTACTCTCAGGAGATGTAGATACATATCCTTGGAAACCTGCTTATTTCTCCAGATTATAATTTTTTAAGAAGCCATGAATGGCTTTCATTTTGATATCTTCCTTTAACTTCAGAAAAGAATAACCTGGGAGGTGGTTTTCTTAGACCCTAACCATTGACATGGCTTGTAGCAGAGTTTGGGGTTCAGGAAGAGTCTATCTTTTCCTTTTATGTTCCTCCACTGATATCTGTCAGCTTGTTTTGGTATCATAGTGACAGGCACCATAGAAATTCTTAGAATTAATGAGGCTTTCAGTGGTTTTGAATAAGAAATGTATTTTTAATTTCTTTAGCTCTTTGAAATTAACAACTTGTACATAAACTTTCTCTCCCACCAATCAAGTTAAAAAATGTTAATTTAGTGAATTATTTTTAACCTGAAATACAATCAAATTGTTATTGTTTCATTTCATCAGTTTATTTTAGTTCAAGTTCTAGAAATAAAAGAATAGAAAGCAGATGGCTTAAATATTACCAGTATATCTATGGTGTTTTTTTGTAGTGATGGAGTTATATATAATAAGTAGATGGAATTAGTAAAATATTCCTTTCAGATTTCAATATTTTCTATTTTCAGATATATATTTTTTATAAAATAGTTTTAATCTGACCAGTAAAAGTGGAAAAATATACTCTATAAGAATTTTCCATTTGTTCTTTGTAATGAAAAGGGGGAAAAAGCCATTTTTACCAGCTATCTAATGACGTGACTATATCTTAACCTTCTCAACATATAAAATTGCCTTGCTTCTAAAACTTTGTCAGGGGTATCCCTTTTTGACAAGTATTACCTTTGTATTCCATGTTTCCTCACTCCAGAATTTGTATTTCACCTAATCATGACTTCTTCTTTCATAATTCCCACATCTCCTAATTCCCAACTTTTCTCTCAATTCATATATTTCTGGCCCATTTTCCAAGTTCGGCTGTTTTCAGTTCAGCAAATATTTATTCAGCGTATTTTATTCACATATTATTCTTCTAAGTATGGGAAAACAATTCAACACAGACCTTTCCCTCAAGAAGCTTACGATCTAACTGGAGAAGACTAAATCCAGAAATAATTAGGGAAGGTATCCATGTAAAGATTATAAATAGTTTCTAAGATTATAAATTGCTAAGGTGCTGAAGACAGGATCACATAGTGGAAGGAGCTCATGAATGCAATTTGAGGTCCTGGGTTTGAATCCATACTTAGCCATTTATAACCTATGTGATCTTGGGCAAGTTATTCCATTACTTTGGTTTTAAGTTACTTCTCTAAAATGAGAAGATTGGACTAGATGATCTTTAAAGTGTCTTTTAGCTCCAGCTCTACAATCCTATGTACTTGAAGAAAGAGATTCATCAGTATATTGATGAAATTATAATCTTTATCTCTATCCTATCTAGAGTGATGCTATGAGAAATTATTGGAGAGAGGAATGATTTTCATTTGGGTAGGGTGAAGTAAAGCTGAGAAGAAAAATATGAATTAGGCATTTCTTAAAAGAAAGGAGAGTTTGTCTACCTAGAGAGATGGCAGTAGGAGAGCTTAATTGCATGCATGGGGAAATTGTATGGGCTAAGGCAAAATGGGCAAGTGTAGACAGAGGGTTGTAATGGAAAGAGCATAGGACTTACAAATATAAGTTTGAATCTTGGTTCTGCTGTTCATTAACTCTAAGATTTGGTATAAATAATTTCACTTTCCTGGGCCTCAACTTCATCAAGTATGAAATGAAGGTGCTGGATTAGGTGATCTGGTTTTTCAGTTTAATCTGCTTTTTTTTAACATTTAACATTTTTTAACATTTTTAACATTTTTTAACATGTGTTTAAGTGTAGACAATAAATACAGACAATAAATCAATTCCTTATTTGAGTGATTGCTGATTTCCTATTTGCAAATGCTCATCCTGAAAATTTAACAATCAGGACTCTCTGGGTAGTTTGAATTGCCGTCAGCGTACTTCTTCCAAGTATGCATCTGATGATGCTCCATTCCTAAACTGAAAATGGAATGGAGAAGAATGGCTCAGTTTAACTTGAACATAGAATACATTGAAGAGAATAGTATAAGATAAGCCTACATGGGGAGTTTGGATACAGATTTTGGAGGGTCTTAAATGCCATGATCAGAAGTAGGCAATGGGAAGCCATTACAAGTTGCTAAGAAGGGCAACTCACCCTTCTAATACTTTTGAATAGTCAATGTCCTTTGCCGATGTAATTAATTTGTCATATATATGTGTGTGTGTGTGTGTTTGTATATATGTATATATGTGTAAATGTATATACACATGTATATGCATATATACATGTATGTGTATATATATGTATATACACACACACATATATATTCCATATATATATGGAATCATCAAAAAAGACAAAGTATGTAGGAGAATCATGAAATTTCAGTGCTCAAGAAAGAGGGGTGGTTTGTGATTCCAGTTGCAAGACTGGTCAAGGTGCCTGATGGAAAGGTTATTGAATATAACCATTAATGGCCATGAAGGAACTATTTTGGTAGATCAGTACATATGGAGGCCAGATTGTAAAGAGATGAGTCAGTGGTGAGGAGGCGGAAAAAGCAAATGTAGACTATTCTTTCTAAGAGTTTGGTGGTAAAGGGGTGGAGGGAGAGAAGGACTAAATATAAGTGTTGTTGGGATGAAGGAGTCTTAGATATACTAGAACAAATTAATTGATAGAGATTGGAAAAGGAATGAGTCATAATGGATAACTGAAGGAACCAGTAAAGGAAAAGTTGAGAAAGGATAGTCTGAAGGGAGCAGGTAGAAGTCAATCTGGACCCTACTTATCTTAGGTTCCATTATTTCACTGTGTAACAATACTGCCTGACATTTACATGGTGTGTAGATGTTTATAAAGATGTTGACATATATCTGATCCTCACAAAAAACCTGACAATGTTGGTCTTGAGCCCAGTTGGGTTCGAATCCTACCTTTTAACAGTTTCTAGCTGTGGGACCCTAGGTAAGAAATTTATCTCTTTGGACCTCAGTTTTCTAACATATAGAATGGGGAGATTCATACCTACAGTAAATACCAAACAGGTTTGTGAGGAACTTCAACTGAGACAATGTTTGTAAATCACTCTGCAGACTTAAAGAATTATAGAAATATCAGTTATTATTATTACCTCTATTTTATTGGTGTTAAAATTGAAGCCCAGAGAGGTTAAGTTAAAGGTCACACAAATTATTAGGTATCAGAGGCAAGGTTCTAACCCAGGTAGGTATTTCTTGACATTCAGTCTAATGTTCTTTTTGGTACAATATGCTGCTCTGTTCTAAGTGAAGGGGACTCTTCTCTATTTTGTGAATATATCAAAGATACCCCAGTTTCTATATCTTTGCTTTTCTAGTTTCATCTTCCTGGAATCTCTCCCCATTCTAATTTCCATCCAAACCTCAGGTTCAAGACCAGGTGCCAACTCTTCCATGAAACATTCTCTGGCCATCTCCTTTGGAATTTGATAAGCCCTTTTTAGCTCTCTTATGTAACTTTTCACTTGTATTCTAATTATTTGCATTCCTGTCTTATTATCCTGTTAGGATGTAAGGACTTTTGCCTATGACTGTCATGTTTATCTTTGTAACCTTCCTGAATTTCTAGGATAGTATAGTGCCTAGTGCAATACTCAGCATCATTGCTTAATGCATACTTGTTCATTCCATAGGGTCTTTAGAAATGAGTGTGATAAATGAACCTTAGAGATATTGCGTAGGGAGATGAAAAAATGTGAGTAGTAAATATGGAGTGAGAAGAACAAGTAAAAAAAATACCTGGCTCATAATTAGCTAAGAGCAAAACTCTGCATGTACCAGAAACGTTAATGCCATTCAGAACAATTCTGACTGGGAGTGAATAACCAAAAAATAATGGTCTTTTTTAATGTAAGACCAAAAAAGTGTGAAAGTAATAGAGGTCTCATGATAATGGGGTGAAAAAATAATATTCTAGTTAACATTAATATACCCTTTAAGATTTACAAAGAATTTTACATACATTCTTTTATTTAGTGGAAGTACATGGAATATTAATAGCACAGGAAGAACTTGAAAATCAGCCTTTATGACGTTCTTCCATTGGTAGCCAGTTTATTTTGTCTGTCAACCTGAATCCATTATAAATTGTGAGTACTAATTTTATGACTGCTGTTAATCTGAAAAAAAATCCCTTTTTTTGTTAGGATCAATGATCCAAATCCCTACTTCACTCTTCTCACTAAGAAAAGATCTCTCTCCTTTCCTTTCAGTTAGTTTTCCACAAATGAAGAGAAAATATAATGGCAAGGATTCCATTCCATTTCTTTCTTGACTTTTTTTCATAGGAGCTCTGTAATTCGATAGGGAAAAGTCTTGCTTCTTGCTCTAACTGTCCTGACTTTAAGGAGATGTTAGTATAATTGAAATTATCTATTAATACAGTTGTTCTTTTCCTTCTGGCAGCTTGAGTTCTATTCTACTTGAGCTGTGTCTATATTTTTTTATGTGCTTCTAAAAGACAGACAGAACATGTGTGTGTGTGTGTGTGTGTGTGTGTGTGTGTGTGTGTGTGTGTGTGGTGAGCTCTGGGCAATTCACCTCTTTGGCCCTCAGTTTCATCTTCAGTAAAATGGATATAGTAATAAAAGCTGATATTTATATTGTACTTTAAAGTTTAATTATTGAGAAGATCTATAAAGCATATAAAGAAGAGGGAGGATGTTACGAGTTTCATTTTTTGGTTGTATTTGAGGCCACAAAGAAAGCATGGTATTGTGGAAAAAATTCTGGATTTGTAGTTGGGAAGATTTGGTTTTAAATCCTGCATCAGAAACTTCCTGCGTATGTGACCATAGGCAATCAGACCTCTATGTACCTTAGTTTCCACATTTAAAAATGTCAGGGTTGGACCGTATGTGACCATAGGCAATCAGACCTCTATGTACCTTAGTTTCCACATTTAAGAGTGTCAGGGTTGGGCCATATGTCCTCTAAGATCTCTTCCAGTTCTAGTTGCTTGAGTCTTTGATCTGTGAACTTGCTTCTGAATTTAATTATCTAGATGACCTTAGATATGTCACCTAACTTCTCTGGGAATTTGTTTTCTCATTCATGAAAAGAAAGGTTCAAATGGATGACCTTCAAGTTACCTTTCAGTTCTAAATCTATGATCCTGTTATCTCTTTGAAGTTAAAGCTTTAAAATTATTAAGTAAATCTGTACTATATAGATGTCCACCTTAGATAACTGAAAACAGAAGTTCTTGGTTACATCAATAAATTTATGATCTCATCTATTAAGGATGCCCATTGATGTGGATGTCAATTCATAAAACCCCATTCTATGTTACTCTTTTTCCATGTCTCATGAGGCAACAGGAGGCTACTGAGTATTTTTTGATCAGGAGAGTGGCATGATCAGATTGGTGGTGTAGGGAGATTATTTGTGAAGGGTAGATTGGAAAGGGAAGAGAGTGGAGATGAGACCAATTAGTATGTAATCCTAATAGTCTCAGCAAGAAGCGGTAAATGCTTAAACTAGGGTAGTGGTAGTGAGAGGGGAGAGGAGAGAAAAGATTTAGGAGGTGTTGTGGAAGTAGAATTGGAAAAGACTTGCAACTGACTGGATATGAATTAGAGGGTGAGGGAGAAAACAGTCAAAACGGAGTCAAATGTTGGGAACGCCCGTGTTTGGGATATGTGACCATCCATTTTACTAGATGATATCCTTTACAACCCCATTTTGTAAATAGCATCTTTGTTTATATGCTGCCACATTTGAGATATCATGATGTATGATCTATATGTCATAATGGAAATTTAGGCTTAAGTCTTTCCTTTAAACTTTTATTTTTTTCAGTAAGCAAAGCATTTTTCCTTCTCTTACCTGTGCACTCCTACTTCCATTCATGGAAAGGAAAGAAATATAGCACATCTGTATAAAAGAAGCAGTCAAGCAAAAATATAGTCCCCCATTAATAATATTCCAAAATACAATTTTATTTTGCACACTACTCCATTATCTCACTCATAAAGTGGGCAGTGTTCTTCTTTGTGAACCTCTGGAATCATAGTTTATCACTTAGTTGATCAGGGGTCTTTCAAAATTGATTGTTTTATAATATTGATTTTATAGTATCAATAATTCTGGTTCTGCTAACCTCATTCTGATCTGTTCATATCCCTTTCCATATCTCTTCAAAACCATCTTCTCCATCATTTCTTATTGTTGTTGTTGTTTTTCAGTCATGTCTGAGTCTTCATGATCATGTTTGGGCTTTTCTTGGCAAAGATCCTGGAGTGGATAGACTCATTTTACAGATGACAGACTGTGGCAAATGGAGTAAGTGACTTGCCCAGGGTCACACAGCTAGTAAGCATCTGAGGCCAGAGTTGAGTTCAGGAAGATGAGTTTTCCTTATTCTAGGCCCAGCACTTTATATACTGTGACATCTAATTGTCCCTACTCAGAATCACTCTATCTACTAGGTCACCTTGCTGTCCTTTCGTTTCTTATGGTATCATAGTATTCCATTACATTCAAATTTGTTCAACCATTGATCAATTGATGGCTCTCCCCTTAGTTTCCAGGTGAGGTTTTTTTTTGTAGTTTTTTGGTTTCCCAAAAGAGCTCTAAATTTTTTGTACTTACAAAATCCCTTCCTCTTTCTTTATCTCTTTGAGGTATGGATCTAGCATTTTAAAATTATTTAATTACCCAAATTGACTATCTATACTACAATAAATTTGCCAGAAAATTTCCAGTCTCCTACTTCACTGGGAAAACTAGTTTTATCCCTGAGAGATTTAGTATTATGCAGTATGGCCTACATTTTTGATACATTTTAGAGTAATTATGACAGTTCCATCTCAAATTTGTAATTTGTTACTTCAAAAAAATAATTGCAGTGGGATTCATTGGCCTCAATTCTGTCCTCCAAGGCTCTGTGAGCACAGCCTTGGAATGGCTTTCCCTTCCCTGATTCTACAAGTGACTAGGTTTGCAATTGGATATTTCAAAGGATCATGGGCACTGTTCCATCCAAGATGATAGCCATGCTCATGCCAGCCATGTTCACTCCTTCACTCTTTTCTTACTCTGCTCCAGACTTACCTCTTACTTTTCAGCACCTTTGAATGTATTGTTTTATTTCATTAAAATGTAAACTTCTTGCTTATTTCATTTCCTAGCACATATCAAATGCATAATAAATGCCTGCTAACTTGATAAAATGGTCACTGAGGAGTCATCTCAAAAACTGGCTTCTCAATGGATTGTTTGTTTCATTCATTCCATGAAGATACCTTCCAACCCTGAGTGGAGTTCCTCGGAAGTTATAATTATGGGTAACTTTAGGGCTTTCCAGGATAAAGCATGATTATCCCTTCTCCTCACTCCTCCTGGTCCCAGGATGAGGCTATTGTTCATGCACAGGCTCTGATTCATGATCTAGTTCACATACCCCAATTATATCTTGGGACTTAGAATTTAAAAGAGAGACTTAGAAATGTGGAAAGAGGAGTCAGAAAAGAAAGGAATAAAACTGAGACATAGATTTGTTTGTTTCCCTGTAGAAAGCCATGTATATCCATGTGACCCTTGTAGGGAACCATGTACATCATGAAATAAGTACTAGGTCAGGGTTTCTTAAACTGATATATGCGAGCTTTGCATTTAAATATCACTAACAATATTTCAATAACAATATGAAATTATGATTTCAATATAAATTCTTTACATTTTTTTTATGTATTTAGAAACATTTCTTTTTTAGGGAACCAGTCCATAGGCTTTACTAGACTTCTAAAGGGGTCCATGACAGAGAAAGGTGTCTGACATGGAAGATTATGTTAGGAGAAGGTAGCAGAAGAATAATGACAGAGTAATGGGGAAGTAGAGGAAAATATGCTTTCTAGCACCTAGAGTGAGACAAGGATATCCACAGACCACTCAGGAAACATGGCACAGTTGGGAGATGGAGACTGTAATGGGAAGGAAGATCAACATGGGGTAGAGGAACAATCTGGGCCTATTCATTGACTGTTACTAGTATTTGTGGGGCAAATAATATACAGGCCCCTGGGAAATGCCCATCAGTGGAGGAAGGGAAATTGTTTTGACTCTTGATATCCTTGGGTGGGTGCCCTTTGTTGAGCTAAGTAAAATCTGCCATGTAGTTGATGCTTTTTTAGCTTGGATGTTTTCAAGGGAGCAGAAAACTAATTTGGACAGAAACCAGCTTCTGACATTCTTAGGGGAAACCTTAGGTGGGGACACAAAAAATCAGAAATGTGTTGAGTGAGGTAATTAGAGTTAATCTAGTTCACAGGAATCAAGAGTTTCACCAGTAGGTTGCAGGTAATACATGTCAACACACACACACACACACACTAATATATGCACAATGTTAACCAGACTAGAATAGCACCTCAATTCATTCATCTTTACCTGTTACTTAAATACTGTAGACAATTTAGATCTGACCCATCTTTTCTATTATTTTCATATAAACAAAAACTAAGAGTGTCTTATTTGGGTTTTCCATTATTTTAGGAACACATAAATAGGAAACCTATTTCTAGATCTTTTTTTTTTTTAAACAAAGGCACAGGGAAGAGGTATAAACTCAAACAACAGGGAAGAAAGAACAGAAATTTCACTTATGGATGACAGTTTTCACCAGGGGCTTCAGATTTTACTCAGATAATTCATGGCTGCTCATCTCCTGAAAGGACTTGCCTTAGTGGGATGCCAAGACAAAGGTCATTGAGTCAAGATTTAGAGCAGATCACCAGCAACAAATACATCACTACTCTAGGCTTTTATAAAGTAGGCCAACTTTCTTCAACAGAGACAGGAATCAGCAGGGAAAGCTATGCCCCATCTGTGTTGATGTAGCTGCTACTAATTTTTAGCAGTGACCCTGTATTTTCATACTCACTCTACTCTATCATACATTTTTTCAATTCGTCATTCTTAAATCATTTAAAACGTGTATGTCAGATTGCTAGGTGTGTAAGGGTTTCAAAGACAAAAATTAGATAATCACAAAACTCAAGGAGCTTACATTCTTCTGACAATGAATGAAAACTATCTTTGCCTTCTCAGGTCAGGTGTACTTTCCTCTGTATGTCTATATTCCTGAATTTTATCTGTTGCTCAATTGTTCTGATTTTACTTCTTGGATAGCTTTGGCTTTTACTACCTGCAAGTGATCCTGTTATCATAAGTGAATATTTGGTGAGTTTTTCTGCCAGTGTTTTTCTCCTGCAACTTGAATCACTGACTTTTTTCCTACCCCAGATAAACATCCAAATGTGTCATTCTTACCTAGAGAGTGAATTAGTAGAAGAGCCATGGATGAGGGGAAGCATGGCAGGGCAAAGATTAAAAAGCTCGATTATGTATCTCTGTATGTATCTATGTGTCTATGAATATTCATAGCAATTCTCACAAAAATGAAAATGCTTTATGTCATGGCTATAATTTGCCTATAATTTTAGGATCCTGGAGTTACGAAGGACCTTAGGTGTTTCTTGACCAAACTTCTCATCTAGCGAAGGAAGAATCCTTTCCATAACAATACTAACCTTGGATCATGTAGTCTCCGTTTGAGCACTGCCCAAGCTTACTCACTTTTTTTTTTATAATTGGTTCCTTTTGTTGTTGAGAAACTCTTGTTAGTGTCATGCCATAGAATACTATATTTAGAATCAGAAGAGATCTTAGAAGTCATCTAGCCCAACCCTCTAAGCTCTTCATTATATTGAACACAAGTCTGCCTTCTCATAACTTCCACTATACACTATAACTTTGCCTCCTAGAGCAACAGATAACGAAGTTTACTCCATTTTCCACATGACAGCCCTTCAAGCATTTGAAGATGGCTAGCCTAACCTCCTTAAATCTTCTCTTATAATGCTCAAGAATTGCAAAGCAGTTGACCTTCATTCAACACAGTAGGCATGTGCCAGGGTTGCATCAAATTAGTATTCTCTCATGCTAATGCAAACAATTACGTTTTATTTTATTCAGAAAGATTAATCAATTAAAATGAACTAATTTAAACATGAGATGTCTTCAGGCTATTTGTGTATTTTCATGTTTGCCAGTGTGTCCTTTTTGTAAAATGTAGAATTGATTTGCATTTGGGTGACCAGAGATACTCTAGTGATATTTTACCAAATATAGTTCAGCATTGGTAGCCTTCCACAGGTTTAAAAACCAACTGTCCCTTTTTAAAACAAGGATGAATAAAGCATAGGTTGCCTTTCCTTTGGCCACATAGGGACCCAGGGTAAGAAATGAGATATGAATACAGGACTTAACTCTCAATTCCCTAATCTAATCACGGGTTCCACATAAACACTTTTTGCACTGTGGGAGATAAAAAATAATGAGGAACAGCAGTGGCCCAAAGATTTATTTGTGCATTTGTCCCTGCTTATTGAAAATTTGATGGATCCAAATATTCATGAATTTGGGGAAAAGATATTTTACTATGAAGCTTTAGACACAAATGAATGGGCAACAGGTGGTCATCTGGCACCCAAAAGAGACCCCTACAAAGCACATAAAGTGTATAATCATAGTCTTTCATTTAGATACACAGTGTGAATTTATTAGCTTAGTAAAGTCTAGTGACATAGAATATATATTTTTTTAAATTGGTAATTTGCCATAAATTCCCATAATAGCCAATGCCATTTGAGGTTGTTCTCAGCCTTCACCATTTTCTGGAATTTGCATGTTCAGAATTAATAAGGTAGCAAGTCATAATGGATAGCATTCAGGGCCTTCAGTCAGGAAAGCTTGGGTTCAGATCTTACCTCTGATACTTAGAAGCTGGCAAGGCACTTTAAATCATTTACTTAAAGGCATTCTATAAAACATCCACCAAATCAGAGAGAGACTGTGATCTGCAGAAGAAATCTCCTCATTGGGACTTTCATGCTAGTGAAATCATGAAATAATCATGTGTTCATCTAGGAGCTTAGAGTATAAATATTACTGCTACTTCTACAGCCACTGTTACTATTATTACACGATCTCACTCAGAATATTTTTCCTATTTCTCTAATAATCTCTTTAAATTAACTGCAGGAATGACATGTTTAATTGAAGTACAGTGACGTGTTTTACTTCCTATAGGTAGATCAGCTACTTACATAAAGATTGCTATTTAAAGACCAACAAAGAGACCAAAGCAAAAATCCTTATATTGACTGCAGCTGAACTTTACATTAACAGGTAAATCTTAAATTCAAATCTTACTGCCCTATCTGTGAGCCTCCTCACTTCACCTGAAAAAGGAAAGGGGCTGGAGTAGATGATCTCTAAGTTTCCTTTCAGGTCTAAAATCTATGGTAATGAACTTGTGTACTCTCTGCTTCTAAAATAACAACAAAAACATTTAGCTCAATTTGAATTTATTTCATTTCTCTAAAATTCCATTATGGTTTATCTACTTTGCTCAGTTTATTAGAGAAAAGAACTCATAAGGTTAGGATCATGAATGCAGTCCCCATATTGGCCAGTTAACTTGGTATGGCCACAGGCCATAAGCCTGACCTCAGCTTCCATTTTGCATGAAGAAATGGGATATGAATCCAGGTCTTGACTCCCAATTCTCTAATCTAATTATAGGCTCCATAGAAACACTTTTTGTACTCTGTATGGTAGATAAAAATACCATTCCTTAACAGAGGAGGCAAGAAAATGTGAATGAACGAGAGCAATTCCATCGCCACTCTTAGGGGAAAAAAGTACCTTAAAGCACATGTCCTCGTTATGGTGGTTAATAGCACACAATCTTTTTAGATTTTGGACTATATTGTATTTACCTTGGGAAATGACTTTCTTTTCCCCTTTGTAAGCTCAAGAACACTCAGTTCACTTGTAGTGAAATAAAGTTCTAAATTTTACTGAAAACTAGGGAAGAATCTTACTCAGTAACAGAGCAGAACTGAAATGGAGACAGATTGATTTAATTCTGAAATTTAGAATTGTATTCAGTCCAAACATATGTTAAGAGGTGACTCCAGTCTGCCACTTTTCTTGTTAAGGCCATAGTTATTAACTGATATCTTCCAGCTGTGTGGTCAGCTCCCTCTATTCTTAGTATATCCTTGTTGACTACTGATGCCATTTGAATGGAGAGTGGGTGGTACAATGCCAACAAATAGCTTCTACAGGAAAGAAGATAAATAGGGATGCAGCACAAGAATACCTCACCTTTCTCCTGTCAAAGTCTTTCCACAATATTGGAATGATCCCTCATTGGTCATGGAAATTAGAGGATGATTTCCTATCATAGACATAGAGCAGGACCTTCTTAACTCAATACTCTGTTCCCCCAGGTGGACAATGGGTTTTTTAATTTATACAATGGGGATTAGGCATCTCTGCTTTCAAAGTGACTTCATTCTGTCAGAATTCTCAGTATTTGGGGGGGGCATTGTCCTAGGAAGACATAGAGGTGAAGGGACAATGTGACTTAGAAGTATATTAGAAAAAAAGTAGATAGTGATTTTGAAATTTTGTCCAGGACTTTTGTTTCTTTCTTGCCCTCTGGTCACCAAAGAATTGGGTGTTTCTTCACTCCTGATTTTCAGGAAGGCATAAGAGATTATCAAAGCCTGGCTTCCCATCAGACATAAGAAATTGTTGAAACCTGGCTTCACATTTGTATTTTCTCTCTCCTGCCTGTCTGCTCCTGAGGCAGAAAAATCTAAATTCCTTATCTCTTTGGATTTTGGGTGAGAAGCTGCTGACCCTTGTCTAACTTCTTCCTTTTCCTTCTAGTAGTCCATATCTTCAGGTCTAAACATTCTTTTCTTGATCTCCTTTGATGCTGAGGTGAGCCAAGTAATCAAGGCCTGGCTTTACAGCTTCTTCACTCTTTTTTTCTCTTTCTGCTAGGATTGAGAGATCCATGTGCTCTTTAATCTAAACAGGCCACATTGGATTGAAGCTAGGCATTCATTACAATTCACTTTAATCTTTATATTTCTAGGGTTATGGCAAAATATTCTACTTTTATGACACAGAAGTCATTACTGATAATTTGAACTAACGAGTCTATTACTGATCTGTGTGTTTACTAGTTCAACTTAATGATCAGGTTATTGAGCTAAAAAGACTCCCCTGTAGTTTATATATGATATGATAACTAGCAAATAATTCCTTCTTTAGGGTAATACTATAGTTATATTGTACATTCACCTTTTCCAGTACTCCATGACAAAGGCCAAAAGACTCATAGATTTCTGACATCTCTATTCATTTGGCAGGGCAGCAGGTTCAAGAAATGATAGGAGTTAGGGTTTTCTTCCTCTCCCTAAGGATTAGAAAGTATATACTACCATTTTTTATGAGAAGCTAATGGGTCAATGTTAAGAAAAATCTGTACTTTTGGTGCCATTAACCCATTATTTTAACTATTGTGATGCTCATTTTGCCTTCTAATAGAGGCCAAAGGTTTTGTCTATTTCTTCTATTAATTGTTGGGTGGTATACATTGTTGATAAAAGACAAAAATGGTAGGGACTTAACAGAAGCAGAAGATATTAAGAATAGGTGGTAAGAATGTGTACAAGAATATATAGGAAAGATCTTAACATCATTGATAAGTACAATGGTGTGCTTACTGATCTAGAGCCAGACATTTTGGAGAATGAAGTCAAGTGAGTGTTAGGAAGCATTGCTAACAATAAAGCCAGGGGAGGTGATGGAATCCTACTTAAGCTATTTAAAATCCTAAAAGATGATGCTGTTAAAATGCTACACTCTACACACAAGCCAATCTGGAAAACTCAGCAGTGGCCAATGGACTGGAAAAGATCAGTTTGCGTCCCAATCCTAAAGATAGGCAATGCCAAAGAATTTTCAAATTTCTGAATAATTGAGCTTATTTTCTATGCCAGAAATATTATTCTTAAGATTCTGCAAGATAGTCTTCAGCAATATGTGAACTGAGAATTAACCAGAAAAGTAGGCTGGTTTTCAAAGAGTCAGAGGAACTAGAGACCAATTTGCCAACCTTCACCGGATTATGGAGAAAGCTAAGGAGTTTCATGGAAAAAGCAAAAACAAACTACTTCTGCTTGATTGACTACATTAAAGCCTTAACTTTGTGGATCACAACAAAATGTAGCAAGTCTTTAAAGAGATGGATGTACCAGATCATCTTTTCTCCTGAAGAACCTGTTTTCAGGTCAAGAAGCAATGGTTAAAATTGAACATGAAAGAACTGATTGGTTTAAGATTGGAAAAGGAGTATGATGAGGCTGTTTATTGTCATCTCATTTATTTAACTTGTAAGCAGAATACAACACAGGAAATACCAGGCAGGATGAATCAAAAGTCAGAATTAAAGTTGCTGGGAGAAATAGCACCAATTTGAGATATGCAGATGATACCATTCTGAAGGCAAAAGGTGAAGAAGAATTAAGAAATCTCTTGATGAGGGTGAAAGGGGAGTGTGTAAAAGCTTGCTTGAAGCTTAACATTAAAAGCAAACAAACTAAGATCTTGGCAACTAGACCCATTATTTCCTGGCAAATAGAAGGAGAAGAAATGGAAGCAGTATCAGACAGCTACTGCAACCAAGAAATTAAAAGATGCTTGTTCCTTGGAAGTAAAGATATGGCAAATCTAGACATCATACTAAAAAGCAGAGACATCACCTTACCAACAAAGATCTGTATAGTCAAAGCTATGGCTTTTCCAATAGCAATATATGACTGTTAGAGCTGAACTATAAGGAAAGTGGAATGCCACAGAATTGATGCTTTTGAATTGTGGTACTGGAGGACTCTTTAGAGTCTCTGGGACAACAAGGAGATGAGATGATTACATGGTATCATAGAAGGACGAGATCGATAGATAATAATGTCATGGGAGCAATGAACATGAGTTTGGATGGACTTTGAGAGATAGTGAAGGATATAAGGGCCAGGTATGCTATAGTTCATGGGATCATGAAGCATTAGACATGACTGAATGACTGAATCACAAAAATATAAATTATTGATTATTCATAGAAGCTATTTCCCTCAGTGACCATTGTGGAGCCTAGGCTGTAATCAAGGTTGATGGTCCTGGGCACACTGCTATTCTCCCAGCTCTTGGACTCAGGGTGTTGAGATGTTTCCTCTGAGTGTTAACAAAAGAGGTGGTGACATGGATTTGATTTACTTGGTACATGCCACATGTACCAAGGATGATTCATTTGCCCATAATTTTGTATACCCTTGTCAGAATGCCTCTAAAAGGAAGTCAAGTCTTGCTTCTGGAAACAAAGGTAGTAAATTTACTATTATTATTTATTTTTTGCTGTGACTTGTAGGCATAAATAGCTGAATTTGTATGTGAGAAAAGGGTACATGATAATTAGGGTGTTAAAGGCACTCTCCTCTTCCTCAAGTGCTGATTTGTGTTTCTCTTGAAAGATGAAATATATAGAATTCCTTTTCTAGAAACATTGTTTTCCTTTTTTATTATTCTTTGTTTTACCGATTATTAAAATTAGGTTGATGCTTCCTCCTAAATATCTTGGAAACTATTTTAAAAAACTATTTATATACACTGTAATCACCCTTTTTCCATGTAGGAGCACATATTTATTGTGACTGTATGCATATGTATGCATTTGATTATATGGCATTTGTGGTAGTGCAAATAAATCCAAAAGTTGTAACTATTTTCCTTCACTATAGTTATTCATTCTCAATTCTTAAAGAAGAAATGTTTTATCAATGAATAAGGCATTATGTCAAAGAGGGGGAAATTGGTAATAATATATTACCATACTAATGTTTTCATATTTTGGTTTTCTTACTAAACTTCATCATAGTGTTGATTATATTAACCTGACACCATAAAATATATGAACTATGTTCCACTCTCAATTTGGATATGAAACCATGATTTAAATTTCTTTTAATGTGGTATGCAATTGGAAACAATTTCCCCCAAAGATTGATTAAATGAATGGGTAACAACATTTTGATATCAGTTATTATGCTTCTGTAGTGCAAAGGGGTGGCCTCATACTTCTCACATGGACTTTTAGACATTGTTCAATCTCAGGACCTGTTCTCACATTGCAGGTCTAGGTTCCAAAAGAAGGGTCACCATGCAATATAGTTACACTAATCACTTCTGACTCCAGTGTGTGATACTAGTAATTTTAGCTCTTGAACCCCTACAAGTACACGTTCATTTACACAAACCATCCACTCACAATGATTAGAAGCACAACTATTTGCTTAGCAATAAGGCATTTAAAAATAATGATATCACAAGTACTCATATAAAAGCAAATGTAGAAATAATAAAAACACATTTTACACATAAATATAGGTCATAGCCTCCCACCAATGCATTTAGAATCTGTGCAGAAAAGTGAATGCACATGGAAGCACATAATAGAGGAAAACTCTTGTGTTCAGACTCTCAATTCTGAACTGCAGTCTTTAATATCATTGGATCATTGAAGTACATCTGTACCCCATGAAAATGAATCTCTGCTAACCATTCTCTTTTTGATCCTTACACTGTCTAGCTAAGTAAATCTATTCTTTTAATTTTTTTTTACATTTAAAGTGTTGAGTGCCAAATTGTTTCCTCAGTTCCTCACTCCCTCTTTGCATTCCCCCATACCTGAGACAGATTATACAGCTATAACCCATCTAGAACCTATATATCTGTACAATTAGAAAGGTTATACATTGTAATTATGTATAATATTTCCATATTAGTCATTTTGTATATGAAGATGAAGTTTAAAAAATAGAATGTTAGCAGTCTGTATTCATACAATATCACTTCTTTCTCTGGAGGTGGATAGTATGCTTCATCATTAGTCCTTTGGGATTGTCTTAGATCATTGTATTGCTGAGAATAGGTAAGTCAATCTAAGTTCTTCATCAAATAAAATTGTTCTTACTCTGTAGAGTGTTCTCCTGATTCTGTTCACTTCACTATGCATCAGTTTATGTAAATCTTTCCAGGTTTTTCTGAAACCATCCTGCTTGTCATTTCTTATAATATAATAATATTCTATTACTATTGTATACCACAGCTTGTTTAATTTCCCAGACTGATGGGCGTCTCTTTGATTTCTAATTCATAACCTCTTCAGAAAAAAAGTGCAATAAACATTTGGACAAATCTTAACAAAACAAAACATCGACAAGCTCTTTCTATTTACAATCATCCTTAAATTAATTCTGGAAGGTGTTATAATCTTAAATTAGCTAGCAATTTCCTTTAAGTCAGAGAATTGCCCAGTTTATTGTATGCGTTCTCTGTCTGAATAATACATTCAAGTCCAGTCAACTTTTAATTCATCAGGATACTGTATCCTTGGCTTGTAGCAGATAGGTCTTACAGAAAAGCAGTTCAATTTCACCTTATTAGAAAGACAGATAAACACAGCCAGCTCTTTATTCACTAGACTACTGCATTGTCAAATTAGGTTACAGCATTTCTTCCTCTACAGAAGGGATTCTTAAGATGGAGTCCATGAACTTTTTAAAAAATGATTGGGTAATTGTATTTCAATAAAACTTGGTTCTAGTATAATATTAGTATTTTATTTTATGTACAGAAAATATTATTCTTTTTCTGGCAGCTAGTTTTGCATCTCCAACTGCCTAATTAGGCATCTTGTATCCAGTGTCTCTTATACTAAACATATCTTGTACTCAACGTAGCCAATATAGTAGGGTAGAAATACCTTTCACTCCAACTTTCCTTCATGTCATAACTCCCCTATTGCTTTAGCAGGTTACCCTACTTTTCCTTCCTTCCCCAACTCCTCCCAGTTATCCAGAATTCCAGTGCTGGCATTCTCTCTGAATCCATGCTCTTCTCTCCTCTGATAATTCCACCATCCTGATGCAGACCTTCATACCTCATGCCAGGACTATATCAATAGCCTTCTGGTTGGCTTCTCTGCTTCATGTCCTTCTGCATTCCAATCCATTTTTCCCTTTACTGTCAAATTTATCTTCTCAAAGAACAAGTTTGACCATATCACA
>CM053601.1:107337521-107363329 GCA_028646575.1 Pseudocheirus occidentalis | reverse complement strand
TATAATCTTTCAAAAGCCTTACCATCTGCCCTACATCTGTACCCTCCAGACCCTAAGCACTGTTCTCTGACCTACTGACTAACAGAAACCGAGGGCCCTGGAGTCTTGCTGTCATCTCTGCAGCTGAGCTGTCTTTTATGTGTGGTGTCTTCCACATGGAGTATGAAGTCCTTGAGGTCAGAGAGAATATCACTTTTTTCTATTTTGCATTGCCAGCATTTAACATGGTGCTTGGTGCATTGAGAGCACTTAAGAATTTTTTTTAATTCTTTAAGAATGCTATGTAGAGAGTGAAAACACTGAAAATCCACATGACAGAGATTGTCAGTATTTCAGATTTTAGTATAGTTATAGCATCTTTTCAGTATAATATGTATAAAATAGATTGGAGAAGGAAGAGATTTGAGGCAGGGGGAACCAATTAGTAGGCTACTATAATAGTCTAGGTGCCAGATGATGAGGTGGTGAGGACCTGAACCAGTGTGGTGGCCACATGTGAGAGAGAAGAGAGGAAAGATTTGTTAAATGTAGGATTAACTAAACTTGGCAATAGGATGGAAATAGATAAAACAGAGTCTAAGGAATTGAGGATTCTTCTAAGGTTGTAAACCTTCATAAATGTCAAGATGCTAGTGCCATATGCAGAAATAGGAGAGCTGAGCAGAAAAACTAATTTTGTCTTAAATATGTTGAGTTTTATAGGCCTACAGGAAATCCAGTTCAAAATAACTAATAGGTGGTAGGGAATTTCAGTAAATATTTGGTCTGGATATTGATATAAGCAATATCTGTGTTAAGATGATAACTGACCCCATGGGAGCTGATTAAGTAAAGAAAGTGCAAAGGTGAAACTGAGAGGAGTCTAAGGCAAAACTTTAAGAGACAGCCAAAGTTAAAGAGCATGAAATAGATGATTAGCAGGTAAAGGAATCTTAGAAGGAGTGATCAGGCATATAGGAGAAGAAACAAGAGAAGAGTGTCATAAAAACCCAGAAGAATGGGTGGACAAACAATATCAAATGCTATAGAGAGGTCAAGAAGAATGAGAAATGAAAGCATGGGTTTGGCAGTTGTAAGAATGATGGCAACTTTGGAGAGAGAAGTCTCAATTGATGATATGTGAAATCTTATTTCAAGTGACTGAAAAGTGAGAAGAAAAAAAGTGGAGGTACCAAACATAAACTTTTTCTAGGAATTTAGCTATGAAAGTGAGGAGAGTTACAGGATAATAGATTGATTGTCTGGGAGAATCAAGTAAAGGGTTTTTTTTAAGAATGGAAGAGACCTGGGAATATTTTATAGGTATCAGAGAAGGAGCTACTAGATAGAGATTGTTGAAAGGTGAAAGGAGAATGACCAAAGCAGTCAACACTCAGAGGAGACAAGACAGGTGTAATGGGAACTTTTGATTTTTTTATTTCCTCAGGATACAGTCAAGAGTAGAAAGTGAATTCAGAAAAGTCACCTCCTAGAGACAAGAATAAAATATAATGCAAATTCCCAAATACCTTCCAGTTCCACCTCTCTCTCTCTCTCTCTCTCTCTCTCTCTCTCTCTCTCTCTCTCTCAGGTTGGTGTCCTATTCCTGTCTCTAAAGTCTTAGGCCACAGTATAGGAGCGGGAGATAATTGGTCCAGATAGTCAGTGTCTTATAAACAAACCTGACCTATCCACTGACATGGAAATGAGACATAAGCAGTCAACTCATAACATTTGTCTATCTCTGCAGCCCCAGCACTGAAAAGGGGTGCTGGTGCTGTAGAAATGCAGCAAGTACAGGACAGCACTGGGAAGGACCACAGAGGTCATCTGATCCAACTACCTGATGTCAGAAACTAAGGCCCAGAGTAGTTAAAGGTACTTGCCCAGGGGCAATGAGTACAATGATTTCAAAACAGTTCCTTTGATTCCATATTCAGCTCTCTTTCCACTATAGAAGTTATACATCAGCCACAGGTGCCATTTCTCTATTCTCTTTCTCTAAACCCCAAGGGTCCTGTCATGTGGTCAATTCAACTAATCTGAGCCATACTTGGCAGTAAACCAGAAATTGCGTCCATATATAAAATGAGTCTATTCCCAACACAGTTCAAGACAGAAAAGGGTAGACCAAATGTGCTATCTAGAAGCAATATGGCAGAGGATAGAGAGCTTAATTTAAAGTTGGTAATACCTCTGTATTCTCCCTCGGATACCCACTAGCTATGTGACCCCAGGCAGGTTATATATCCTCTCCCTGCCTCAGTTTCCTCACTTATAAATAGAGGGTAATTATAGCATCAGCATCAGAGGGTTATTGTGAGACTCAAATAAGATATACATACATACGTGCATACAGACATAGAGACATACATACATACACACACTGTATATATACACATGGCAGTTGGAGTTAACTGACTTGCCCAGAGTCACACAGCTAGTGTCAGTCCTGATTTGAACTCAGCTGTTCCTGACTCCAGGGTCAATACTCTATCTACTGTGCCAACTAAATGCCCCAATAAGATGATATATTTAAAGTACTTCGCAAACCTTAAAGCAATATATAAATACTCTATTATTGTTTGGTGCCTAAGAAAAGGAAACACAGCTAAAGTATGTACCCATTATTGCGCAACCTGTACAACCTGACTATAAAGCCCTAAAATCACTGACAGTGTTAGACCCAATGGCAAATAATAATTTAGACGTTTTGAGTGAGAGGAAAAGTAACTTTCTCCTACCATTTAGGTTACAATTGTAGTACACAGGCAGAGAGATTAATAGTGTCACTAAATATGCCCACCTTATTCTCACCATTTAGACAAAATCACATCAAATGTCAGACTATGCACGTCCATGAATTACTTCTCAGTACATAATTTATTGGACCAATGACAATATTTCAAGCTTCAGTCTCTATACCTTTGTGCCAACTTAGATTTGCTTCAAACACTGGAGAGAAAAACGAAATGAAATACTTTCCAGCATTTCCCTAGCCTACCTAGCCATACTCCATAGAAATCAAGGAAGAAAAGAAGGGATATTGGGAATCCAGGGAAAGCTTGAGGAGGAGAGAGATGGGAGGACTAATTAAGCACCTTGCCCTTGAGAGATGGTTGTTATAGCAATGGCAAGAAGTATATTTTCATCCAGACTGATGCAAATAATGAATTTGTTCAATGGTCAATATTCAAATTTTCTCTGTATATTTCCACTGGGTTAAAACTAATTACCATATTTTACATAATTATAACTTTAAATAGTATAAATCAAACACTTAAATTTGCACTACTTCAATGGGACCACTCCATAAGATTTATTATTCTCACTAATAAGGTCCCAGCTCTAAGGAAGGACATTCTTGCATCAATTATTCAGTGATTAAGATTTCTGGATGGCTGGGCAGGTGAGTTACAGACAGCTGCATTGCAAAGGGTTTTACCTCCAAGAGGGAAGACACTACACTAAATTAAGAGAAATGCAAATTTTGTCTTCAGTATTCTCACATCTTTCCTCTCTGGGTTCTTCTTCAAATTCCCAGCTACTACTGTGGCCCCTATGTCAACTTTTACTCCAGGAGATCTTGGCCTGCACCAGGCAGTGCTCCAGGCTAGAAAATTCCCCCACCTAGGATTTTGACATCAGCCATATGATAAAATAGCTCATACAAAGGGATTAATAGTTGATAATAGTTTACTGTGTTACCTGTCCCATATTTACCTGACATTTTAATAATAGGAATTTTTAAAGCAGGAAGGCAAATAATAAAATCAATTTTTGCAAGCAAAGTGATCATTTAGGAAACCCCCACACTCACAGTAAGGTAGCTATCTACTCCATCTATTCATGAGACACATCTTGCCTCCAATTTTAATTCAAATATTTAAAATACCTTGATAGCCCATGCAAAGTGTAATCATTGCACTAGATGCTAAGTACAAAGTCAGGAAACATAACTGCTGCCTGTTTTCAAGGAGTTTATAAATTAAAAAATATAAGTACATAGGAAACATTTAAACAGAATAGAATGATAGATTGCTTAAAGCTAAAGTACTGTGGAAGGCTTCATAAAGGAGGAATCTTGAGTGGAATTTTGCAGAAATGACATGTATTTATGAAGGAATTCTTTAAGAAAAAGATTAATTATTATTTATTTAATTATTTAATTAACATTCTATTTCTGTTTCCTCCCCTGCCTCCCTTTTTCTGTTCATGGCATCATGACGGTTGGAGGCAGCATGGCATAGTGGCAAGAATCTTGGATTTAGAGTAAAACAGATATTGGTTAAAATCCTACCTCTGATACCACCTGAGTGAACTAGATTTCAGATTTAGTTCAAGTATATTTGATTTCCCAGTTATCCATACTTAAAATATCTTTGAATCCACTGATTAGCTTTTCCCCTTCACTCAGTCCTACTATGTCTTTATTCCCCAAAATTCTTATACCTGCCTTTCATTCCCACTTACTCAAACACTATGTAGTTTACCCTTACCACCTTATGCTTAGACTAGGAGTGGGGAACCTGTGGTCACAAGGCTACACATGGCACTCTTTGTCCTCAAGTGTGGCCCTTCAACTGAATCCAAACAAATTTGTTCTGTGAAGTTTTCATTCAGCTGAAGGGCTGCACTTGAGGACCTAGAGGGCCACGTGTGTCCTTAAGGCCACAGGCAGCCCATTGGGTTAGATAATTACACTTGCCATCTGGCTGATTTTTTTGTCTCAAGAACTTCCACCTTCCAATTCATCAAATACACCTGTCAGTCTAATCTTCTTAAGATATTGATTCAAGCCAGTTATTTCCTTTAAGTCATTCTTGTAAGTTTTGAACTGGATACTTAATAAAAGTCCCTATGTTGCTGAAAGTTGTATTTCTTAACAACTTAGGAAATGATGAAGCTACAGTGAAATCAGTGAGTTTTCCTGCTATAGCAGCATCTTTTAAAATTTTTTCTGGAGAGGGATATGGAGGGAGAGAGGGAAGGAGAGAACAGATAAGAGTAGTATATAGCACAAGCAAGATTTGAGGATGTTTTCAAGAAGAGTGACTCCAAGCTTTGTAGCAACTGGAACCTTTTTTGCCTCGTTAACCACTTGACTTTTTAAATAATTCCAGGACAGACTGAAGAATGGTTACTTTCAGAAACCACTGGAACTATGGTGAATTTATACCACACTTTTTCCCTTCTATTTTACTGACGTGAAATAGGAAGCATAGTTCATTTCTAAGTGTTTTTCTCCTATTTAATTTTGCTTATCAGTTGCTTCCATTTTAAAGAACAGTTTACTAGATAAATATAAGACAATTTTAATTGCATCCTGAGTTGGTGTTTTTTCCTACAGAGTTTCTGATGCAGTGAGGGAGATCTGTGGATAAATGACTACACCAAATTAAACTGACTGGATCATCCTGTTAGCTTGGCAAGTAACAGATGGTCAGGACACTGAGCAGTCTTAAAATTGCATTTTTTTAATCTACGTGTTTTTTTAAGCTCTCTAGCTTTGCATAGGAAGGAAATAATGTGGATCAGGGATTTTTGTCCAAAACTAAAACCTTGACAAACTGATCTCATTACCTCCAAATAGACTGGCTGATTTGCACCAGTAGACTTTCAGTTTTTCTCTACCCTACCTTTCTCAGGAGGGTACAGAGATTTAAAGAGGTCACACTCAGAGCTCAAGATCCCATGGGAAATAGGTATTCCTAATCAATTCTGTTGATTCCCCTCTCTGAACGGAAGGGTAAAAAGGGTCCCTCAATAAAATTGCTCTCCATAGTGGCATTGGGTGAAGATTTCATACCTTTTTCATATGTTTTTGTCTACAATTATTAAATTAAAAATTAAAAAAAAATCTTTTCCCTAACCACCTCTCCTTCCCCTTGGTCTTTGTAATACAAAATCCAGAGCAGCATGTTTTCTATACAAGTGATGTTGTGTCTTAAAACAATTTCCTATCATGATCTTGAAGTTGATGAAATATTTTATGGTCATTTAACTTTTGACTTATTCATTCCTCGTCTTTTGAACTAGACTGCATCTACCTTAAAGATGAAAAGATACAAAGAGCGTCCCTCATAGCTCTTATTTTTGTGTTCCCAGAACTTCAAATGGTTGTAGATAGGAACTTAAGATGGTCCAATCACCTCATTTTAGATAATAAGTGCTCAACAAAAATTGACTCATTTCCTTTCTCTATCATTTTGGGGTTAGGAATAAAGTGTTTAAATTTAACAATAAATATAGTGGGCCCCATTCATTCATTCATTCAATAGACACTTAAGAATGTGAATGGGGAGGCAGTAGAAAACCACTTTAGACATGTTAGGAGGTAAGTGCCATAAGACTATGAAAGACTATTCTGCAGTAGCATAAAAGATGCATTCACATGGTGGGAGAAGAGACACTGCAAAATCCATTAGGAAACAATTATAATGGCACAGGCAGTGGATAACGGGAGCTTTTACTAGTAGCAGTGGGAAGAAAGAGAAGAGGATGGATTTGGGAGATATGGATGAAGAATCGACAGGGCTTGGTAATTAACTGGATGTAAGAAAGTAGAATCAAAGAGATGAAAGACAAATTGTGGTGAAACAAATGTTCAGTCAACCAGTCAATAAAGATTTATTAAGCACCTACTATGGGTCAGGTACTGTGCTAAGTGCTGGGGACACAAAAGGAGAAAATATAAAGTCCCTGCCGTCAAGGAGCTCACAGAACAATGGGGGAGAAAAGCGAACAAATATTTACATAAAGTAATGCACAGGATATATAGGAAATAACAGAGACAGAAGGTACTAGAAATAAGAGGTATTGGAAAGACTTTCTATAGAAGACACAATTTTAGTTCGGACTCAAAGGAATCCAGAGAAGGCACTGAACGAAGATGAGGAGGGGTAGCATTCCAGGCATGGAGGACAGCCAAAGAAAGAAAATGCTTGGAACCAAAGTGTACCCAGAACAGCCAGGCCGGTGTCACTTGATCAAAGACTAAAGGAGTATCAGGGAGAAAGGTGTAAGAAGCCTGGAAATGTAGGAGGGGGATATGTTATGAAGGGTTTTGAATGTCAAACAGGGCATTTTGTAATTAAGCCTATAGGCAATACGGAGCCATAGAAGTTGTCTGAGAAGAAGAGTGATATGGTTGGATCTGCCCATTAAGAAAATCACTTGGGTACTGAATAGATGATAGGGGGAGGCTTGAAGCAAGCAGACCCACCATCGGTCTATTGCATTAATCAAGGAGTATGTGATAATGGTTTGTACTAGACAGGTGGTAGTGTCAGAGGGGAGAAAGAGGTAACTGACAAAGTGAAATGTACAGATCTTGGCAACAGATTGGATATGGGGGTAAGAGATAACAAGGAGCCCGAGAGGAAAGGTAGGTTGTAAACCTGAAGGACTGGGAGGATGGTGCTGACTTCTATACAAAAAGGGAAGATAGGAAGGGCAGAGCAATTTAGGGGAAAAAAATGAGTTCTGTTTTAGACGTGTTGAGTTTAAGATATCTACTGAAAATCCACTATTAGATATCTGAAAAGCAGGTAAGATGTGAAATTGGAGGTCAGTAGGGAGGTTAGGGTATAGTAGGCATATTTAAGAATTGTCAGCACAGAGATGCTAATTAAATCTGAGAGCTGATGAGATCATCCAGGTAAAGCAGTATGTAGGAAGAAGAGAAGAGACATTGTAATAAGGGAATAAAAATTTGAGTTAGTGGAAATGATCCATTCAGATCAGGATATCTTGATTCTGAGGTAGCAGTAGAATATCAATCTGATGAAATTTCTACTTTATGCTTTGTGACATGGTCTTTGATTATACTTGGCAAGAGTATGGAGTGAATATGAGAGTCTAATTTTCAGAGACAGAAGAAGAGAAAGGAACTAGATCTGGAAATAGCTTATTCACACAATTTATTATTTCACCTAACATCTAGGGCTTGCTCCTTTTGTAAATAATTCAATGGATTGGAAGCAGTAGTGAATTACAAAGAATATGACCACCTCTGTTCCTCGAACTATGTGTCAGGATGAATAAGAGAAGCAGTGACCTAAAAAGTACGTGATATCTTCGAGAGGGAAGCAGCTTTCTATTAAAATAAGGCTATGAAAGGAATATTGGTTGAAAAGTTCAAAAATCTAGGGCAGAAACACAAATTATTTTTAAGGACTCCTTTTGACAGTCTGGTGAAATCTTCTCAAAATAATGTTTGTTGCCTGTATCCATAATGGAAAAAAATGCAAAATTTACACTAGAGATTAGTGAAAATAAAGATGTCATTTCCTCCCATCACAGATCCTCTAAAATCAGTCCATAAGAGTCCTTGAGGTAATTGAGATATAGAGATCTTATCTGGGGTTTCCTAAGAGCACATCAAAGTGGTCCAGAAAATGGATGAATTGTGTTAGAATATGACAAGGCAGGAGTAGAATGGATGAAAATTCAGGTGAGGGCTCAGCCTTCAACTGAATGGCTGAAACTGAATAACTGGTGTTGGGCTGCCATCATAAATGTGACAGAATACTGGGCCATCATGCCCTCCTAGTCAAATTTTAAAAAGGAAATAGCATATATGATTTGTTCCTCTGCTTCTTCAACATAAGCCTACACAGCAGTCTCACCAATGTGATCTTCTGACCTATAATAACACAATTCAGATATTGCAGGTTCAGTTCCAGACCACCACAATAAAGCAAATATTGCGATAGAATGAGTCACCCAGAACTTTTGGTTTCTGGGTGTATATTAAAGTTATGCTTCCACTGTAGTCTATTACATGTATAAACATATTATGTCTTTAAAGAATGTAGGTAGCTTAATTGAAAGTTTCTGTTGCTGTTTCAGTCATTTTTCAGTTGTGTCTGGCTCTTCATAATCCATTTGAGTTTTTTCTTGCTGAAGATACTGGAGTACTTTACCATTTTCTTCTCCAGTTCCTTTTTACAGATAGGGAACTGGGGCAAACATAGTTAAGTGACCTGCCCAGGGTCACAAAGCAGATAATTACTTGAGATGAGATTTGAACTTGGGAAGATATGTCTCCCTGACTCCAAGCTCATCACTCTATCCACTGTGCCACCTAGCTACACAACTGAAAAATACTTTATTGCTAAAACTGCCAGCTACCATCTGAGCCTTCCATGAGTCACCATCTTTTTGCTGATAGAGGATCTTTCCTCAGTGTTGATGATTGCTGACTGATCAGGGTTGTGGCCTAGCTTTTGAACGATCTTGGTTTTCAACATGCCTTCCTCATTAAGCTTAATCATTTCAAGCTTTTGATTTAAAGTGAGAGACTTATAATTCTTCCTTTCACTTGAACACTTAGGGGCCATTGTAGGGTTATTAATTGGCCTAATTTCAATATTGTTGAGTTCCAGGGAATAGAAAGTCCTGAGAGGAGGGAACAGCCTATCAGTGAAGCAGTCAGAACACACAGAACATTTATCACTTAAGTCTGTTGTCTTATATGGACATTCTTCATGGCACCCCCAACAATTTCAAAAGTAACATCAAAGATCACTGTTCACAGATCACCATAAAAGATACAATGATAATGGAAAAAATGAAACATTGGGAGGTTTGTAAAAATGTGACATGGAGACATCACATAAGCACATGCTATTGAAAAAAAATGGCACTCATAGAATTGGTCAATGAATGGCTGCCATAAACCTTCAACTTCTAAAAATATCACAATATTTGCAAAGAGTAATAAAGCAAAGCACAATAAAATTAGGTATGTCTGTATTGAAGGCTAAACATGAGTCCAAGATTCTTGGCTCTCAATCCAGAACTTTCTTCCCTGCTATCCTGCCTCTCAATTAAAAAAAAAAACTCAGAGCCTCCATAGAGTAGGTAGAAATGGGCAGCAGAAATCTTTAATTGATACTGAGAACACCCCTATGTTTTCTAGGTGGTATAGTTGATAAAGCATTAAATTTGGAGTCAGGAAGATGTGAGGTCATACCCTGCTTCAAATGCTTACTTTTGGTATGTAGAGATCTACCAGCAAAAAGATGCTGACTCACTGAAGGCTCAAATGATGGCTGACACTTTTAGCAATAAAGTATTTTTCAATCATGTAGCTAGGTGGCACAGTGGGTAGAGTGCTGGGCTTGGAGTCAGGGTGACATATCTTCCCAAGTTCAAATCTGGTCTCAAGTAATTATTTGTTTTGTGACCCTGGGCAAGTCACTTAACTGTGTGGGGCTTGTCAAGTCACAGTCTCTAGATACCCAAGTTTCATTATCTGTAAAATACAGTTATTGAACTTGGTGGCCTCTACGGTCCTGTCTAGCTTATGGTCCTAGTTCTTGTAATCAAACTTATTTTTAGCTATACTAATGGTCCATTAGCATTTTTATCCACCATATTTTTCTCAAGGTTCAATTCTGGTGTCACCCCCTAGAAGAAGTCTTTCCTACCTAACTAACCTCTAGTTCTTAACACTTGCTTCTTCCTCACCTCATCTTCTATTTATCTCCCTCCGTTCATGTTGTACCATCCTTCTACCTTGGTAGAAGGTAAGCTCTGTGAAAGTGGTTTCATTTGTATCTTCATAGCACCATGCTTACCACAGTGACTTGCATATAGTAGGAATTTTGCAGACTTTTGTTGAATTTAATTGATACATTCTTAAAATACTTTATGTAAAAATACAAGAATGTTATGAATGTTTCAACATAGAATCAAATTTGGAGAACAACCAACCCAATTTATACTATGTCAGGGAATGTCTTTTTTCTGAAATTAAACTTAAAGTTAGCTAGGCTCTAGCTTCTCTTAACCATTGATGACTACCTTAAAAATATAGCAACTATGTTTAGAATTTATTTCCTTAAAGTGAGGACAGAAACTCTTTTACCTTCTAAAAGAAATCCTCTCATTACCTTGAAGTAGTACTGCCCCAAACAATTCAGACAGATGAGAATATATTCTATTTGTAAAGACCATTGAAAAGCTCCCTTAGGAACGCATTCCAGTATCTAGTATCCTTTACTGTCAAGACATTTTTCCTAAGAGCTTACCAAAATCCCCCACACTCAGTTTTGAGCCCATTTCTTCTTCTTTCTTCAAAATAGGTGAAGAAAGGCCACTCATAATTTACTACTATCACTATTTCACCTAATTCTATCCTTCCATTGGGAATTTCACCCAAGAACAAAAAGAAAAAGGATCTCTTCTATTCTCCCTCACAGATTCTTCCCTTTTCTGAATTTAAGCTTGAACTTTTGGTTCAATCATACTTTTCTACTTCTTCCTCCTTTCTATGGTCCATTCCCCAGGTCTCTAGGGAGGACTTAACTCTTTTCTCTGCCTTTTATGATGTATTATAAATGAAGTGTTTCAACATGTTTTGTAACTGTGAATAATGGGTAGATATCCTTTACCTTCCTGTATTAGACATTTCTAGCACATTACATTTAGCAATAGAATGTTTAATTTCAGGATTTTTACATCTTAATTAACAAGGACATTAAATTAGTTTTAATTTTCCTTCAAGTTCAGAAGTTATTTTCAACTTATTCATGATCAGTTCTAAGTATCCTATTTTTATTTAAAATGAACTTCGTGAATAATAAATGCAAAGGACAGATGAATATCATAAAGAATCAAATATATAAAAGAAAATTGGAAACTTTTTTCAAACATGTTCTTGGCAGTCTACAATGCAATGCCTTAAGGGGAAAGCTTCAGAGACATTCTTTGGTCAGCTTTATAAACTATAAATTTGAGAGTGTAAAATCATGTGGAAAATTTTATATGTAAACAATCAATCAAAATAATTTAAGATGAAAATATCCACTTTGAATCTATATTTTATAATCATCTATGTATGTTTACCAAACATACAATATAATTTTCAATTCCAATTTCACTTTGTGTATTGCTGTGCAGAAACAATCTGATTGATCTTACCACAAAAAAGTAAAATTATAATACTTTGTGTCTTCCACTAAAGTTTCCCTTCTACACTGCCACAAAGAATAGAGGTGACCATGACTTCTTAAAGGATAGACGACAAGAATTCTTATCCTTTCCATGTCATCACCTTTCTGCCAATCGAGGGAAACCTATGAATTCCTTCTTTAAAAGTTTCAAATGGTTAAATTAAAATACAAAGTATTACAAAGTAAACAAAGTATGTTGAAATGCAGACATCATTTTTTTTAAGTTCACAAAGCTCAGGTAAAATCTTCAGCTATAGGATATAAGCTCCTTGAGGAAAAGATGTTTTCATTTATTGTATCTGCAGTATATAGCATAGTATACACCATATAGTAGGTGCTTAGTAAAATCTCTGAATGGAACTAAAAAGCTGAAGTCTTTTGATATGGGTCTAGCAAGTAGCCATAGGCATATATGTGTGTGCATGTATGTATGTATATAACTCTGTGTGTGTGTGTGTATATGCCTGTGCATATTGACTACAAAGTTCAAGAACCAACATAGGTTTAGAAGCTCCTCACCATAAGGGTGAGTGCATAATAAATTATTTGTCACCACAGAAACTCAAGAAGACCAAATGATATGTGTGCCTGTGGAAGGAGTAAATTCCCCCCCACCCCCGCCGATCCAACCATGGATCTCGGATGTATTTGTGAAAACACACCTTTTATTCTGATCAGGCACCTCTTTCATTCTGATCAGGCACTCCTCTTTGTTTTTGCCGCCAAAATGCTACTGGGAATCAGTCACTGAATATTCAGGCTTGGAAGGGTTCTCAGAAGAAATTTTCTAATTGAACCCATAGCCAAGAATGAAGCCCATTTATGCTACACTTTACAGATTCCAGCTTTCTGTGGAGATCCCATGGAGGTGATGTTTGTTGGACTGTCTCCAAAAGCAGTCCATTTCACTTCTGAATTATTCTAATTGTTGGGACATTTTTCTGTACATCAATTTGATCTTTTCAGTTTCTACCCATTGCTCCCAATTTTGCCCTCTGAAGTCAAAAAGAATGGCTCAGTGGAAAGTGGTAAATTTGGAACTGAAAAACTTGGGTTGAAACCCTGACTCTACTACTTATTGTCTGTGAAAATTTAATAACAAAAACTTGATCATTTATAGTACTTTAAAGTTTGCAAAATGCTTTAAAAATATTATTTTATCTTCACAATCTCCCTGGAACGCAGGTGCTATATTACCCCTATTTTTCAGATGAGGAAACTAAGGCAAGAAGAGGTTATAGGACTTGCCCAGGATCACACAGTGTCTGAGGTACAATTAGAATTCAGGGACTTCCTGACTCCAGATCCAGAACTCTCTGTGCCACCTAGCTGCACAAATGGGACAGCCACTGGAATGGACAATATAATCTCTTAGCTCCCTTTCAGCTGTAAATTTTTGTCCCTGTGATCCAAAGTCTAATAACTCTTTCATGTGACAGCCAAATCCCTGAATGCAGCTATCATGTCCTTTCTAAGACTTTTCTCCTTTAGCTTAAATAGTACAAGTTCCTCCAACATATCCTCTTGTGACCTAAGCTTGAGGCTCTTTCCATTCTTAGTTGCCCTCCTCTGCATGTACTCTAGTTCATAAATGTACTTCCTAAAATATTCTACCAGTTATAAGGCCATCTGTATATTCATTTAGCTCATGATTTACAAATGAGAGCACTGCATCACTGTTTCCTTTTACCCCATTATATCTCTCTCCAACCAAACTAATTAATTACCAAGACACCTAAACACTCTCTCATTTATTCAACCATTTATATCTTGTTTTTCCAATTGGACCAGGATCTTCTTGAAAACAGGAGTTCAATTTATCCCTCATAGCCCTGACATGATATTATATCCTCTCCAACTATCTATCAAGCATCAATAAACATTGACAAATCCTACTCAGTATCATATTGCCATCTTTGGTTTCACATAGGATAAAGTAGAAATGTCTAAAAGAGGCCAAAGTCAATCAGTCAATAATGCTTATGAGTATCTCATTGGGTACTAAGTTTTCTATAAGACACTACTGGGAAAATAGGAAGATACAAGTAAAGAAATTGAAGGAAAGCTTCCTATCTCCAAAAAGATTAGCATCTAGCCAAGATTATGTTGAATAACTTTCTAATCTAATGGAGGACTATATTATCTAACATGAACTGTTCTCCAACATGTGATTATTTTCATATCTTAATATTTTAATAAATTGTGTTAATATTTCTCAAGACAGCCACACAATGGGAACATACCTTTATTTGTATTAATATTGTTGCAATACTTGAAGCAATGTCACTGAATTGCCTTAAATTAAATAAATTGCTTACTTAACATTCATCTTCTAAAAAAATCATGAACAAATGAGATACTTTATTTCACAATCATTTGTATATGTTTTCAAACAATTATTATGAAGAGCACATTGGGGGAAATCACTTCAATACTACCAGACTCCTGACAAATATGGCGACTGTCATTACATTAGGCAATAGCTTACAGTTATAAGATTTTAAAATGAATTTCATGTAAGTGAATTTCATGTTGAATGTATTGGAAAGGGTCATACCATTAGAATGTCAGGTAGTCACATGTTTCTTCTGGTATCATTAAAAAAATAATTAGATCAATCCTTTTGTACAAAGAAATATGCCATTACTATCCCAGTAGGGCATAGTCCTGGCCTTTCACTTGAAATAAGCCAGCAAGTTACCTTCCTGATAAACAATGTAATATTAATATCACAGTTGGAGACCTGTTCTCTGAATACACACAGCAGGTATATGAATTACAGCTCAATTTAAGCTGAAAATACAATATTCCTTTCTAATGAGCATCTTTGGCTTCAAATTATATTGAAGGGTGGCACTACGAGCATAATTAAAATGATTATGTATCACATAAAAGAAAACCATATCCCTATGATAGAGAATACGAAATATTTCAAAGTCAGCTATGAAAAACTGTAGCAATTTATCATATTTTTATTTTGACAACTATTTATCAAGCACCTACTAGGTATGTTGTGTTAGGTACTTGAAGGAGGAACAAAGATAATTAGGAAATGATCCCTGCCCTCATAGAGTTTATAGTCTAGAAGAAGGGGGTAGAAGAGGAAGGGTTTTTTTAAAATAACCTCATAAGACTCCTTTTACTTCTTCTGTACCTTTCTAAACTCACAAAAAATAAGAATGATAAAATTAGTAACCTCATGACCAACTAATTCAAATATCCCATTGGCATGCTCTAAATTTAACCTCCTAAGGATCTAAATGGAGCTGGCTTTTTCAAGCTGAGGGGGGAGAATACAGATCAAAAATATCTGGATTTCCATTTAGATGAAATCAGGCAAGAAATCTGATTCCAAAGTTTCTATTCCTGTGAATGAAGTTATCTTAGACAACAAACAGAAGCATTAGTATTTAATAACTGTAGTTGATTAGAATTTTATTTTATTTTTGAGACATAAGGCAGCTCTTCTGAAAACCATGCACAGATTCGAGTCCCTACTGCTTTAGGGAGAAAGTGATCATTCCCAGGTAACTTTGAAGTCATAGTAATGGGGTAACATAGGTGGGGAGATAGGATAGGAAGAGGGTAGTTAGCCTTCTTAGTTCTTGCGGAATTTATAATTGGTTATGACTATTGTCAGGCATCAACTCATGAGTTAGGGATGTTATATGGCTTTTAATCAAATTAATAACTAATAGAGATCCTTTCTTTATACTCATCATCCTTAACTTTTTATCTAACAGATGAAATTGTTGACACTTTCTTAAAAACCTCTCTTCCCTTGACTTTTGTATCACTGTAGTGCCATGGGAAATCTTTTGCTTGTAAATGTTAGTCAGTCAATAACCATTTATTAAGTGACAACTATGTTATTTTAAGTGCCTACACTGTGCTAAGGAGTGAGAATACAAAAAAAGGTTAAAAAAATTAGTCCCTGATTTTTGGTAGCTTGTAATCGTAACATCTAGAGAAACTCTGAACTACCTAGTAATAGTCTCATATTCTCTCATATCTACATCTATACAATGCACCCATGTGTATATACACACATACATGTGTATGCATTTATACACATACATATGTATACATGCATGTGTGTGTATGTAAATGTATATGTCTGTGTTGTATGCTCTGATAGAACGCAAGCTATCTGGGGAAAGGGAATGTTTTATTTCTGTCTTCGTATAAACTGTCATGCAATTGACACTTAATAAATGTTTGTTAATTAATTCCCAATGTTTCTCTGCATCCCCCATTCTTCCAAAGGCAGTTCCCAGGATTCAATATATTTCTTTCCTCTTGGAAATTTTTATAAATATTTACCAAGTTCTTATGGGGGGTACAAGCTAATAAAGCACTTTTATCATAACTATGACAAGTATTTAATGCAAATACTATCATCATTTTTCTAGATAAGAAACCTAAATAAAGAAGGCAGGTCGAACTGCTCACAGTGACACATTTAGAAGTGATTGAATCTGGCCTCAAACATTGGAAACTTGACTTCTAATTCTGGAAGCTCCAATTCATTATTCCTCTAACTAGAAACCTTCCCTATCCATTCAAATGTTCTTGGAGGACTGCATCTAATCTTCAACCCTTCATTTGCTCATCTTCATATTATGCCTTGTGTTATACTTGACTGTGTATATATTGTATTCCTTCCCTTTGCCCCCCAGTAATTTGCAAAGTCCATTGGTCAGGAATGGCATCCTTTCTCAACATTAGATCTGAAGTACCTCTGTTTTGTACATAGTTGTTACTTATAAATTTACCATATTGATTTTTTTTACAATGCACCTACCACACAAGGATGTTGCAAGGGACAAAGGATACAACGTTTGTAAATTCTTAGCACTGTGGTATCTGGTACATAAAAGGTGCTTAATAAATCTACTATGACACAGTGTCACATATAATAACCTGAACTCTTTTATAAGCTCTCTTTCAGGAGAAGATACAGATTTCTAACTTCTCCTTTATCACAAACAAACCCTTCCTTTGGTTTCTAAGGATTGTTGCTGGTACTCACTAAAGAATAAAGAAACTTACTTCTGCTGTTGTAACAATAATGCAATATTCACAACACCCATGGTAGTTATGAATATGCTGGTATAGTTGTGAATCAGAAAATGTAGCAGACTCTCCACATGGAGCACAAAACCAAAGCCTTTATTCAAATACCAGAAAACAGAGTCCCAGAACCAGAAAGCCAAAGTCATTACAGTAGTCACGAAGTTGATACTCATGATTAATGCAGTGAATATCCACATTCCCAAACCTTGACAACAGAACAGGCTTCCTCAAGCAGGGATCAATCCTTCTCTCTCACTCAACAGTAGCTTCTCATCCTGGTTCTTGGAAGTTCTCGGCCAAAAGTTCCCAGAAGGACTTGGCAAAAATTCCCAGAAGGAAGGTATGAGCAGAAGCTGTGGCCTCCAGGTGCTCACTGAGAGAAATTCTGACTGTCTTGCTGGTACTCTTCCTTATATACAGGACAGCTCCTCCCCATTCTGCTCCTTCCTGTTACACCAGCAACTTCCTCCCAAGGTGTCAACTACTTCTGTGTTAATTAAATAGCTTAAACAAGGTGTTAACATGAAACAAGGTGCTAAGTACCTGCCTACTTGCCAACACAAAGGAGCATGGACCATCTTCAGATTCCATTAACATTACATTCATCCCCAAAATCTTTCATGCTCTCTATATGGCAAAAATCATTAAAAATACATTTCATTATATGGGATTATGGGAGTTTTAGGGGTAACTGGTGTCAACAGAATTTTACAACAATATAACAAGGATAGCACACAGAAAACAATATTTTAGGGTGGGGCTTGAGCACAAGTTCCCTATCATTCCCCCTCCAACAAATGGGATCCCAAAATCTTGGGGTAAGGAGTGAAGGTCTCTTCTTCCATTGCTACTTCCTGCTGAAATTGGACATAGAGCTGTCCCTGTCCTAAGAGGTCTCATTTGAAAGGTCAGTTCCTTAGCCAGAATTTGGAATGTACTTGATGCCAGGTCCAGGGGAGACACATCACAGTTGTGGACAGGGGGTCACATCCAGCTTAAACTATCAGGCATTTACAGGTAGAGGGTATCAAGCCTGCAGAAACAAATCTAGCAAACAAGATGAACAGACAAAAACCAAAAAGAAAGGAGACAACCAGACACAAGGCAGACATAGGATCAGCTATGCTTCTGGAGTCCATGAGTTCCCTACTGTATCCTCACTCACAGTAGGATATATGAGTTAAGGGTACAATTTTGTAATCATCTATTCTGGAATAAACCATAGTTACAGTGTTATCCTTCCCGTGTGCTGTAATCTCAGCAAATTCTTTCAAGTTCTATTTTGCCCTCTGGTTCTAAAATATCAGGGCAATTTTCCTTGAGAATTTCTTGAAGGATGCTTTCTTAGCTCTTTTTTTGATCATGGCTTTCAGGTAGTCCAATAATTTTAAAATTGTCTCTCCTGGATCTACTTTCCAGGTCAGTGGTTTTTTTCAAGGAGATATTTCACATTGGCTTCTATTTTTTTATTTGTTTGGATCTGTTTAATAGTATCTTGATTTCTCATAAAGTCATTTGCTTCTATTTGCCCTACTCTAATTCTGAAGGAATTATTCTCTTCAGAATGCTTTTGAGATTCTTTTTTTTTCCATCTGGGAAATTTGACTTTTTAAGGCATTCTTCTCCTCATTGGCTTTTTGGGCCTCTTATGCCATTTGAGTGAATTTGTTTTTTAAGGTGTCATTTTCTTCCGTCAGGTTGTTGACCCTCTTTTCATTATTTTCTTGCATCATTCTCATTTCTTTTCCCAATTTTTCCTCCACTTCTCTTATTTGGTTTTTAAAGTTCTTTTTAAGCAGATTGATGACTTGTAGGCAATCTTCATGCTTCTTGGAAGCTTTTGGTGTGGGAGTTCTGACTGTGTTGTCTTCCTCCCATTCCATACTTTCATCCTTTTTGTCCCCAAAAAAGGATTCAAGAGTTTGATTACTGTTCTTACTTTGCTTCCTTTTTCTGCTCATTTTGCCAGTCAATTACTGTAATTTTTAGCTCTGCTTCCAGAGGGGAAAATTCTGTCCCAAATTGCTAGGGTTTTCACAGCTGCCAGAGCTATTAGGGGGCTGTTACAACCCCCACCAACTTTGGCTCACTGAAAATGCACCCCAGGACCACCACCCAAGACCACAATCCAGAGCTAGGCTGCTCAACCCAAGAACACAGCCTCTCAATGATCACTTGGCCCTCCTGCAGTCTGCAGGCCAGGAACTCTGAAGCAGCTACCTGGAGGCCACAAGGCTACTGTTTCTGTGCTTCCTTGCCCTGAGGGAAGTTCAGCCAGACTGCTGTTCTCCTCCAAATTTGGCTGAATTCCACTGATCTTTCACTTAGTCCTTATTCCTTCTTGCTTGATAAATCTGGAAACTGCCATAGCTGCTGCTGATCCACTCTCCTGAAGACTCCATCTGCAGCTCCTCCTGACTGCCCTGGGGCCAAATCACTGTTTCAGGCTGGGCTGATTTCGGCTCCCAGCCTGCTGTGATGAGCCCTTTGTGCCGAGCTGCCTTCAGCCAGAGATGTATTTTCTGTATCTTTGTGAGTTTTGGAGCCCTAAAATTGGTTTAGAGTCATATTTTATGGGTATTTGAAGTGGCTATATGGGAACTGTAAAACCTTGCTGCTTCTATGATGCCACCTTGGCTCTGCCCTCCCCCCATGTGCTATAATCTCCTCAGCCTTTGGAACACCATCTGGCTTCCATTTTACCCATACTTTAGCTCCCAATTTTATTTTATTAGTAGAACCAAATCCTTCAGTTTCTCTGATAGTTATTTTGGAAGGAGGGTCAGTTTTTACATGTGGTATTGTTTTATAAGAAATAATAATCACTTGAACTATTCTCTCATATTTACAAAACTGCATGGGCTCCTCACCTAAATTAGGATTGGGGGGGGATATATTTTCTAATTATTGTATTTAGTGATTACTGATACTTAATAACTGATTGCTAAATAAGTGACTGATTAAGTCTACCTAGTTGCCCCATGAATGGAAGACTGACTTGTATTCTGAGATGAGTGAATGACTAACTAGGGAGGAAAACCTTCTTAGGGATACCAGATGATTTTTCTTTTGTTCTTTGTTCTAAATACTGTAACCACTTTGGTGAAAACTATGTGGCCATTTTAATGATAAGCTGTTGTGAACACTATATTATGATTTTCTGTGATAAGATATAATGTTGTAAATACTGTATTTTGATTTGTTGTGAATGTTTCATTTGCTCTTGAATAATTAGAGTATTCACTATACTGTGTAATCAGAATCTTAAAAACTGTTCACATTAGCATTCTTTTGGGAAGTTGCTCGTGCATGACATTACAGCTGTACATACCTAGACAGGATAAATCACCAAGACTCTTGGTTGCAGAAAAGATGCCAATCTGCGATGTGAAAGTAAGTTACTCACTGGGACCTTCCCACACTGAGAAAATGACATATTTTGTTGTATGTATGTATATACATATCTTAATATGTGTAATGTGTGTGTATAATGTGCACACATGTGTATTGACTGCATATATTTATGTACACCTAAAATGTATACGTATATGTGCATGTATATATGTATCTCCTTTATGAAGAATGAAAAAGGCACTTCCTGAACTAATCCCAAATATTTCTTAGGTAGATTTCAGGTTATCCAGTATAGACCTTACAACCATTTCCACTGGATTCCCAAGAGGTTATAAGTAATTCTAATGCTTGGAAATCATATCTCACCCATGAGCCACTTCACTATTCTTGGCTTTCTTGTTTATTGTCTGTTTGTTTTTTGGGAGGAGAGGGAAAAGGCAAGGCAATTGGGGTTAACTGGCTTTCCCAAAGTCACACAGCTAGTAAGTGTGTCGAGTGTCAGTGGTCAAATTTGAACTTGGGCCCTCTGGGCTTCAGGGCCAGTGTTCTATCCGCTGTGCCACCTTGCTGCCCAGATTTTTGGCTTTCTTCAAATTAATCTGTGCTACTTAACATTTTCATTTATGCTGCTTTAAACTACTGTCAGTGGCTTAGATAAAAGTATAGAGAACATGCTTATATAATTCCTGACCCTAAAAACCTGAGATGGATAACTAAACCACTGGATGACAAGGTCAAGACCCAAAACAGATTTTGACAGGCAAGAACTTTAAACCCAATTGAAAAAGAAAAAACTGAATCAGAGTGAAGATAAAGTTTCATACTTAGGTATTAAAAAGACAAGTACAATACAGAGAAGGCATAGAAACATGGTGCTTAAAAGTGGGGGAAAAAAGTATGAAGGTTTTAGCGGACCACAGGATCAATGTGAGTCAAGTGTGATACAGCAGCTAAAAAAGTTAAGGTGACTTTGCCTTCTGTTAGGAAAAGAATGGCTACAGTTTAAGTGGATGATGGTCCTGTTATGCTCTTCCCTGGTCAGATCACAAATCTTGAATACTCCATTACATTTTGCTCAATGTCTTCAAAAGTGGATGCTCGTGTCAAGAAAATCCAGAAGTTGGAGACTAGGAGGAGGCAAAGGCTAAAGATTGTACCATATGAAAACTGGTAGAAGAGACAAACGTGGTCTAGGCTGGAAGAAAGAAGACTTAGTGGAAATATGATGATTGCCTTCAATCATTGTAAGACTGCCATACTGAAGAGAAAGAAAAAGCATTCTGCTGAGTTTTAGGTCAGAATTAGGAGCAACGGATGAAGGAAGCACAGAGGCAAGTTTAGTTTTGCTGTAAGGAAAAAAAGAAACATCATCTAAAAGTAAATAAAATCAAACCAAATGGTAAGTGGCAGAATTCCTAGATTTGGTGCTTCTTTTCTATTTGAAGGCTACTTCTTGGGTCTTGATGGAATAGAGAGGATTCTCTTTCAGGTACATTAGGTTCCCTCCTGTTTGAAAGCTTAAATTCTACATCTTTCTATCTATTTGGTGTCTGACCCAAGAGATTCATATTGGTTGACTGATTATTGAAGGTATGGATAGGTTGTGATCTGTGCTGGTACAGCAACTGCTCATCCCCAATAAGATCTCTCATCTTATTGTTCCAAAGTATCAATCTAGCACTGAAGCTTCACCATCATCTGGCCCAACACTAGCTGTTAGCTTTGTCTCCTTTTTACTATCACATAAATACTATATATTTTAGCTATAATTTCCCTATCTTATCCATGCATTTCATATGTTTCTATTCCTAACAGCAACTAATATGGTACCATTTTTAAAATAAAGGAATGAACATCAGCTTATATATTAATATTTTCTGACTTTGAAGTGATGCTCTGAGAAGCACATTGCTCTGTTTATATGAAATCTTCAATCTGATTTTGGGAATCAGACTTGTTCTTCAACCAATAAATAGGACTTCTAGATAAGAAAATTTTTCCATATCTATTAAGAAACTGAGGTCAGGAAAGTAATGTTGCATAATAGTTAGCTCAGCTCAGAGTCAGGAAGACTTGGGTTCATGTCACACCTTGAATATATACTGGTTCTATGATTCTAAATAAATCTTTTAACTTCTTATTGGATCCAAATTGTAGAAAAAATTGATCTATACAACTACAGTAAGCTCCTCTCTCATAAGTCTGGTTAACAACAATGATGGGAATAAAAGGTAAGTTGTTGTCATAACCAGGAGTTGAATCTATGCCATTTATCTGTCCATGTAGAAAAACTGTAGAAGACTCAATGATTAATTATAAACAAAATGCAATCAATGTAAAAGGTCAACCTAGATAACCTGCAAGAATGAGATCCTCAACTCAGGAACTCTTTTCCCCATATTGCCTAGGACAGTGGTGCTATGTATTCTTGTTGAGTTGGATTGAAATTAAAATTAAAATAACAAATTTATTAAAATAATTATATTTAATGGGAAAATATCCTTAATTCTATATCATGCTTTGCCTGTAAAAATCAGCCTATAGTAAGTAAGAATAAAACCATTTTTAAATATTTCAAATGACTTTTTAAAACCAAAAACTAATATTGAGAAAAATGTCATGGGAAAATATGGACAGAAATCACTTACACAAATCTCTAATTTGCTAATCAAAGTAGCCCTAGCTAAAGTTACCATTCCACTTCAAAGACCACAGAAGCCAAGGCTTATTTACCTTGAATCAATGTTCTGAATAAATAAAAGAATTCATGAAATGAATCCAGTGTGGCTGACAGAAGGCCGTGTTAACAACGTTGGACAGACTTTTGTCAGCTTATGCTGAAATCACTCACATTTCCCATGAACGCTTTTCAGCTGTAGTACTCTTGAACTACTGACATGTTGATTTCCAGACAGGAATCTGACGCATATGATTATACTTATCACTGTGATGCAGAGGATACTCAAAGGAAAAAGAAAGTTTGACTTAAGAATATGTCATTCCTTTGAGACATATGACTAGAAAGATGATAATAAATGGCACTGAAAAGACAGAAGCTTTTAACACTTCAAAAAAACCCTACCATCTTTGTAAACACTTATCTGTGAAATAATGGGAGACGAAATGGGTGAATAACATTTTTTAAACCAGATATGTTCAACTTAATGAAATCTCATGAAAAGAGTGCTGGATTGTTTTAAAAATCATTTTGTTCATTCTTTAAAAAGAGAAACATCAAGAGATGAGTTATCTGGGTCTTCACGTATTTGGACTTCCCCCTTCTCTCTGCCTTTACCCTTCTCCCTAGAGACCAAAATGGCAAAATGGCCAAAGTTTGTCAGAAGAAATCAAGATTCATTTATGAAATATTTATTGAGTCCCTACTATATGCAATTAAGTGTGCTAGATACTATGGGGGGAAAAAAGAAAATGCCATGCAACCTACTCTCACAAAACTTTTGCTTTTGCAGGGTATAAATGAAAAGAAATCACTACAGAAAATGTTTTTACACTCAAGTTATATACATAAAAATGCATATGTATATGTGTGTATTTATGTGTAGATATTATTTGCATATGTGTCTCTATGGACTATATAGCATATACATATAACACAATATGATTACAGAGTTTATTAATTATTACTCTTCTTTTTCCCCTACAGTCAAATAGCTTTTGATCATTTAGATGCTCTCAATTGCTTCCGTTCCATAGTGAGTAGAGACAAACAAAACATAAATCAGCCAAATGCTGTCATTGAGATCAAATATAATTTTAGTTGAAAGAGTCCTCCTCAGGATTCTAGTATAAAATGTAACAAAAATGTAAACTGTATTATAACTGGAGCTATAAGTGCTCATCCAGCCTCTTCTTGGTGACTATTCACAAAGATGAATGCAATAACTTCCAAGACAAGCCATTCCACTTTTGAATATGTCTAATTTTCTGGAAGTTTATACATCAGATATAAACACGCTTTTTTGCAGCTTCCAACCATGATTTCAGGTTGTACCTTCTAGAGTCAAACAAAATAAATCTAATGCATCTTCCAAATCACAACTATTCAAATTGTTGACGAGTTATATCACATCTCCACCCTCATTTTTGTTCCTCCAGATTAAACATGACCATCTTTTAAACTCATCTTCAATGTTGTTGACTATTGTGGTTATGCTATTATAAGTTTTCTCCAGTTTATCAATGTCCTTTTTAAAGTGTATTCCCCAGAATTAAGCAGAATACTGAATCTGTACTATGTCTAAGGCAGAGAACTGCATCTTTAGTTTGCTTGTTTTTTTCTTACAGTCATTTTGCCCTGTTACCTCATTAATCTTACAATCCATTCAAAATCACCAGATATTTTTCAGTCAAACTATTTATTAACCTTTTCTCTCACTACATACCTGTGAACGTTTTTGTGTAAATAGAAGTTTTCACATGTAAGCCTATTGGAGTCCATCTTATTACATTCAGAATAATACCTCTAATGAATTGTCAAGAATTTTTTTTTTACTTCTGACCCTGTTGTGCAGTACACAAGCAACACTTCCCAATATTATTTCATCTGCCAATTTGATAAACATAATATTTTTCTTTTTATCCAAGTCACTGATAAAATGTTAAATAATACATGTTCGGTTGTTGCAGGGGTGGAGCCAAGATGGCGGCGTAGAAGCAGCAAGGTCCCGCAGCTCCCACACCGCCACCCTAAACACCCAGAAAATATGAGCCCAGACAAAGTCTAGGAAAGTCTAGGACTCTCAGACTCACAAAAATACAGAGAACACAGCTCTTGCTGAAGGCAGCTCAGCAGCAGGGGCTCATCACAGCCGCCGGAACAGAGGCTGGAACAGCCGGAAGCCGAGACCACGGCCAGGCCTGGGACGGTGGGAAGGAGCTGAGCCGAGCCCCGCAGCCAGCCTGCAGAGGTTCTACAGCCTCCAGCACCCCCACATCTGCCAAGGTGTGAGGAGCAGGACGGAGAGGCACAGCTTGCTCTGCAGAGGAGCAGAGAACGGCCAGCCCAAAATCGTGCAGCCAGGCAAGGCCCCAGGGCGGCCACGAGGAGCAGCGGAGCCTCCCAAACCGAAGCTTGAGTCTACTTCAAAGAAAATCTAAAGCACCGGCCTGAGGGGAGCTTCGGAGGGTTAGTGAAAGCTGAAACTTTGAAACTTAATTGGGGGAGTAAAGAAGTTCAGGGCAAGGAAGCAGTGGGGGAGGGGAACTACTGGAAACAGCAGCAGTGGCCCCCACCAGGCTGCTTCAGAGCCCCTGGCCTGCGGACTCCGAAGGGGGGCTGAATCGATTGACCTGGGCTAAGTGCTCTTGTGTTGAGTGGCCTGGATCCAGATCGTGGTCTTGGGTGGTGGTCCTGGGGTGCACTTTCAGCAAGCCAAAGCTGGGGGGACTTGCAACATCCCCCTAATAGCTCTGGCA
>CM053601.1:107232414-107337021 GCA_028646575.1 Pseudocheirus occidentalis | reverse complement strand
TTAAAATCAAAACTGATAAGAATTTTTTAAAGTTTGTGAATTTTAAAATAGCATGTTAATGTTAACATTTTAACAAAAAATGACTATACTTTCTGAAACAGATACTTTCTGAATAGTGATATCATTTCACTTTTTTCTTTAACAAAATCTCTTTCTATCTGAATTGTTTGGTAGTTTCAGTCATGTCCTACTCTTTGTGGCTCATTTGGGGTTTTCTTGATAAAGATCCTGAAGTCATCCACCATTTCCTTTTCCAGCTCATTTTACAGATGAGGAGCCAAGGCAAACAGGGTTAAGAAAGTTGGATTCTCAGATCTGCTTCTTCATTCAATCTGTTGTGACGTGTTATTTTGATTGAAGAATATGAAGAAAATCAAGCCTCACACAGATATGCAGTTGAAAAGAGAGGAGGATTTTAATAGGCAAATAACATCTTAGTATCATTAAGAAAGTAGTTTTGACCTCACATAGACTCTGAAACAGGGACCCCAGGGACCCACACTTTGAGAAATGCTGGTCTATGGCACATAGTACTGTGGCTTGTTGTAGAATGATCTAGGAAGATAAATATAAGGTTGATGAACAAAAAAAATGATCATAGGTTCTATCTGCAACTTCATTGAAGGCAGTTTCAGGGTATAAAGGTGGAAAGTCACCGTGGATAGGTAGGTTACTCTAGATCATAGTCCTATAACTTTTGGTAGACTTAGGCTCCATCAAAGAGGATGTCAGATAGCCTTACTCTTAAGGGGGAATCTGGAGACTAGTCACATGCAAAAAAGGCTATCCTCCAAGTCTGATGGCCCTTGAGATATGCATTAGCCACTTCCCCTCCACTTACCACTAAAATACTGTTATACCATTTGAACATTGATAGACTATCTGATAATCAATGTTTTTTTTTCCACTGACCAATATATTGCATGATTCTCCTTTTTTTTTTTAATGAAAATCTAAAGACCAAACAGTGGTTATTAGATGAGTCCCCTTACACTACTCTGTCTTAGATCTTTTTTGATTCCAGGATTACTACTAAATTCCATTTTATTCAGTTCAATCTTTTTTGAAAAGCATGGTATAGTAGATGGAGGGTTGGACCTAGAGCCAGAGAGACCTGAATCTGAATCTCTGCCTCAGACACTTGCCAAATGGGTGACCTTGGGCAAAGTACCAAACTTCTCATCTGAAAAACAGGGATAATAATACTGTCTATTTCATAGCATTGTTGTAAAGATCAAGTGAGATATATATTGCTTTGTAAATCTTAAAGTGCTATCTAAAAAACTGCTATTATTTTTTATTAGCCTGTGGAGAGCTTTTGAGATCCAAACTCTCATCCAATGCTAGATCTCCCCCACCCCAAACTTCATATAATGCCAATAAAAATAAAAAAGAACTAAACCTACATCCAAGATTTTGACAAAAAAAATGTTGGACATCAAATGGTCAAGGAGAGATCCCTAGAGCACTTTCTTAAATACCTCCCCACAGGTTACTATTGATTCACTGAAGACTGTTTGGGTCTAATAATTTTTTAAAAAATTAATTGAAATCTAGTTAACTATACTAACACATTTCTCCTTCTCATCCACTATCACAAAATACATTGGCAAACCTTTTGATGAAATCTAAATGCTCTATATCTTCAGCATTCCTGTGATCTCTCTTCTAGTAATTGCCAAAAATAACAGTGAGGTTGGTCCATCATGACCTTTTCTTGGAGAAGTCATGCTGATTTTGGGCCATCACTCCCTTATTCTTCCTCATAAGAATCTTTTCTGCTTAAGCCTTTAGAATTCCATTCTTGAAAGCAGTCAATCCCTCTTAGGTTAAAACCCTGAATATATGTGACTACTGGATTCTATCTGTCCTTTCTCTTTGAAATTTGCTCTCCAAAAATCTAAACTGCAAAATTAATTGCAAATTGTAAATTACAAATTTTACTTTGGGTTGGTCATTTTCCCTATTATTTTAGGATCTAAAGATCAAAGAGTAGTTATTTGATGTGGAAACTATCTTCTCCTTGCTTCCTGGAATCAGGCTAGATGAAACGTACAGTTCACAAAACTGGCACAAAATCAGAATATCAAATTCCTCACCTAGTTCTTTCTTCGATCTGATCAGTCCATAACATGTTCCTACAATAACATTGTTTCTGTTTTCCTCTGATTCTCACCTGAATGTTTTCTATCATGTTTCATGATAGTTTTGTTGTCATTTTTATCAGTTGTGTCCAACTCTTTGTAACCCTATTACAGGTTTTCTTGGTAAAGCTATTGGAGTGGTTTACCATTTCGTTCTCCAGATCATTTTACAGATGAGGAACTGAGGCAAACAAAGTTAAGTTACTTGCTGGGGTCACATAGCTAGTAAGTATCTGAGGCCAGATTTGAATTCTGGAAGATGAGTCTTAACTTGGGGCCGACACTCTACCCACTGTGCCATCTAGCTGCCGTCATTCATGACAGCATATTCTAAATATACAATGCCATTTCACCACTTTCTTAATCTATTATTTTTGGATAACAGCCTTCTAGAGCCAAGTTCTAGTCTTAAGTCCCATCACACCAAGCATCTGCATTAGGATCAACACACAACAGCTTTGCATTAGGATCTGCTTATTACCCATACTTTGCAAATTTTTATATAAACATTTAGGACTAAAGATTTTATTGCTCTCTCTCTTCTTGGATTTTTAGTTCCAGAATTACTTATCCTCTCTTCTGCTATTCTTCATAACACACTGTACCTAACACTCTCTGTGTCAAGCTTGTCAGATTGTCATGGCCAGTTTTGCACCTCTCCCCTTTTCATTAAACCTTTTGATTAGATTTGAAAAACTCTGGAAAAATGTGCTTTGGTCTTTGTTTTTACGAGCCCTTATTAAGTACCCTCCCTCCCTTTCTCAGTTTTTACCAGCCTTTATTAAGTACACTCCAGCCTTTTTTAGTTATTACCAGCCCTTATTGAGTACACTCCAGTCTTTGTCAGGAGCCCATAGTTTCTATTTCGTAAGAACATATGAAACCCATTTTCAGGTACAACCTTCTCAGTCAGTTAAATCTTTTCAAAGCCATCTTTCTTTTTTATTGACCTGCAAGTTATTGGACCAAGTTCACTGATTTGGGTTCTAACTAACACTGTAGGACAAACACATTAGACAACAATGCTTAATGCTATATATATTTTTTCACTGCCTTTTATGGCAGATGTATGTAGAATAACTCAAGTCTTATGAATTATTCATCATCCTTACAAAAATATTTTAAAATATCAGTATGGCCATGGTAAAAGTGCTACAGAGTTGATTGTGTGGTCCTAGCTTAGTTTACAGAGGTCCTAAACTAGTAGATGAGATTAGACCCAGTCATATTAAAGTTCTTGTTACTACCCACAACCTTCTGGATTCCTAAAGTGCAAGTATACAATAAATCCACTTAGTCAGGGGTGGCTAGGTGGTGCAGTGAATAGAGCACTGGCCCTGGAGTCAGGAGTACCTGAGTTCAAATCCGGCCTCAGACACTTAACACAAAAAACTAACCATGTGACCTTGGGCAAGTCACTTAACCCCAACTGCCCTCCAAAAAAAAAGCAAAACAAAATCCACTTAGTCATTATTTTACACAGGCTGGCTTAAGTCTGCAAAGGTGAATTTGGAATTAATATTATACTTCTTGAGATGAATAGATTGTAATATCAGATAGCCCTCAGAAAAGCCCCCTTTTTTTTTTTTACTGATGTCACCTTCAAGACCAGGGTCACAAATGCACTGAGCCAAATAATTTCCTAAATTCCCTTTTAAAGTATAATAACTACAATACTAAAAGTGAACCAGAGAAACCAGAAACATCTAAACAATCTTAAACCATACTATCAATAATGACAGCTAAAATTCTATAGAACTTTAAGGTTTGTAAAATGGTTTATGGATATTATCTCATCTGAGCCTCAAAACAACCCTGTGAGTTAACAATGAGGAAATTGAGGCTAGAAAAAGTAATGTGACTTACAAAGGGTCACACAGTTTGTAAATGTCAGAGTCAGTATTCAAACTCAGGTCTTCCTGAATATAGGACCAGAAGACTATCACTGAAATACCTAGCTTCATTAAAGAACGCACTGAAATAAAGGAGCTGGCAAATACACAAAGAAAAATACTTCCTTCAGATGGTTGATATATTGTGACATCATCATAAGAGTGACCTGAAAACTGGTGCAGAGCTAATTTCCTGTGTCAGTAGCTGTTGTGTTCAATCAGTGGTATTACTGCAGAAATCTGGTATTTCCAACATCCTAGTCAGGTTCTTCTTCAGTTCTCTCAGTTACACATGAGTCATTCTTCACTGACAGATCAATGGCAGACCAAAATCTCCAACAGTAATGTTTTGGCATATATCTACAATTAAAATAACTCACACATATATCACTTCATAGTTATAGAGCACTCTATATCCATTAGTTCATCTGATTGTCATGACCCTATGAGCTTGTATAGTACACATCTCATTATCCCCATCATCCCCCCCCAAACATGGCACTGAGAAAAACAAAAAATGAGTTTCAAAGAGGTCAAATAACTTAAAGTTCCCTCAGCTGGTAAGCAACAGGGTCAGTATCAAACCAAGGTAACCTCATTTGAGTAATTTAATATCTTTGATGTTAAGTTTCCTTATCTGCAAAATGAAGCCCTTGACTAGATAACTTCTAATATCCCTTGAATCTCTGAATCTCTGTTCCTATGATAAATTTTGTCACCTATAACAAAGGCTTAGTCTTTCCATCAAATGACTGTGGCAGCCAGATAATTTTGGCAGGTCTCCACATCAAAACTGAGACTGGATGTATGGTCCATACTTTTTTAATGTCCTTCAAGTACGGCTTTAGACTACAGTATTTGCACTAAATTCAAGTTCATGGTAAATTCTCCTGTGTTAGGGGCTGGCAGATATTCTGGAGGTACGTTTTTCTAAGCCATAATGTAATTAGAATGACAGGCACGGGTCTAGAATGACTTGAAATACTTCATTCAAACTAATTATAGAGAGCCACATTAAGGAAATGCTCTTTTCTTAAAAAGTTGTTCATATTGTAATGAAATTTAGTATTGGTTGATTATACTGATACAGAAAATACAGGTGTCTAGTTTTCATTCATCTTTGCATTAAATACAGTGAGAGCTGAGGTGTGACTATTTCAATGACTCAAGAAAACCAAATTTTTGCATGAAATCAATCAAGCTACAGATCTCAGTTCTTACATTAGCTAAAAACATAGGAAGGATGAGGGTTTTTTTAGGAAATCTATTGTCTTGATAATAATGAACTTTCATCTCTATCCCCCCTTTCCTCACTCCCCCAAAAAACATAAACATCATCATCCAGATTTGAATGTGAGCTTACTGATATTGATGATATCTCTGAGAATAAATGAGATAGAAAAGTCTGATTTATGAATTCTATATGCAATCCATCCTTTGGTCACAGCTGTTGTTACAGGCCTGATGGCTGTTAGTGGATCTAATTTTTTAATCATTCAGCAGGCATAGAGCCATTGGTCAATAAAAACCTCCATTTTCCAATCTGCCTTTTGTCTACTCATTCTTTCAGGCTCAGACCACATTCCATTTCTAACATGAAGCTTTCCCTGATTCTCCTCCCCACCCCCCGCCCCAGCCACATGTGATCCCTTCTGTTAACTCTTGTTAAGTTTCATGCATGTCTGCATTCAACTTTGGATTTCATTTAATTGGGAGAACATCTTATTTTTCCCTTAAGTCGATTGTGAGCCCCTCAAGATCAGGGGTTTTTTCTTATTTTTTTGTGTGTTTTCCTCAGAATCTAGCACACAAGATATTTATTAAATATTTGAATTGCTATTGTTTACACCAGTTAAAGCCTCTCTTGTTTTATGTCATAAGTTCCTGTGGAATATTGTAAGAATGTTTTACTGTACACACCCAGCTAGCAATTGACCTACTTCTAACTTCAAAGCTTCAAGCATCTGTGACTTTGTCAGTAGAAATGTGCCCTCCATTTGGCCAGGCTATGACCTATCTGCAATTTATTAGAAGGCCTTTGAGATATGCCATGGTCAAAGATTTCCTCAAGCTAGGGCCCACTTGGTGATGTGACATCTCCAGATGGAATTATGTTATTTCTAGGACCACAGACATGTGGCTAATTTCTTTCTGAGCCAGAAGTTGACATCTTTCTACCTTCACCACACTGCCACAAAGTTCCATGACACATAAAAAAGTTGAGAACTTTTGGCTAGATATATGTAAAGAACAGATGATGGTCAGATATAGTTCCCCAAAGACATTATTTTTTGGTAAATGGATATTCACCAAAATAGATTTTAGCCAATAGATTTTTTTTTCTAAAATATGTAGGATGTTCCAACTGAAGTCAATTCCTTCATTGAAACATGACAGAGTGCTGAAGTCTTTTGATCCCTTCTCAGCATGATGATGTTTTTTAAGCATAAAATAAAATTTATAGGATTACAAAGGAAATAGTTAAATACATATCATATGGGATATAAAAATATGGTTATCAAAGTTAAAAAAAAACTCACGAACGCAGGTTAAAAGCTTATGTTCTAAGTTATCAAGCAGAATTATAATACTGAAGTGGCAACAGAACAACCTGAATTTGGGAACTAGCATCAGAAAAATAAGAGCTAAGTTCAAATCCTGACACTGTCATCTACCAGCTGTGGGGCCTTTGACAAGTTGTTTGACTTCTTTGAAAGCTGCATGTTTACACTATAGAAAAGAAGATCAGTTCAAAAGATAACAACTCAGAATAGTCCAGCTTAAGCACCAAATGAAAAGCAGAAATAAGAATTTATAGGGATCTAGAGGAAGGAGAAAGCAACATGAAAGATATGTCACAGAACAGTTCACAGAGGAAACAGGAATTGGGAAGTCATTCCAGGCAGCAGAGTTGGGCAAAGGGTAAAGTTCTTGTAAGGAAGAATTGGAGCACAGGACAGAAGATTCAACCATCATCTTCTCTGACTTCTTCCCATAGCTAAAGCACAGGATTTGACTTAGGCATTCCTTTTAGTTTTTGTCACCTTCAGAGAAACCAACAATAAATCCAAGCATTTTCATCAATAATAAATAGTCTCTTCTTGTTTTCTTTCTTTCTTGGTCTGTTTGAGTTGCTATTATTTCTCTGCTTGCTGATATTCTTCTATTTGCCTGTATTCCAGATTATTAATGCATACTCTAAAAGATTCCTTATGCTTACACCTTCCCTTTTTCTACCTTTAACCAAATCTTCCCTATCAACAGTCACACAGGCAGGAAAAAAGTTTTATAGTTTGGTATTTGCTTTTTCTAATTTGGATATTCAGGATCACTCCCACTAGAATGAATTTTAAAGGAATTGAAAGAAAAAGTAAACACCAAAATCAGAACCACTCCTGTATAATTATAAATTTATAGTGGAAAGGCAGCACTTAAGTGACTATTTCTTCCTTTCTTTATCTGCTACATCTAAACACCTGCTTGAAAATCCAGCAAATCTCTGATTAATAAATGTTTTCTACCCTGTTAAAAAGTGAGTTTGAAAAGTCATAAAACAAGATGTCTTTCCTGGATTAAATTTGTTTTTCACTGTATCCCCTGCCAATTAGGTGTATTTCTGATAATTTTTTCAAATACTTTTCATAACTTAAACATTTACAATGCACCAGGCATTGTAGCAAATACTAGTAATGCAAATATGAGGCAGGGAGGGAGGGAAGAAGGAAGGAAGGAAGGAAGGAAGGAAGGAAGGAAGGAAGGAAGGAAGGAAGGAAGGAAGGAAGGAAGGAAGGAAGTTGCCCTCAAGTACTTTGCATTCTAATAGACTAGAGGAAGAGAAGATGTTAAAAGATAAAAAGCGTTCAGGAGGAACTGACCCATCAAGAAATTGTGTAGGAAAAAAAAACCTGAAGAGTCATGTACAGATCCCAGAGAGAACAAAAGAAAGAATATAGTTAGTCAGTGTACTATGGCTAGTTCTGAGATTGTTAAAAGGAAAAGGATAGTAAATGTAATAGTTGATTCTGTTATACTTATGGGTGATAGAACCAAGGTTGAGGATTCAATAAGGTGAATGGGGTGGGATAGGGTGGGCATATATGGAAGGTGACTGACCAATCAAAGGAAGGGGCAACAGGAGGCGAAATCTTCCAAGGTTAAAAGCATATCCAGGTGGAGTGATTGATATTTGAGGGTGAGAAAATTGCTGATCATATTGAGAAAAGATGTTCATGGAATCAGGAGCAGAGCTCAGAAATGAAACAACACCCCTTCTTGTGACTTAGTTATAATTAAAATCCCACCTGTATCAATAATATCGAGAGCCAACAAGAATAGATTTTAATATTTCCTGCAAAATAATGTAGTCGCTTTCCTATACAGTAACAGAAAATAATGCAAGTGCTAGGGGTGCCATTTCCCCCAGAAGGGATATAAACATACGAATTTCTTTTTTTTGTTTTTGTATTTAGTGAAACAATTGATATTTACCAATTCTCTCTTACTAACTATTGAGGCTTCTTCAATGCTTCCAGTTCTTGCAATATTACTGAATTGCCATCATGAGCCACAGTATTCCTCAAACCACAGCCCACCTCCATTACAAGTATAGAAATAGTTGGAAATGGTTATTTCTTCAAATGATCTCTTCAGCAGAAACAGCTAAAAGAAGTTTGTGGAACAATATCTAACTATAAACGCAAACTAAAGTGAAGGACTACCCAACCATGTGGGGCATGTAGGGTCACCAACAAAATCTCCTGAGAATTCAGGCAAAGGTCAAATTTTCCATCTAAATCAAGAGTGAGGTCTACAGACTTTTTTAATATTTTGATAACTGTACTTCAATATAATTGACTGCCTTTGTAGACCAAAGCATTTTATTTCATGCATTTAAAAACATAATGCTGAGAAAGGTTTACAGGCTCCATTAGACTGCCAATAGGATCCATGACACACAAAAAGGATAAGAACCCTTGACCTAAATCATACAGGATTTACTCTATAATTATACAAATTTTCATTTTGTTCTGGTGGTTAGGCCTAACTTTAATGTTTAGAGAATTTTATATAAATGGGTATACCAAATAGATTTCCCCTTAGATTTTAGTATTTCTCAAAGTAGGGAAGGACATAAATTTGGCCCAAAGAGACACATTTCAACAAAAAAAACATTAAAAATCATAAAAAGCCATATTTTGAGTGGAGATTGAGTTATTGAGAAAGTAACTGTTGAAATAGTTTCATATGATAGCAGGCTTATAATATACAGTAACTAAAAAGGGTGACAAACAGAAAAAAAGAGGTTGACCAAAATGTGACTGAGAATATTAAACCATCCAAAATCATGTAAAGTTTGATTTTTCTTATCTTAATGGGCAGCAGAGAATATAGCTTCTTAGTTCTCGTGGGAAAAAAATCTTAGTTCTGAATTTAACTAAACTTTATATGTTTGCTAGTAAGAAATGATTTTAAGTTATATGTACTTACAGAGACTTTTGATGAAGCAAGCAAAATAAACAGAAGGTCCTCTCTCATTCCCTAGTATCATTATGTGGGGTACATTTTCACCTTCAGGAAGAAGTTCACATTCAAAGAAGCTGATGAGCATACGAAAAATGGAAATTACTCTAGGGCATCAGTGGGTATAGGTTCTCAGGAAAATTGGCTTTGGGAATGATCATTAAGAAAATTTTAGGTGTTGTATCTAGATTAATAAAGTATGATTCCACATCAGAGTTGTTTACATTGTCAAGTTAACAACTTGATTATAGAGCCAGTAAAAAGGAGACAAACCTTGTTTCTGTCACCTTCAGAATCACCAGTCATAAATCCAAGTATCTTTATTCAATAATAAATAGGTCTCAGGAAATTCTTAATCTCCAGTGTCCTATTTTAAAACCTTAGTTTTCAAGAGAATCTGAAGAAGTTTATGGTAAAAGGCCTAGAAATCTCCACTTATTCATGAATTAAAACTACATGAAGTAAATCTCAATACAGTTTTGTTGCCTGATTATTACTCTGGCTATGATGCCAAAAAAAAAAGGTAGCCTTAGTTTATAATGTCCACAATGTATTATGGGAGAAATTTGGTCTTTCAAATGTTTAGGACTTTCTAACAATATTTTCTCTTTTTCATTTCTTTAATTTTCATGTGAAACAGAACCAAAGATCTATATGAAGAAAATTGCATTGGCATTGGAAATTTTCTCGAAATAAGCAAATATTATCTAAGTTTAATCTATTTTCATGATAGAGCAAAGAATTATTTGGCAGAAAATAAAACATTGCTTGTATGATTTTCAGTAGAATCCTTTCTTATGTCTTTCACCCTGCCTCCACTGAAAGCAGTTGTCATTTTAAGGAAATATACTAAAGTATCTTAAAAGATTGCACTGAATATAATCATGATTATAATAATCATCATTATTACAGCAAGAATTTTTACAATGCTTTAAAGTGAGCAAAGTGTTTTACATATGTTATTTTATTGTTCCGTAGCATAAGACTGTGAAGGAGACGTTATTATCTTCATTTAACAAACAAGAAAAATGAGGCTAAGAGAGGGTAAGTGATATGCCCAGGGGTCACGTAGGTTTGAACTTAGCTCAGACTGATGACAAGCTCAGCATGTTATCCTCTACTCCACCATATGCAGGCCTAATTGACAGCCAAACAGAGCAAGGTAATTTGGCAACAAGTACTCTACTTGAGTAAGTCTTATTCTCCCTATGCAGAATTTATTTCTAGAAGTTAAAGAAAATTGAGAGGGGGTGATGTTTATAGGGTGCTGTATAATAAAGATTGAAATTAAAATTTTGTCTCAATTTCTAGCTGTGTGACCCTAGGCAAGTCATTTAACCTCAATTTCTTCACCAGGAAAATGAGGAGTTTGGACTTGATGGCCTCAAAGTTCCTTTCCAATTCTAACTCTGCGATCCTATGAAAAAAATGGATTATTTTGCTCTGACCAATAGAGTACTCTTTAGTGTAGGAATCAACATTTTACTACCTCTCTAATCATAGGTATCTTTCTCACTAAGAAGAATTTATTCACCAAGTTTTGTTTTATTTCTCTCTCTTTTTATTTTCCTCAGCAAAAGTAGTAGAAACCCTTTATAGTCTTGGTGTTAAGAAACAAAGGAGATCTTAGAAGAAAACTGCATTTCCATATTTACTAGCTTAAGTCATTTTATTTTTAACATGGCTGTGAGTCACTATAGGTTCCCAGATAATAAGGATATATTATTCAGGTAACGTTCCTATGGGTGAAAGAAAAGGAGCCTGTAGCCAAACAATGTGATAATAGGCAGGAAGCAGGGGAAGTGGCATATAGCTGCAGTGTGATGATGTGAAGCATGAAGTCAATATCTGAGGAAGTGAAGGAGATGATCTTAAGTCAGAGAATGACATAATAAAGAAAAAGCGGGTGGCGGGAAAAATCTAGACAGCAAAAGAAATGGTGGTTCACTGGCATGGGTTGAAAGGCAAAGTAGATGAAGAAAGCAGTGAATGGGACAAAGGAGACAGGAAAGACAAGAGAAAGAGGAAGACAAAGGAAGTGGAGAAAAATATCATTCAAGTAATAGTCATACTCTAACAGTCAGCTTTTCTAGTTTGAAAATATCATGGGACCATGTATACCACAACATTTGCACAAGTAAATCTGATATAATATGTTGATTCCATATGTAGTTTTGCTATTTCAGGGATATTTTGCTCAAACTATAGAAAAAACCAAAAAGTTTAAAATATAGATTGATGTGCAGTTTAATGGATAATCCTTAGAGATGGACAAACACTAGAGATGGTCAATGAAGTGAGCAGAGAATTTGGAAAACGTACAGTACTTTTATTGGTCTCAAGTGTCTCCCTTAGAGACGTATCTTTTCCACACCAACATTTTTCTAATGATGCCACATGGCTATGAATCACAGAGTCCCACAGTCTCTGAAGAATTATGATAGTGGGTCATCCAAAAGGCAATGGAGAGAATCATGGTACACATAAATAGATTGTAGCATATTACCAACTAGGACTTTCAAACTAAAAACAGAATAAAATATATCATCAAAGAGGTCTACGATGGAAAAGGTGGGTAGTTACATAGCAATATCAAAATATGACCAAAGAGCAGCCTATGTGCTTCACTCATACCAATGAAAAATTATGAAATTTAGAGGAAAAATCCTAGAAAATTGAGTAGAAAAATGAAAAATACTATATTATTTGAGTGGATCATGTATAGAGGATTTGCAAGGGGACATGAACAAAATCACACAAGAATAGTGGATGGATTTGGAGTAGTGCCCACATTGATGAGGTTACAGAGTCATTAAAGTCTGAAAGTATAAATATATGTACAACACCATTGTGAGATATAATAGGCTTCTGATTTTGCCCTTATAGATAAATAATAGAATTAGGATAACCTAATGTCAGTCTCCCAGTCAAAAGGCATTTATTAAGTGCTTACTATGTTCCAGGCACTTTTCTAAATACTAGAGATATAAAGAAATGCGAAAATATGGGCCTTGACTTTAAGGAACATATATTCTAATAGGTACAATAATATGTAAATATCTAGGAAAATGAGGTATATACAGAGTAGATGGAAGCAAACTGGCATTCTAACAGCCTGGGAGACCAGAAAATGCCTCCTACAGAATGTCAGTCTTAAGTAGAAAGAGAGCTAGTCTCACAATCAGGAAGTCTGGGGGCTCAAGTTTCAGTTCTAATACATATTGTTTATGTAGCCCTGGCAAGTCACTTAACTTTTCATTACCCCCAACCAACTCTATAAGAATATGAATTACAGGGGTGGCTAGGTGGTGCAGTGAATACAGCACCAGCACTGGTGTAAGAAGGACTTGAATTCAAATCCTGCCTCAGACACTTAACACAAAACTAGCCATGTGACCTTGGGCAAGTCATTTAACCCCAACTGCCCTACCTTCCCCCCTCCAAAAAGCAAAAAAGTAAAGAAAAAGAATATAAATTGTAGAGATGATGCCAATCTTCATTGATTGAGGGAAACTTCTTCACTGCAACTTCCCTAGAGCAGTGAAATTATAGCTTCCACCTCCACCTTCACCCTCAAAAAAGTTATGAAAATTCAAATCAGCTCAACATAAATGGTTGAGTACATACTATGTGTAAGGCACTGTGATAATGTGCTAGTCACTAGAAATATTAAAGGTGAAATGAGATAGCTCTTTCCCTCAAGGAGCTTATATTGTATTGGGGGATGTAGCATAAACACAGTTAAGTAAATATCAGGTATTTTGGGGAATAAGAAAATATTAACCCTGTAATAGCGATCAGTTTAGCAGATACTTACCACTTAGTAACTTAGGGCTAAGTATGGAAGGTGTGAGCCCTCTCCCCCTGTTGAGAGGGTGTGAACTCCCCTGTTGATGTGGAAAAAGGGGATTGGCTTAGACAGGAGGCCAGTGTGTATATATAAGCAAGAATTCGAGAGACAGAGAGACAGAATTGAAATTTGCCTGTTGGAGGAAGCAGGATTGTCTCAACATCTGGGAGCTGGACTGCTGGACTGAAGAAGTGAGTTGGAGTTTTCTTGAGAAAGAGAAAGAGACAGAGAGAGAGACAGAGACAGAGAGACAGAGACAGAGAGACAGAGAGAGAGACAGAGACAGAGAGACAGAGACAGAGACAGAGAAAGAGAGATTCTCTCCCAGCATCTGGAAGCTGATTTAGAAAAGAGATGGAGTTTTCCTGAGACCAGAATCTGGTGAAGGCCACCCAGCAGACCAATATTCCTTCTGGGTCCTAGGGCCAGCTGAATTGCTGGAAGATTGAAGAAGCATGACCAGGATAAGACTTTGTTTGTTCATGGCCTGGCTGATCATTGAGTTCCAGGCAAGAGAAGTGGTGAAGGGTTTGAGATGTGCTGGACACTGTAAACTTCAGTGCATGCCAGGGACTGTCCTGAGGACTGGACAAGGATCTGGGAGCTGTCTACCTCTGAGGACTGGACAAGGACCTGGGAGCTTCTTAATACAGGTGACTGGTGGATTCAGGAGGGACCTGGGACCATGGAAGGGGATCCAGGGAATCAGAGAGACCACCCAGAGTCAAGATGAAGAAAAGACCTCCCCTTGGAAGAAACTGAGGTTTGCTGGACACCAAGGGGTGGAGAGTTTGTGTGGTTTTTATAATGACTATACTAGTGACTAATGATATTTAGTCACTGTGAATCTAGATTAGTGACTGATTCCGTTATTGGTTGCCCCATGAGGTGGAAATTTGATTATTGTATTATGAATTGATTGAAAGATTAAGTAAGGAGGGTTTCCCCTTTAGGGAAACCAGATGGTTATTCTTCTGTTCCTTGTTCTAAATATTGTGGCCACTGTAGTGAAAACTGTGTGGCCATTCTAACGTTAAGCTGTTATAAACACTATGTTGTGATTTTCTGTGATAAGATGTAATGTTGTGAATATTGTGCTGAACTTTGATTTGTAATGCAATAAACAGAGTGTTGACTATTACTGTGTAATCCAAACCTTAAAAGCTGTTCACAGTAGCATTATTTTGGGAATCTGCTGGTGCATGACCTTACAAACCCCTAGACCAGTGGTTCTCAACCTTTCTACTGCCACAACCCTTTAATACTCATATGTGGGTATATCTGCATGTGGGCAGACCTGCCTGGAGACAGATAGAGGAGCAGTGTCTTGGTTCCTAAGACCAGAACCCTGTAAAAGGGTTGTTTGATCCCCAAAGGGGTTGTGACCCACAGGTTGAGAACTGCTGCCCTAGACATATAAAGAGATGATTCATTGGAAAGAACAACATGAACTGAGAACCAAAGTAAGCTAAGAGGTGGAGGCCATCATAGAGGCAGCCTTTGTGAAGGTTTAGAGATGAGAGATAGAATGTTAAGTTTAGGGACCAGTTTCACTGGAGCATAGACTATATGATTGGAGCAATTCAAAATAAGGCTCAATAAGCAGAATGAAGTCAAATGGATAAGAGCTTGAAATTCTAGACTGAGAATTAAGCATTCTAAACCAGAGACAAAAGGAAACAACCGAAGACTTCTTAGCAGGAGAATGACATAGGCCTGTATCTTGGGAAAATAATTTTGGAATCTATGATAATGAAAGGGAAGTGAGGCCAGTAGAAGTCTCAATGAGAAGAATATTGCAAGAATCTAAAGAAAGGTAATGAGGGACATTAGTGTAGACTGAAGTGTGAGAGAAGAGTATAGATTAAGGAGATATCATGAAAAGAGAATAAATAAGGCCTTACAACTAATTGAATATGAAGGACAAAGCAGATGGAATAATCAGGAATAATTTCAAGGTCTCAAACCCAGATGACTACCAAAACACGATAGTGCCCTTGACAGAAATTGGGAAATTTGGAGGAGGAAATTATTTGGAGAGGAAACAATAGATTATAATTTACCTTTTGGCCCTACTGAGAATGAGCTTCCAGTTGAACAAGGTGGAGCTGTCCAGCAGGCACTTGTAAATCAACGAGAGTTCAGAGATTGAGACTGAATTAAATCCTAATATAATCATATGATCACAGATGTAGATCTGGAAGGAAACTTAGAAGACCACTGAGTCCAATCCCTCATTTTAAGGATTAGGAAACTTAGGCCTAGGATGATTCAGTGATTTGTCAAACAACTAAATGCCTAAGGACAAATTTGAACCTAGGCCCTTTCTGACTGTAAGTCCAGTGTTCTATCTACCACATCAGAAAATTTAGAAGTCACTTACATAGGGATACCAGTGGTCATTAAAAAAAGGAGAGGGTCCATTAAAATAGAAGATTCTTGGGGGAGGGGGCATGTATTTTTAGAAAAAATAGATGATTATTCATCTAGTGATACCCAAAAGGCATGAACCATATACCCCATGAAATAGAAGAATTACCATTAGATGACTGGAATGACATATATGATGCAGCTCAAAACTTATATTTAATAATGATGAAAATTATTAAGTCTTTTCCTTCCAAGAGGAGAAAGACAATCTCCACCAGTGGAAAATTAAATCTATTTCATGTTCCTTGTCCCTTATTATATTTAATTGTATCTTTGTGGATGCTCCTAAGACAATGATGTTCATGTAGCATCAGAATACATTAAATATTTTAAGATTTCTTTGTTTAAAATTATTTTGTTGAACTCTATTGACAAAACAGGATATTCTAAAAGACAAATTTACATAACTGAAAATTAATTTTTAAAATATTTAAACTAAATCAGTAAGTAAATCTCTGTAGAATGGTTATGCATTTCCATTTAACTTTAATAAATATAACTATTGACAGAATTTCAATGTTTGAAAGGAGTCCCTCAGGGCCACCTTATTTCAGAGGTGGGGGCTATGAATGTGGAACACTGTATACAATAGCAAACTTTTAAATGCATTTGGTTGATTTTGCTGAATAATTTCCCCCTTTTTTGTATTTTTTGTTATAAGGGAGGAATTATGATGTAAAATTTGGGGCGTGGGAGAAATGGGAATATGATGAGAAATGTAGATATTATGAAAGCAAATGAACTTTTAAATTATTTTACTAAAGAAAAAGTCTCCAAGTTATTAAATGGCCGAGCAAGAAGTAGAACCTTTCCTCTCCAGATAACTTGATGTTTAGTTTAGAGAATTTATACTTTCTGTGTCTTTGCTTAATGTAATAACCAATTAACATTCACATTGTCACTGAGTTGGATATTAATGATACCTGAATGGGCATGACAATGAGAAAGTCCTACCCATGCCCAGAGAAGAATTTTATCTTCTTATCATTTATCTAATTTTATCAAAATACCTGTCTTAAACATTGCAATATAGCTTGTATTGTGACATAGCAGAGCTGATTTTTTCTATTTTTATTGTACTCCAAAAATATCACTAAAACATAATTATGCCATAAACCTAACTATATCAGATTATCTGGAAGGGCATGGACAAAGGAGTATCTTCATCTCTTCCTGCAAAGTGAGAACACGAATCTAAGCCACCTTAACAAAAAAAACACAGTAAAATGAATTCCTACTCTGGCTGGCAATGTTCCCATAATAAAATGTGTAGGAGATGGCCATATGGCTAAGACAAGAAGGCATTCTTCTTTTCACTCTGGAAAATTTGTCTGAACTATAGCTTTGTTGAGGGTGGTGAAATGTCTGATATAATAATAATGATAGCTTATAACTATTGGAATTGCAAACACAAGGATAACTAAAGAACAGTGCAACAAAAGGATGATAGAGAAAATTAACTGAAATTATTTCCAAAAGTTATAAAGGAACAGGAAATCATTTGTGAGGGCCTTAAAATAGTCATTCCTATCATACAGGTTGTGTTCCCCTGGGGAGCTATATAATTAATACAAGTGGTCTATGAATCCATATGCACACCAAGAACTATCTTGGTCTTTATTTAGCTTCAATGAAATATGCAGCATTACTTAGTATAATAAATAAACACATTAAATAAATATTGTGTCACATTAACACAATGAAAATTTTCAAATGTATGCTGCTGTTGTTGGGAGTAATAAAATGCAAATTAATCTAAAATACTGTCATAGATGGCAGCTTTTTGTTATGTGCTTTCTCTATTAGTGGACACTAGTACCTCCATTGTTCTGTGAGATTCTTCAAAATTTTTGAGGTTCAAAATTAGGCTTTCACATTAAAAAAATTAGAAATCACTGTCTTAAAATAACAATATATTTCTTTTTAAAAAAGGAATTACAGAAAGGAATTTGCTACCTGACCTAGAAATCAATATTAACGTGAACCTGAAAAAATTAATCACTAAAATTCTAAAATTAATATCAAGAATTTAAATAATATGGTATACAGAGGGAGAGAAAGTATGGCATGGTAAAAAACTGACCCCAAAGCAAGGAAGATCCAAGTAAAAGTCCAAGCTTTAACACCCTGAGCAAGTCCTGCAACCTCTCTTTTCCCATGCTATTTTCCAAAATTATCAATTGTAGGATAAGTGCCCATCTGCCTTAGTAGAAGATCTCTGCAGAGAGCTCTATAGAACTGGGAAATCTGATACACACACATACACACACACAAATATATAATGCAAATTGATCAGATAAAACAAAGTTCAAGATACATAATTAATTTAATAAGTAATTATGAAGAGTCTAGGACTTTTTTAAGCCATCATGATGAAAGGAAGAAATATATGCAAAAGTATTTTAATTAATTACCAAATATGAAAACTTTTATTTTAGAAGGGTTAAACAGAAAGAAATTGAGACTTTTTCCTACAGTATTTTATAATGATAATTGATATTCATAATGATGGCTCTGAGGCATGGCAAGATCCTAAAGTGACTTCTGAATTATTTAAGAAAGATTAAATTATATTCATAGAATCATAGAAGAGACCTTACAGGTCATCGATCTAAAGCATACATCCCCTAGATATATGACATAATGCTTTTCTACTTATGTATTTTCACAATATCTCCAATAAGGGGTCATCAAACCTCTGCTTCAACACTTTCAAACATTTATTTTCAGATGTCAGAAACTCATCATAGAGACAATCGAGTCACTAAATATGATTTTGCGAATGCTGGAGACTACAGAAACTAAGTATCAAGAGATCCCCTTAAAATTTGCAATGTGCCGGTTATGAGAATATTGGAATTTCTGCTGGGTTTTTTTTACATTTCTCAAAACAAGATCATCTATATTAAACCTGAGAAATCATAAATAGGAAAGTGAGTTCACTTATAGGTTCAATATTTTATAGTTTACCATATCCTATGGCAGTAGAAATGAAGATGGCAGATACCAGTAAGATGTAATATACTGCTAACAAGACACCATGAGAAAAGAGCATCAAATACAGCATGGAAAATAGGGGAAGCTAAAATAGTAGGGGGCAGTTCAAGTTTAAAAGTGTGGAATGAACACCCTGATTGCTGATATCAACACAGAAGAGCCAAAGAAGACCTCAGATAAGGAGTAGATCCTCCTTAAAGATTAGGGGAAAAAAGAATTATACAGGAAGAGAAGGTACAAATAGCTTGTGATCTATACCAATAAAGAGAGCTTCCCTAGAAATGAGATAACATCCATCAAAGGATCAAAATATTTTGGCATTTGGTAATCCCTGCATGGTATATGAAACTACTTTCTATGAGAATGTCAGTTCTTCTGATCACCCTTCCCCATTCTGGAAAAATAGAAGTTTGTTGGAATTCATTTTCTTATTGGTAACTTCCTTCAAAATAAGAAATAAATGTACATGTTATGGATTTTTGAAATAGATATTCTGGAAAAGCTCTAACAACTAGCACAATAACAAATTTCACTCAGATCGCTATCCAACTATTTCTCCCTTGATACCGAATATCATTATACTAGATATATCTGAAGGGAAAATAATACTTTTAAAATTCTCCCCATTCATTATTCCTGATCAAGTCTCAGAGCAATAACTGAAAAGAGAGGCTCCACTGACTAATTTTTTCACCATCATTTCTCCTCAGAGGATTTCAGGTTTGTCTCAAATAAGCAACTATAGCTTACTCAGGCTTAGTTAGTTAAGGCAGTTATGGGGGCAAAACAGATCACTAACCATTTTAATTATTCTTCATTTCAAGACAGGAATTTCTTAGAATGGCAATAAAACAAAAGAGTGATAACATTAAAATTAAGTTAAAAAAAAGTTTTCTTAATTAATCTGACATAATGAGTAAACATTCACAATGAGAATCCCATGCACTGCCTACATATAACTTTGAAAGGGATGAGGAGGCAACTCACTTTCTCTCTACTTCTGGTCACCCAAACACATCCTTTTAAACCTATGTTCCCTTTCACTAGACTGTAAGCCCACTGGGTTTGGAACAGTGTCTTATTTATTTAAGTCTGACTTAAATTTTACATCTCTTACCACCTAGTATTATTCTTCACATCATAAGTGCTTAATAAATATTGGTTACATTGAAATAGGAATAAATTATCTTTCTGGGCATTTATGTGATTTTCTACATATATGCAAATCAACTTACAGATCAAATAATAAAATCTAACAGCTGACATTTTGTGGAATCATTTCTTGATAACTAACAACTGTAATACAGATCTCATTTTAGTCCTTAATGTTATCTCTTACCTGAAGACAAAACAAAAATCCATCTCCTATCCAATCAAAGAATTACCTTTGTGAACTTTAGCAGCAAACTTCTTCACCAAATACAAAGTGGTTATCAATCGGTAGAATAGCCATGCATTATTATAGGACAGAGTATCCATTCTCTATTTCACTCTCATTGTCTTGATATTGCTATCTGGTTTTATTAAAAATTAGAAAATAAAGACTTCAAGTAACTTAATAAAATACTGGTTCTGTAAACTAAAAATGCAGAATACAGGACACAGGAAGAATGCCCCTACAATCACCTGCTTTACATCTATATATGCTTCTTTGTGTGTGCAATAGTGTGTAAATGCCTGCATAGTACTCAAGCTATTCATCTGCTCTCCATCTTCCATCTATAATACATGTGCATACACTCTTTAGTCAATGACAATTCTGCTCTTAGTGTGCATATGCTTTATGAAGTTAAGGCTTATTATCACAAATGCACTAAACTCAAAAATACTGACAAATTTTCTTAATGTGTGGGAAAACGTTACAAAATTTTTTAACAGCTCTTTTAAGCATGATTTACTGCAATTATAGTACCTAGCAAATGGAATCAATTTGTTTGTGGTTGCATAGCAGTTGTAGCATAATGAATTAAAGTTAAATCTGCATTAAAATAAAGAAGAGACTGAAACTTGCTTCGTTATATGTAGTCTCTTTTTTGTTTGGACACATAGGTCCTATTTCACAGCCATGTTCTGTGAGGGAAATCACTGCTGGGAGTGAAATATTTGTCCTTTGGTTCAGTAACTGCAATTCAGAAATAAAAAGCTATCATAGAAAAATCATGGCACAATTTTTAACATGATAAATGGATTTTGAATTTAGACAGATCTTTGATTTATGCAAGTCTTTTGAGGAGTTTGAAATTCTTTTTCAAAGAATTTTCATCTGACCCAATTTTATTTTTAAAAATAAATATAGGTCACCTGGCATGGTGGGCTCTGGAAGGTGGGTTCATCAAAGAGTTTTAATGTTTAAGTTAGGCTCTGATTGCAAGTTTAGCTAACCAAGTTTTTAAGGTTACTTAGGTACCCTATATCAGTCATGTAACTGAATGTTGGCTAAGTGAATTAATATGCCCTCTTTAACAAATCTTAATGTGGGTATGGGGGAACTGGATTCATTATTCCATTTATTGCTGAGGGACAAAAAGATAAAGTCATAAGTTGATGCATAGAGATGCATAGATAGGCAAAAATATTTATCTAAGATCATATTAAGGACTGATGAAAGGAGGACTAGAAGACATCTTTCCTAATAGTGATTCCTATTTCAGTATTCTGTAATTGCACCACACTGTTTCGATGTTGTGTCATATCACACACAAAAAAACTGTATGACATTCAGATAAAGATTCTAGCTTTACATAATTAATTAACATATTCAAAATTTACATAATTAATGGTATCAACAAAAATACTAACACATTCAGCCACAGGATAAGACTAAGCCAAGGAATGTGAAAACAAAGTAATGGTAATGTCCAACCAACTGTAAAAGCAATAAGTAATTCCTGGTCTGAATCTGGACTTCTAAGTAATGTAACTAAGTGATGTCAACCCCTAAATACACATCCACACATGCACTTAACTACCTGGCCAGAATTATAGAGCTAGACTAGACAGAGTTGAGTTCTAAGTAAATCTGAATATAATAAAAGAATTTAGTTTGGGTACTGCCCAGAGAAATCGTGTTAGACTTGGTTAACTAGGAATTTACAATAAAATAAGGTGGTCAATTTAATTAAAGAACTTTTTAGGGATGGGAAGAGTTGTCAAGTAGAGGTGGGTTTTTTCCATTCTATTATTATTCTATTATATCAGAGGCAAAAGATATTCTTTGTTAGACTCTTTGCTTGTTCATATGATCATAGATTTGGAACAGAAAGGGACCTTCAAAGTGCAAGACATCAAGCCCCCTTATTTTCCATATTTGTTCACCATTCTCCCCTGATGTTCTCCCAAACTATAGCATTCCTACACATAAACATATCCTTTCCTGCAGAAATTGTAATGTCATCAAAATCTTGAATAACCAACCCATAGAAAAGGAGAAATGTGGAGTGGAAGAAAGTGGGTGGGAGTTGCAATCAGGTGCTTGGCTCAAGTCCCATCTCCTCTCTGATACTCCCTGCTTGGCCTCGAGCAGATCATGAAGCCTCTGTAGGCCTCTGTTTTCTCATCAGTAAAATGAAGTGCTGGGATTTGTAATCTCTACAATGCATCATAACTCTACAATCCCAGTCTCCCTAGTTTCTTTAAATCATCGATAGCCAAATCCCTGTTTTACACAAAAATAAAATGAACTTAAATTAGAGCATGACACAACTCCCAGTCATGAATCATAGTCTCTTGCATTAAAATTAAAACTCAGAAAAATTACACAAAGCAAATCTGTATACAAAGTTCCAAAGTAGATTAGAAAAAAGGAAGCAAACTTGAATTCTGATGAGCAAACTAGTCTAATAAGGGAATGGCAGAGGCAGTAAAGTATAGTTCAGGAATGGTAATTCTACCTATCCCAGTTTGGGGAGCCAGCTTTTTATAATTTCATAATTGAATGTGATTACAAGTGTGGCTGTCTCTCAGTGTAAGCCCCTTATCTAAGAGGAATATTTTTTTTCTTTAAATTGCATGAAATCTAAGTAGTTTTCAAAAAAAATCACCTATTAAATCTGATTGCCAATTTCCTCACTTCTCCAATCCCTATTGGCAATGGTAATGTGATTATCAAAAGTCAAATGTTTAAGTGAGACGCATTCAATTCATTCATTAGACAAGCATTTATTATCTGCCTGAGACAGTGCTAAACATTGGGAATACAAAAGTAGACATTTCAATAGTCCCTGCCCTCAAGGAGCATACATAAATATTTAACTCTAGTAAAAAGGATGCCAACTATTTTAATCTAGCAGTTAAAAACAAGCAAGATACCAATGAAAAGAGTGCTAGAGTGCCAAGGGAGGAAAGTAGGTCTGAATCGGCCATATGCCCAAATACAAATATATGGCAACAAAACAAATGAAAACAAATTTCTAAACTCCCTTCCATCTCTAAAATTTCACACCTTCAACCCTTTACAAGGCCTTGAAAAATACTAATACTTATCATCAAGTTGCAATATAGCTCATTTCAATATAAGACATGCCCAACTAGTTGTTTGGTAAGAAATTCTAATCTCCAAGGCAACATATACTTAATATCTGCACCCCAATTCCCCACGAATCCATAAAAATATAGTGTTTCTAGCCTTTAAATGCCCTTAATCTAACTGCGAAAGTATCTTACTGTCTTTGTCATGTTTAATTGTTTTACCTACCTTCCTTGTCCAATGGCTTCATACATAAATGATAGTAATCAGCAGAAATTCTGAAAAACACTCTTAGGTAGAGGTAGCACTAGAGAAAAAATGTTGGCCTAGATTTACTGTCCCTCTATCAACTTTCCCCATCTTTGGCACCTGCCTCAACTATCCAGTTGTGCCAACCTATTTGATCTCAGTATCCAGAGTCCAAACAATTAAGAAATTGAACTATTCTGGAATAGGTTACAGAAAATAAGAGAATACACACACACACACACACACACACACTCCTTCAGGCAAATTAAAAAATATAGGTAAGCCCACTATTTTACCTAGGCATATAACTGGCCTCAATAAGTTATTTTATAACACTGTTGTGTTACGTTCTACACATTATTGTCCAGTTGTATTAATCAAGTAAACCTTATATAAAGCAATGAGGTGTTTGAAATAAAACTCAGGCTTTACTTCAGGACCAAAGCATTATTTAACGGAAAGGGAAATTAACTGGATAGTCCAAGTAGCTGACCTAGAGAAATAGACCTGAGGGAAACACCAAGATCAAGAAAATCAGGTAACTAATTTATACAATCTTTCTTTATCTGCATGCTCAGAAATCACCTTAACTCAAACTCATTCAAGTATACCATCACTCTGTATTTAATTTCATGTTTGAAGTCACATAAAAGTAATGAAGCTTGCTAAGCAATCTTTAAACATATTCTGAAAAAGTGAGAGAAATTCGGGTGAGGATGTTCTTTCAGTGTCTAAATGCCTCCCTTGTCTTATAATAATGACAGTTCACCTTCACTCTACTTTGTTTGAAGTGGCTGTAATATCTTGTGCTTCAGGACCCAGAATGGCTTCACAAAAGCTTCAAGGAGTTATAGTTCAAAGTGGAGAAGAATAGTTTTCTTTTTCTAAGTTTAAAACTCATGAGGCTTCTTAATTTAGATCTGGATTTCTATCTTCTGGGCTCGTATATTCTTGAACAAACACCTACGTGTTTCCAGGGGAAAGTAACTTAAAAGGGCTCATAAGAATTCTCAGCTAGGATATCTCTTTTAAGATATAACCTTCTAATAGAGGTCACAGGGTAAGCAGTAGGGCTCCTGGGATGCAGAAGATGGGGGTCCATCCATGCGTTTATTCTTGATCTTCTATTCTGCCTTTTCTTCCCTATTTCTATCTCTGCTTAACACCTCTCTGCCTCATGCTTTTCTGCCATTTTGGGAGGGGGGGAGCACATTGAAAAAGGAATTTACTTTTCCTCTTTTACTTTCAGCAAAAGGAGGGAAATCATAGTGGTCAGTCTTAATCTATCACACCATCTCTACTTGCAAGATTGTTTGTTGGGTGTGAAGGGCGTAGGAAGACAATAGGGAGTAGCTGGGCTCTTCATTCCTAGAGTATACTGAATCCAACTTAAGTTAAGCCCATCTCCATTAATATCGATTTTAACATAAAGGTAAAGCAGTGTTGGTCTAGAAGCCAAAGAAATTTGGGCTTAAATCCTGCCCCTAACACTTACTGACAGACAGTGGACAAGTCCCTTGACATTTCACAGCCTTAGTTACCTCATCTATAAAATGGAAATAATAATACCTACTTCAGTAAGCTATTTTAAAGATCAACTATGATGGTATTCATGAAGTCATTGAGGATTCCAAAGAGCTAACTAAATGGGAGCTCTTGTTATTAGACTGAGGAACATGACATAATTTTGTGAAGATGGAAAATACATCAGTGTACCTGGGGAAGTGTTTACAAAACGGTATGTCTCTACAGGGCAGCCTACAAGGCTTCTGTGGCACTTGTGCCTTCTGAATTACCACTTGACATTTAGATGTTAAAAAAAGATTAAATTGACAGGGCTACACAATGGAAAAACACTGGCTTTAGAAGGAGATAGGTGGGGTTAAATCTAGGCACTTCCACTCATCTATGTGACACTGGCAAGCTTCTGAGCCTGTTTGTAAATGAGGGGGTTAAACTACATGGTTTCTGAAATCCCTTACAACTCTATAAGCCTTTGGGAGGTGATTAGGGCTGAGGACAGTAACTAGATCTTAGGCATTCTTAACATCAGCAGCTCTCCTCAATGTCTAGGACAGTGTTCAAAAACAGAGGAGTATCAGAGATGGATTAGGGATGATTATCTGAAAGCAAAATATTACACAAGTCAGCAAATATTAGGTGCCTAATGAGTGCCAGGTACTGTGTCAATCACTGATTACCACACTGTACTTCATGGACTAATGACAGCTCAAAGCACCCATGGGCCAGCATAGCTCTCTACTATGGGAAATAGGTCTTTTTCATTTTTTTCTTCTTGAAACTCAACTTCACTCCATATTCATTAATGTAATCCTTGCTAACCTTAAGAGAGAGCTATAATGGTATGCTATAGGACTCTACTCTTGACTTATTCTGTCCAGTATTTTTCTCAATCTCTTCGAAGAATTGCATAGAAAAATAACAGGAAGTGGTGAGAGTTGACTGAAATTGAACTGTAAGTTTAATGTAAGTCAAAAATTGGATATAGCAGCCAAAACTCATGGTATAACCTTGGCTGCCTTTAGGCAGTGGCACTAGCAGTGGTGGTGATGGTGATGATGATAACCAACATTTATATAGAAGTTAAATGTTTGCAAAATACTTTACTCACATTATTTCTTTTAATAGAATCATAGTGACCAAAACAAAGTATAAAATAGTGCTCCTGTTTTCTGTTTTAGTCAGACAATATCTGGAATATTGTTCTCAGTATAAGCGCTACATTTGAAATGGGATAGTGAAAACCTGAAGGGTGACTAGACTTTTAAGAAGGAATATAACAGCATTATTATGTAAGAACTAAATGAAGCAGCTGGGGATATTTAAACTGGGGAAGGCTTGGTGGAGTGTAAGGAGAACATGGTTTTTCACCTTGAAATATTTGAAGGGTTGTCATGTGGAAGAAGATTAGATTACTTCTGCTTGGTTCCAGTGGGTGGAACTGAGGTCAGTAAAATATAGGAATTATGGGCAGGAAAGTAAATTTGAGTTTACTATAAAGGTGAGGCTGGATGATCGATCATTTGAGGATGTTGAGGGGATTCACAATTCAATCACCTGGTCTAATCCATAAGGTTCCCCCCAAAGCAGTTCTATTTCATAAAATGATCAGAGATGCTATACTAAACATAAAGGGCACCAACAACTGAGTAACATAAGTGTCTATGGGGATGGAAGACTTGCCAAAAAGGGGGTGTTTTTTCAAGAGTTTTCAGTTTCGATGAAGAAAACGCCATCTGTGCCTCTCTGCACATTATTTTTAAACTTAAAATTTACACATTGTATTTACAAATGTTTCTGTTCTCAGGTTAATTTGAAGAGCTCTTGTTGGATGTTTATAGAACTGAATTGTAACTAGATAAATATAAGAAAGCTAGACAGTGATTAATAATATATAAAGACGAATTGGAATTTGCATCTCCAGGACTGGCCTAACATCAAGTGTTCAATTCCTTTTCTCTAACAGCATTCTGGATATAATCCCCTTAATATCCTGTACTTTTTTGCAAACTAAAAATTTTCCAAATTAAATTCAACATTTTCCTATCCCAAAATAGGATCCTTCTCCCAATTCTTCATTTCTATTACTGTCAGGACCATTTTACCGGTCATCCAGGCTTCAAACCTCAATCGTCTTTAACTCATTGCCTTCTTTACAACCAAACATAATAACGATAGCTTTTATATAGTGTTGTGTGCAAGCACCGTGCTAAGCACAATGCTTCCTCATTTGGGCTCCACAACAACCGTGGGAAGCATACGCTGTCATAATTTCCATTTTACAGTTGAGGAAACTGAGGTAACCAGAGGTTAAGTGAATTACCCAAGATCATCATCTAGTATCTGGATTTAAACTCAGATCGTCTTGACAATAGGCCATGTGCTCTCTCCCCTGCTTCATCTCTTTTTTTTTTTTTGCAGGGCAGTTGGGGTTAAGTGACTTGCCCAAAGTCACATGGCTAGTTATAGTGTGTCAAGTGTCTGAGGCCGGATTTGAACTCAGGTCCCCCGACTCCAGGGCCGGTGCTCTACTCACTGCACCACCTAATCACCCCTCTGCTCCATCTCTTTAGGGTTTGTTTTTATTACAAAAATGATGATAAAAATGACATTTACTATATTATGCAATAGTACAGATGAATGAGGTGTTATCATCTAGTTTTAATATTTAAATCCTCTGGGGATATGCATGATATATAAAGGAGTTTATAGAATCAAATAGCTACATAGATATAGATGTATACATATTTAATTTTGATATATAAGACTATGTAAATAATTTGCAGGTTATATTTAAATTACTTCTTCCCTTTGAGAAACCTAAATGTGACACTTGGGAAAAAATTAGTTGAGAATACTGCCATAATTGCTAAAAAGAAAAATATAGCTTCATAACTATATTCTAAATGACTATCAAAAGCATACACATTTATGATACCTTAATATTCAAATCACAAGCCTTCCAAAACTTATAGTTCTTCCCCAGGTCCTCCTAGGAGTCCTCCACAAAGAATATTCCTAATTCTGGAGCTATTTCTAGGCAGCATGTAAAAATGGAAACAACACCAAATTTGGAGTCAAAGGACCTAGATTGAAATGTGAGTTTTTCAATGTGCTCCTTGTACAATTCAAGGGGATTCACTTAAGTTCCCTGGGCCTCAGTTCCCTCATATTTTCCAATATATATGCTGTTTGTATATAGCTGGTTGCATGTTTTTCTCCCCACATTTGATAATGAGCAGCTTGAGAACAAAGATTATTTTTGCTTTTCTTTGTATCTCTAGTGCTTAGCACAGTGCCTAGCACATAGTAGGTGCCTAATAAATGCCTCTTAAATTGATTTGTTTGCTTCACCCTCTATAGGGATTTTCTCTTTCATTTGGGCTCTGCCTAGACATTCTCCAAGATAGTGCAATGGTAATGGAATTTAAAGATCCCCCCTGTATTGGCTTGGTTTTGGGGTTGTGTTAAAACTCAGAGCTTGTGAATCCCACTTGGTGGATGGACTTGTTGACATGAAGACAGAGGGCTGAACTGGGAGAAGCTGGTGGCGTGGATTCAGAGAGAGGCCCAAGCAGAGAGAAGCACAAGCAGAGAAGGCCAGAAAGACCTTGGGGGAACAGTATCATGGAGGCAAAGAGAGAGGAGAATTGCCAGGGGCCAGAGTTGCTGAGGGCCAGTTGGAGCTATCCAGGACTTTTGAGAACTGCCCCCCAAAGCTGCTGAGAACTGAGGAGGCATGGCTGTGATGCCAGTATTTTGTCTGTCTGTTTTGATGTTGTTTTGCCAGATTCATCTACTGGTGAAGGACAGTGCTGCTGTTGCAGAGGTCCTGCAACCTTGCTGTTGGTTCAGAAGCCCTGAAGGAGGATTTTCTTGTTTTATGTTTACAGAAATCCTGGAAGAGAGTCTTACTGATGTTTTCAGGCTTTCTGGGACTCTTCTGCAGGCAGAGAGTAAATTAATGAGGACACTGGCAATGTATACTGTAGCTTTGTTAGGCTTTGCCTGCCCAGGAACAGAGGTTGATGAGAACTTAGATGAAATAAGGACCTTTCCTTGGGTTATCAATGTTGTGATGATATCTTAACCTAGTTGTAGCTTAAGGGTAGATAGCCTTTTGTGCCCTCCTGCCCCTTTTGAGAAAGTGCTTGACCTTAAAGAATAGTACTGTAATTCAGTTGTGATACAGGGGTGGGAAACTTTTGACTTTTTTGTGCTCTTTGACTGACCAAAGGAATGTACTTTATGATAGGAATGTACTTAATGATTGGAAACTAATCTCCATTTGAGAAGAGAGACTTTGAATAAATGAATGTACTGTCCAGGGGTGGAGTAGTACTTGGATTGAATTGAGAACCTACTTGCTAAATGAATGAGTTACACTGTATTTTGATTTTCTCTGTTCTGTGAATGTTTTGCCTTAATCTGTCACTGAATAAATGGAGTTTGCTATGCTGGTATTCCAAACCTTGGAAGTTGCCTTTGCTTGGCATTACAGACAGCAGAAATTTCCTTTGGTCAATCAAATCAGTCTCTCTCATTCATACATACATACATATATGTGTGTGTAGGTGTGTGTGGGGTGCATATGTGTATGTATGCACACACACAGAGTGTTTTATGTTCTATATCTTAGCTGGATGTTGATAATCCAATAATCCATTTATCAAGAAATCTAGTATGACCTTATATGTATATATGATAGAATTTTTGTTGAAATGGAATCGTTAAGGTTATATTTTGAAAGACTGAGTCAAATCCTGTTCAGTAATCCCTAATTACAATCAGCTCTTCTCTTAGTCTATACATTTCAGTGAAGTGTGTTACTATGAAGATCTGCTTTACTGCAGAAAATTGTTTGCTTTTCAAATTCTCGTAATGGATACCTTTAAAATGTGTGTGGTTCATTCTAATAAAGGTTTTAGAGAGATTAGAAATTAGGGAGAGGTTCTGGTAATTGCTGATGCCTTTTCAACTACCTATTATCAGTAATAGCATTTGAGTTTTTACTCATTACTTGTTATCTGCCCATCTAAAATATATTTAAAAATCTATCCCATTTTCTTTATTCTTCCATTTATATTTTCACACTGAGGTCAATGACATTTTATTTCATCCTTTTTGCTGCAGAATCTTCTGTTTGTACTTAGCCACTTTTCCTTGATTTACCTTAGATACTATTTCCATTTCTTTGTATAGTATATCAGAAATGTCAAGGTAATATTTACTCTTTTTAGACTTGTGTCAGGTACTCAACATGACAATGATGAACACATTTGGTAAGCCTGAATTCTAGTTTTAGGCTTCATCTGGTGCTAATTATTAGAGGGCACCAAAAAAGAGTTAAAGTTACATTTATTGAGGAATATTGTATGATCTTAATATTCTTGAGAAATTCCTTGCTGAAGAATTGCCTTTAGATTCACTATATTGAGTCCATTGATTTTTTTTGTAATCAACAAACAATAAGCATCTTTCAATCCATCCTTCATTTGATTGCAAGGCTGTGGTCTTTCATAGAGAATCATTTCAAAAGTCTGTTAGTTCCCATATTTCATTTTTATCAAGGAGCACAAAAGATACATAAATTATACTCAGATACGATAAAGGTTTAAAAGCAGGCATATCTGTTGATAGCTATTAGTTATCATAATTACCTAGGAACAGGTATGATTTTCCCCATTCTTTTGTTATTTTCCCCCTTGCTGATAAAAAGGATAAATAGAATCCTCAATATTTTCAAGATACTATCACCTCTATCACAACTTTTCTCTATGAATACTTTTTTTGGCTCAGAAAAGAATAAAGAGGAATACAAATAGAAAGTTCTTCAAAAATAGCTTTTACAAGATAGGGGCACTTTAGTGAATTACAAGCTCAAAATGGGTCAGAGGTATGTCATGACAGACAAAGATGCTAATGCCATACTCAGTTGCATTAAGGAAGGCATAGTGTTTAGTGTTAGGATGTGCTCTAGTCTGCTTTTGTCAGACTATCTATAGTACTGTATTCAATACTTAGCATCACTTTTTAGAAAGGACATAAAAACGAGCTAAAGTGCATTTAGCAGAGGGAGATCAGATATTAAGGAAAGTGGATACCAGGCCATAAGAGGACTGGTTAAAAGAACTGTATATGTTTCACCTGCTAAAGACAAGACTTGAATGGAACAGAATGACAGTGTTAAAGAACTGCCATTCCAAAGTGAAATTCAAATTGTCTTGCTTGTTCCCTGAGGACACAGCAAGGAACCAAGGATAGAAAGTTGTAAAAAGGCAGATTTAGGCTTGATGTCAGGTGAAATGGGTTGTATCTGGAGACAGTGGGTTACACCTCACTGGATGCCTTCAAAGAGAGGCTTAAATGACCATTTATTATCCAGCAACATTGTATAAGGAATCTTCGTTAGAAACAACAAAAATAAATAGCCTCCGAGGTCTCTTCCAACCATGAGTTTCCTTTATAATACAATTCAAGGATTAACTGTCATGTCTGATGAGATTAGATAACTAAAAGAACTCCAGGCAGATCTCTCATATTTCACATCTGTTTATTATCCTCATTTTTTTTTATCTACAAATGTCTGGGGGATGATAGAAATTCCTCTCATCACATGGTAAGTTTTCTGCAGCCTAGTTTTCTCAACTGTTTTTTACCTTTGTATAAGGTGTTACTATTCATTAGTCTGTCAGCCTCATAATGATTTACAAATGAGCTTTAGTTGCAAATGAGTGTTTTATGTAATGTAAATGCTATAATTTAGAATAATAGAAGCCTTTTCTGACTACTAGCCTCTCTAGTCTTTCAACATCCCCATAATTAATATGAAGCAATTGAACTTTTTAAAGACCTTTCTTCCAATTTGGTATGTGCCTTGACTTGTGCTTTAACCAGTCAACAACCTTATTGCACAGGGGTAACGGATTTTGAAATTACTATAACTAGTTGCCTTCTGCCTGCTCAGATACAATGTAATACTTATATTCAGTATATGCCATAGGCAATGCCTTCACATCTACCTATTCTTGAAGAAAGCATTCATGATATGCAGGTAAAGGGTGACAATACTTTACATGCCTTTTACCTTTAATTTCTTAGTCCTGAAACATGTTCCTAATAATTTTCTATTCTCCTTTCCAATGCATGCTTTTATACTTAATTCACAGAAGAACAAATTGGAGGATTTTATCAAATAGTTCCAAAAAACTCCATTTTTTCATACTTTACATGCATATGCTATAGTTATTTTTATAGTGGTGTATTTCCTCATTTCATCATGCTTAGTGAAAGGCAAGATGGTCAATGCCTCAAGAAGTAATGTTTCTTTTTCTTTGGTGCACATACAATCAAGAGCTACTTTACCAGCTTCCTTATCTGCTTCTCCAACAAGACCCCTAATTAGCAACAAAATCTTTGTCTTCTGGAGGAAGCTGCCACTTCCTCCACTAGTATGTTAACTCACTGGCCCCAGACAAAAGAGCACAAGAGTACCAAGTGTGAAGCTAATTTTTTGTACGTAATTGGTGAACCATTTCCCCCCATTTTCTGTTAACCTTCCATCATCCCTTTAGAATCTACACGAATAGTACAGGACCATAGACCATTTTGTATACTTGGCAGGTTACCATGACTCAAAAATTCACCTGCTGGTCAGTCTTCTAGGGAGAGCCTTCTCTATACTTAGCAAGATGATGCTTTAGACAGAGGACTAATGAATTCATCATTGCACTTGGGTAGAACCTGCCTGATCTTGCACTCTACTGGCATATCCTTGGAACTAGGAGTCACTACCAAACCATGATGATGCATCCAAGTAAAAAACTCATTACTGTTTGCACATGTGTGTATGAACATGGATTTGTGTATATGCATGCATATATCTAGATTTATGTTATATAAATGTGTATAGGTCCAGACCTTTGAATTCATAAACATTGGTAAACTTCTAGTGAGAAAACATCCTCTACTAAAGCAACAAAACAGAGCAGACAATAAGTTATTTAAATTCTTTGAGAATTATTTGGGCTACTGAGATGCTAAGTGCTTTGCCTAAGGTCCTACAGATAATATATGGCAGAGGTTAGAGTTGAAATCTGCAATGTATGTTCTTTATGGAAGGCTGGTGTGTGTGTGTGTGTGTGTGTGTATGCATAATGATAGAGTGGTAATCAGTCACCAATTTTGTCAGTTGTTGTAAACCACGCTGCTCACTTTCTTATACAATTGCAGCATGAGGTCATCTATTCTGCCCTTTCTAACCAGAATACTGTAAAAGCTTCTCTTGATAGTATCTAAATAACTTGAGTAACCTGATATCTGTGGAAGAAAAAATTGTAATAGTGACAATTCAGCTGCCATGATGCAGTCATCAGCATTTTCCCATCTATTGATTATACAGTGTGAAGACTGTATTTTACTTCATGCTTTTTACTGACCCACAAATGTTTGCTAATAGAACCAAGACATGATGTCTTAATTTATCCCTTCTAGCTACTGATGAAGGCAAAGGGGAGAGGGAATAATCAATCTGTAGTTGCTTTATCACTACAGTGTTTAGTTTCTCTTTAAAATTCCATTTGTTTAAATGAATATAAAGCACTAGACCTGAGAACTGAGAGACTGATTTAAATAGTTAATTAGAAATATTTAACTTTCCTAGGCAGGACAAGTTGTACACAGAAATACCATTTACACAAAGCTAATTTTTGGAAAACTGCTATGTTAGATAAAAGGTTAATATTGTGAAAAGAAGGAAGTAATGTTTTGTTTTCTTATTTAGCCTTAGTTATTTCAAGCGCCATTTAGAACAGACAAAAAGCTTACTTGACAAATGATGACAAGAAGGCAAGACTAATTAGCAAAAAAAGTTCTGCTTCCTATAGAAGAGGTAGTATAATGGAGAAAGCACAAACTTTGTATAATCACCATGACTTGCATCTAAGTTGTACCCCTGACATATGACTGTTATGAGTTAAAGACAGATGCATGTCTGCATTGGTATGTAGGTGAAACTACATTTCTAGAACAAATAAACAAATAATATGCTTAGACCCTACCACAAAAAAGCACTGTTAACTGGTCTCATTGGTGGTATAGTTTGGAAATGCCACTTTCTTTTTACTAATGTTCTATGTTTGAACATGTCAAATAGTCATTAATGTGGCCCAGGTATGTGAGTGTGCAGAACAAGGATGTAGAATTGTGATGATTATTACTTACATATAATAATACATTTTGCTCCAGTTCACAACTTAATCACTGGAATACAATCAACCAGTACACTCAAATAACCATAATTTTCTGTACCCTATACTTAAAGGATTTCTTACTTTATTTCTTCAAGGATGTGTGATTTTATTTGTATCAATACTTCTTTAGACTTGTACAATAATCAATTTCAAAATCCTAAGAGTACAGAGTTAGTCCATTCCCCTATATCTTCTGCTCCTAAAGTACAGCAAAATCATAAATAATGGACTTCAAGATGCTGAAGTTCCTTCTTAATCATCAGATATCAAATTATGATCAGTATAATGAAAACATGTGACACTTTATTTCATTCTAATTCTTAGAAAAATAGAGCTATTTAATGGCACATATGGCAACACATTTAACCAGAATGCTTTAATTCAAATAATAGAACACGTTATTTTTCAATACACTAAACAAATTATAATTTCATTCACTTGTTGACAAAGTACAATTAATTAATAGCAAAAATCATTTTAGTCCAGTAAACATGATATATTTTAACCAGCACATATTAAGAATGAAACATTTCAAATGTATATATTCAAGCTAGAGTAATAGAGGAAATTAAACTATCTTATCTACTTGGGACAAAACCCAACAATAATAACATATTTAGATTATTTTAAGCAATGAAATTCAGGTAAAAGTAGATTGCTTTATTGGTTTATACTTGAATTGCCCAGATTTCTTCTCTATACTTCACATTGACCATAAAATTGGCCATTTAGATACTTTTTTTTAAATTAAATAGATTTGTCAATATTACCAGTGCAGTATGGAATATGGCCCAATATGAGGACAAAATCCAAAAAGTGCAGATCTGGTACTTTATTAAGTGAAAACAGTGCTTGGGGAATAAGTTGAATCATTAAATGTAGGAGCAATGAGGGCCCCCCCCCAATACATTCAGGATAAAAAGGGCTTTTATTATTTTATTTCAAGGTTTAATTCAGTATTACATTTAGTCACACACTCCAGAAGTAGACCTATTGCTCAATAAGGGTAGTTCATCTACTAATGTTCTTAAACTCATTTCCTTAACTCCTTCAAACCTTGTTTTAATGACCCTTCCATCTCTAACAATCACATTCTCATTGATTTTCATTCTCCCTCTCTCTCTCTGTCTCCTTCTCTCCCTCCCTTTCCTCCTCCTTAATCCTTCTCATCCACCTAAAAACACATCCCACTCTCCCTAACTCTGGAAAAAGAAAACAATTTCTTTCTTGATCCTTCTAACCCACTTACCTAATAGCTTTCTTGGTAAATTTCTTGGAAAGGCTATCTACAAATCATGCTTCCTCTTCCCTGTTTTTCATTTTCTTTATTCAATCCCTTGTTAATATGATTTCCAAAAACTTCAACTGGAATAGCTCTCTCCTAAGTCACCGATAATTTTCTACTTGCCACGTACAAGGACATTCTCCTAACCCTCTTCGTCCTTCACCCCTTCGACGCAATTCACACAGTTTACCCTCTCTTACTAAATATTCCTCCTCTGGATCCAGAAACATCATTTTTCTTTTAGTTCCATTCTTTCTGCCTGTCCCTTTTCTATTTCTTTCACTGAATACATTTTTATCCTAACCCCTTAATCTTGAATGTTCCTCAAGGACCTTTTTCCATTTTCTCTTCTCTTTATATGCTTTCTGAATTGGCAATGTCACTCATTGCTATGCTTTCAATTACTACCTCTATGCAAATAAATCCCAAATCTCATCTACTTCACTAATATATTTTATAAATCCCCAATTTCCAACTGCTCATTGGAAATCTATGCATGAATATCAGAATTTGTATATCAGAAGTAACATGAACAAAATAAAACATTATATTTTGCCTATCCCCTCCTATCAACTCCAATCAACAAGTTGTTAATAAGCATGTTCTATGTTATGCCTCAGACACTCATCAAGGTGCTGTTCATACAAGTACAAAGAATGAACCTTCATTTTTTTTCTGTCTGTGACACATTCTGACCTTATTTCCCACATTCAAAACCTAAGGACTATCTTTGAATCTTCCGTTTCCTTAAATTATCATAATCAGTTACCAAGATCTATGACTTCCATGTTGACAAGAATATTCACATCTGTCCCCTCTTCTATATTTTTTTCTGTCAGTACCATAGAGCAAGTCATCATAATTATCTGAATATTTGTCAGAATTATTGAAAATAGCTTCCTCAGAAGACTTCCCATCTGTGTTTTCTTCTGTTCAATTGATCTTTCATCCTGCTAAAAATCATAATTTTCCTGATGTATAGTTCTAGTCATGTCACTCCTCTACTCAAAAATCTTCAGATTTTTGGCTCCTAATTATCTATTCTTCTGATTACCGTGGCATTTAAAATATAGTACCATCTTGTTTTAACACTCTCACCTTATACTTTTTCTACTGCGTGCACTGGTCAAACCATACTACTCTCCATCCCCCAATAATGTCATATACTTTTCCTGTCTCCCTGATTTTTTTTCTTATCTTCCCTCTCTATCTTTACTTATTGAATTGCTATTCATACTTTGAAGTTCATTTCAAATGCCACCACAAAACATTTCCCTGATTTTCCATCATTAACGATATTTTCCATCTAAATTTACCATTTTATTCTCATTCTCTCTCTCTCTCTCTCTCTCTCTCTCTCTCTCTCTCTCTTGCTCTCATTATCGCTCTTGCTCTCTAAGGCACATATGTAATTTCATGTATGCTGCCTACTATTTGTGTCTCATTTCCTATGAGATAGTAAGCTCCAACTTGGTAAGAAAAAATCTTACTTAAACTTTAAGTTTCCTCAATTGCTTAGTGAAATGTTTAAGTACAGTAGGTACTCAATAAACATAGAAGTACTGTGGTACAAGAAAAAAATAGCCACTGCTTAGTTGTCAGAGAACATAAGTCCAAATGCAGCTATGCTACTATCTTTAGACTACTTACTTGGGCAATTCAATTAACTTTTTTTGCCTTCCATTTCCTGATCTGCAAAATGAAGGGGTTAGATGACCAATAAGTTACCTTCCACATCTAAATCTATGATCCTATGATCCCAGATGTTCACTGGTGGATGTTGAATGATTAACAAAAGATGTGAAGAACTTGAAAAGGGAACAGCAAAGAAAGTAGTCTTGCTGAGCCATTGAGAGTGAAAAGGAGGAGCTAACATATAATTAGCCTGGAAAGGTAGGTTGGAATCAGGTCTTATGGACTTTACATGCCAAACAAAGGAATTCCTATTTGATGCTAGAGTTAATATATATTTTGTCAAGTAAACTGGACTTCAGCTATTAGATAATTATGCACCACAGATAAATGTTGGACCAAAATAGCAATGCCCTCAATATTATGCTTTCATGTGAAAAGAGATTGGCTATAGAAGAAACTGGAGTGATAGGGTGTAATAGTAATGTGATTTGAAGATCCCTTTGTATTGGCAAGCTAACATGTACTTAGCACTTAGTTTCAAATTGATTATATCAAGCCCCTGTTAAGAAACAGAAGGTATGAACCCTGTTGCTGATGTAACAAGGGGGCTGGAACACGGAGTAGTTAATATCTTATATAAGGAAAAACACAAGCTGTAGAGTCAGAATTTCTCTCAGCAAGCATTTGGAGGCCAGGCTGCTACTGCTGAACTGAAGACTGAACTGAGAATTGAGAAGAACTCAGAAGAAAACTCTTGTGGAGTCAGAGTCAAGGAGAAAACTTGTGGTATCCCAGCACTCTGTTCTGTCTGTGGTGGTGTTTGTTTGTGATACTCTGTACAGAAGCACTGGAACCTTACTGGAAGCCCTGAAAGAGGACTTTCAGGTTGTCTGCTTACAGAAGTCCTGGAGGAGGGTTTTGGAGGTCCTGGGACTTTACTGGTGATTTGCATTCACCTCTTGGACCTTGTTTGTGGGTCTTTGTTGATTTCTATGTTGATGATTTGTCTTGAGTTCTCAGACTTTGTTGGTGGGTCTGGATTGATTTCACAGGCTAATAGTGAATTGATGATAGTGCCAGCAATGTGTATGAATATTATTATATCTCTTTTAAGCTTTGTCTTCCCCAAAACAGGAACTGTGAAGCACTTGAGGTAGACTGGACAATGTGAGCTTCAATATGGAATGGGAACTGGATGAAGAACTGAACAAAAACCTGGACAAGGAACTGGGAGCTGCCTGCCTTTGAATCCAAGTGACAGTGGGAGCTGGGACCATGGAAGAGGAACCATGGAAGCTGACAGTCAGCCTTGAGTCAAGATGAAAGAAGGCTTTACTTGACTTGGATACTGTGTACTAACTGAGATTATGATTTACTGCAACCTAGAGGTAGAGAACTTTGACCTTTGTACTTTGTGCCCCTTAAGGAGGCAAGCATCCTTAAGAATGATTGAATTAAGGACTTACTAAATTATTGAGTTACTAAATGAATGTACTTTGTTGAAAATTACGTGACCACTTTGGTGAAAACTATGTGGCCACTTTAGTGATAAGTTATTATGCCACTGTGAATGATGTATCTTGATTTCTGTGAATGAGTTGCTCTAATTTACTATTGAATAAATAGAGTTTACTATACTGTGTAATCAGATCCTTGAAGTTTTTCACAGCAGCACTTCTCTGGAAAGCTGCTCATGAGTGGCTTTACATAGGGTCTAGTTAACAAACTATTAAGATCGTCCAAACGAGACGTAATGAGAACCAGAACTAGGGCGGTGGCATGAGAAACTCTCTTGGCTTCTTAAATGAGAATTTATTAGTTAGTGAAGGCAAAGAGAACTTATGGAATTCCCTTCTCTGAAGGTTGTCTCATCAAGGATTCATTCTTCTCTGGCCAAAATATCAGTGTGTTTTAAGCATGCTTCTGGGCTGAAGGCAAAAAAGATGATTAAAAGACCACTGACTACACCAAGTTCTTCCAAACCATATGATTCTGTTGTGCAGAGAACAAGAGCGAGACAAGACCTGGGTTCAAGATAAATTTAGGTGTGGATTTATTGGTCAAGCACGCAACTGCCAGAGTTCTCACTCAAATTGGCAGTGATTGTTGGATCTCACAGACTTGATTATATAGGCCAAAATCGCAAACCACAACCAGGGAGGAGTTAGCAAAAGCTATGACATACAGAAGCTGAGAGCGATGATTGGTTAGCTATTTTGGGAATATGGCGCAAGGGTACAAGAATAGGGTGACGTAAGGGTCCCTCCTACAACAGGGTGGAGGGCACAGAGTAGAGGGCCATAGTCAGCACTTTCCAGAGCGCGGTGCCAGGGCCTTGGGGAAAGGGTACTGGAAAGTCCCAGAATAGGCCAGGGTCATGTTCTGAGCAGAGGGTGCAGAGACCCTGTTTGATCGGCGGGACAGGACAGGGTGGTCTCTAGTCCTGCACCATAACCCCAGGCTGATCCTTGTACAGTACACCATAAGGAAAAATATACAAAATACTAATTAGAGGATGTAGGGGGTAGGGGACTATGCCTTGGACGACATGCCCAGACTTGCCTTAAGCAGTTACAAGCCATAGGACAGGGGCAAAAGCAGGAATAAAAAGGAGCCCAATGGTGGGATACAGGTGGGCCACAATAGGCAGGTGACCTGGGATTTGAATTAGGGGACAACAATTCCACAAAACTTCTTAAGTGTGCAAGCAGTGTACATTATTAATACCACAATGTATATATTTCAAAAAAAATCATCAAGCATCTAATAAGTGTCATAGACTGTACTACCTACTAGAAATACCAAGGTACAAAACACATGGTCGCTTACTTTAAAGAAGTTATGATTTATAAGGGGAAATAGCACACATACCTACATAATTAAAATTAAAACTATAATGTAATTTCATAGGAGAGATATTGTGAGAGACCTGAGAAGTTAGATATCACATAGCTAGGGGGAAGAGGGAAATGAATGAAGCAGACTTATAGGATGAGGATTTGAGGTAAGTATAGAAATTTATTCCAAAATAGTCCATGCAGAATTAAGGTACTATCTTCTTCCATGTTTCACAAGTGAACTATAAGAATTTGAAATGCTATGCTTATAAACCCATGCTACAAACTTGTAATTTAGGGAAGGAGAAATCGCAACATTTGAGCAGAGTTTTTTAAGCTTGTTTTCTGCCAATATATTTAACTTAGTCATTGCTGGGAGAAAGTCCTGAATATTTGTGATATGGGAGAAGAGGAAGAGACATTCACAGTGATATACTGGAGTTGGTGCTTACAGTTCCTAATTTTAACTATTGGTCTGTTTGTTGCTTTACTCTCTGCCTGAGAAAGCACATCTGAATACGTATTATTCAATAACTATTCCAAAAATATATGCCTTTCCTTCTTATTTTTCATCACTCAGCAACATCTAATTGTCCATACTTAATGCAAATGAAGAACTGAATTAATCCAGTCTATCCTTGACTCAAAATTAGCAGTGAATGACTAAATGAAAGAAACATTATTTGCTACATGCAAAGCATTGTGCTAAGTTTTAGGGATACAAACAGAAAAAAGATAGTCCCTACCTTCCAGGAGCTCCATTCTAATGGTAGAGATAACATATACAGAAAGTTTCAACTACAAATCAGAAGGAAAAGTCCCAGGGTCCCTAGGGTATAGTGACAAAGCAGATGTGAATGCCTCTTCTTTAATGTCATTCCCACTAGTAAAATCATATGATTTATGACACTAAACCTTTTGACAATATCAAAGATGATTGTAGAAAGAACTTTATTTTCTGAGTCTTCAGTAGCTATAGCTGTGGCTCCTGAAAGAGCAATGACCAGACTGCAGGATCTCCACTAGGCTTGTTTCCCAGGATGATGTCAGCAGATACTGGGCTAGAAGCATTGCTATTCCCAAGGCTCTTTTGGTCAGGGTCCTGAGCTATCTCAACTAGGGTTTGAGGGGAGATGCCTGGTATATACTGTCTTGTCTTGTCTCTCCCTCAGAGTGCCTTACTAGTTCATCTAAGTCGACCTGTCCATTCTCTGCATCAAATTATCTTCCTAAAACACAGAACTAATCATATACATACACACACATTCTCTCTCAATATAGCTATCTACACAGATATATTGAGAAAGAGAGAGAGAGGCAGACAGAGAGACACAGAGAGAGATTGGAGAAATAGATACAGATATCTCCAATCCCAATCCCTCCCCTGAGCTTAAATGCCACATTAACAATTGCAGGTTGGACATTTCAAACCCAGAGAAACCTCAAGGTCAACATTTCTATAACACATAACTTCCTTATATCTATTGAAGATACTACCATCACAGGTTCATAACTTTTAAGTTATCCTCCATTTCTTACTTTCTTTCACCCTACAAACCCAATTGGCTGCTAGATTGTCTAGTTTTGTTTTTTACATTTCTTGAATCCAAAACCATTTTTTTTCCTTTTTCACAGCTATCTCCTTAGTTCAGGTCCTAATATCATCTCACCTAGATTATTGCAACTACCTCCTAACTGGGCTCCCTGCATCTTCTTTCATCACTCCAATCAATGTTACACATTAATGTCAAAGTCGTTTTCCCTCAGGTGCAATCTGACCATGTAACTCCCCTATTTAACTCCAGTGGCTTCCTGTTGCCTGTTATAAAATACAAACTCTTCTGTTTAGTTTTCAAAGTCCTTCACAACCTACTCCCAAACATATCTTTCCAGTCCCTTGTACCTTATAGTCTATCTTACAAACTAGCCTTCTTTCTGTTCTTTGTAGGTGACACTTCATTTCTTATTCCCATGCCTTTCTTTGCTTTGCCTTTCCCACTCCCACTTTCCTGGAATACAAACTCAAGTACCACAGCGGTTCTCAACCTGTGGGCTATGTTCATTTTGTAACAATGAAAATACATCCTGCATATCAGATAGATTCATAACAGTAGCAAAATTACAGTTATTAATTAGCAATGAAAATAATTTTATGGTTGGGGGTCACCACAACACGAGGAACTGTATTAAAGGGTCGTGGCACTAGGAAGGTTGAGAACCACTGAAGCACCACCTTATTCATAAAGTTTTTTTTCCCCCCAAACCTCCAACTGCTATTGTCCTCTTTCCAAACTACCTTGTAATTAGTTACTTTGTATATATTTGCAATTATTCATTTTATATTTATGCCATATATATTTATGTATCTACTTGCTGTCTGCTCCATTAAAACACAAGCTCCTTATATGTACATTTTTTGTACTTGTACATCCTTCTGAGTTCCATTCTTTGTACTTGTATCCCCAACGCCTAACGCAGTGCCTGGAACATGGTAAATATTTAATAAAATGCTTCTTGATTAATTAATGATCAAATCCTGGCCAACTGAGTAAACCAACTCAAATGGTACCCTTTAAGAAAATCTGTCCCTTTAAAAAACTATCCTGATATAAAAGGGTGTGCGTTCATCTCTCTTTTTCCTTCTCTAAATTAGTTTTCAGTCACCAACAGAAAAAAAAAACAAGAACATTTTGAATACATGGTTAGAACAGCTAAACTTTTAATAGCTTATAAATTGTCATGTCATCAGTGAAACAATATCTTCTGTGGGGTTCATTAACTGACACAGCTGTGGTCCTTGTGAGTCTATGAGCATGTCTGTTTAATAAAATATGAACAAATTCCATTGTTAATTTAAGTGGTAAGAATTTTCTTGACAATGGCTGACAAGAGACCCTGAACTTCTTCCCCACGTGAAGTAGTAACCAGAATTCTAAAGACAACTGGAGAGCAGGAAGCCAGTGAAGTTGAAAACTGAAAAAGTAACAAATCTACCATAAGAATATTGTTTACTTGAATCAACAGTAATTAAAGAATGTAGGTTCTCAGAGTCCCATTGAGCCATGAACAGGAGGCAAGTTGCTGAAAGCATAAAAAGAAAGAGCATTTATATTAGCATGCATACATATCCCATATGTTCGAGCATCTAACCCCAAGGTGAAGGTTTATTTCTTCAGCATGTATTTAATGAGACCTTTGAACTGTCTTTTGTGCCTGGATTATGACAATGTAGTACATTCCAAGACAACTTAAATATTAACAGATGAAGATGATAAGAACAAATGGAATGTTTAAATTAGGTCACAGATAATTCATTAATTATATATTGACCTGATAAAATAGTCTTTGCTAGAGGTAACATCTTTTTTTTAGGCTTTTATCTGGCATTGTGTTTCTTTTATTCTGTCTGAATGGATTTTATTTTAATCAGATACAGTGAATTAGTAGTCTTACCATGCAAGGAAATATTGTCATGTATCCAGCTCTGCTTCTAGACTTTCTTCAGTCTATAAAAGCCTTGTTAACTTGCTGGAAAATACACCAGTGGTCTTTCCCCATACCACCATCATCAGTAAGCATCTGAATATCCCTACATGATTTTCTGGATCTAGAATGTTGATTTTTAGCTAAAAGGAACCTTTAAAATAGCTTCATTTTTAAAATGAGGAAATGAACCCATAGAAATAAATTGCTTTCTTGAATTTCCTTAGTGAAAGAGAATCCAAATGTCTGGTCCAGTGATCTTTTCATTATAACACCCCTTTTTATATATATTCATATTATGACTACATGGGAATATAAATAAACAAACCCAATACAACCAGGTATGCTTTTCTTTCCCCATCAGGCTTACCACCACCTTGAGCTTCACCTCCTCAACAAAAGAAATCTAGTGTGTGTTTGGAGGCAATGTGTCAAAGAACCTAAAACAGTGGCTGGGAAATTGTTATATATGGAGTTCAATGGTGAATCAAATACCAAGAATGTTATCAAAATTCTGTTCCTGTCTATGATTAAAGGCCAGTCCATCGTCACTCATATCCCTATAGAATAGATATTGATACGTTGACAAGTAGCCGTTGCAAAACTTGTGAGTCTAGTGCAGAGGTGGGGAAGCTGGTGCCTTGAGGCCACATGTGGCCCTCTAGGTCTTTGATTGAGGCCCTGTGGGCAGAAACTAAGGCCCAGGGAAGTTATTTACTGATGATCTTATAGCTAGTAAATCTCAAAAAGTCTGCCACTAACTGAACAGGTAATATTTACAGAATATAATCAGACACTACTAAGATATCTAAAAATGTGACATTTCATAGAATTCGCACTTCAGTTAAACTCCCCCAATTTGAAGAAAATTTCAACTTGTTACAGATCAATTACATATCTAATTGAAAATTCATTATTCATGTATCTCTGATCTACAATGGGAGAATAGGGAAAATGAGAGCAAACTAAAGTTAAAAATCTTCATCTTCTCTCTGCACAGAAGAATACCATCCCAGTACTCATGTACTTTAGGGAGCATGCAATTAACTAAGAGTAAGAGAATATTTCATTCCTGCTTGGGGACTCAAAATTTCTGCCTATGCAGTTAGAAATGGAAATACTAATGGTTACTATTGCCTGAATTAATGAACCAGTTTCTTATCTTGTGGTATACTTTCCAAAAACTTACTTGTGGCAATTCATCTCTTTAAATGGCTCACGTTCCTTTGGGGGAAAAGAAACATGGATAATAGAATACTGTGAACTTGTATGCTAAATTCAAACTCAGTAATCTGCATTAATGTTGTGAATAACACAAAACAACAATTTAATCAGCCACTGCTATTCACTTTAGGTTGTTCCATTTCCAAAGCATCTCAGCTAATTTTGTCTGTCACAGTCATCCAGCTAGGGCTACTCATCCTTAGCCATAATTGTCTCTCCCTTGTTCCACAGGAAAGTTTCCAGGCTATATCCCCCATGGCAGCCTCCCAAGAGTGATGGCTGTGGTCTAAGAAGGGACACTGAGTGACCTAAGAAACAAAGTAAGGGAGAAGTAAATCATAGGTGTTCTGGTCCCTGTTAATTCCCCTAGAGATTAATATACATGGAGATAAAAACTTCATCCAATCATTGCTTTTCAGAGTTGAAGATGATGTCTGCCACAATATGTCATGTGATATAAGGATAAACCCAGTTAATTGGACAAATACTTCTAATTACTGACTTCTCTTCCCAACACTTACATTCAATTCAATAAGTTTGGCCTAATGGACAGAGAGCTGACTTTGAAATCAAGAAAATCTAGCTTAAACTTATGTCTTTGAAATATATGCCTCTGTGACCCTAGTCCCAGTCCAGGTCAAGTGTCAAAGACTATACATTGCAATGACAATGCTAATATTGAGGGACAGAAGGATTGTTTCTAATCCTATATCAAGGATATCCCAAATCTATTTTAAAATGTGCAAGGCTCAAAGGTTAAACAGTACCTATTTTTAAGGAAGTTCCCTTCTACTAAGGGAAGTGTGGAGAATATAATATGTATGCAAATACATAAATACAAAGTGATTTTTTTGAGGTACATCCCCAACAACTGAGAAGATTAAAAAAGGTCTCCTGTAGGAAATAGAAGGGACCTGATTTGAGCTTTGAAGGGAACTAAGAATTCCAAGAGACTGAAGCAAAGAGAAAAAGCATGTCAAGCTGAGGAAACAGCCTACAAAAAGGCAAAGTGCAAGAAATGGAATGTTCTCTGGGAGAAGAGAAAGTTCTCAAGTCTGGATAGAATATAAAGTTCAGGCTTCATGTCAGCTAGGTAATATAGTAGATACAGAACTGGATTTGGAAGAAAAACTAGAGTTTGAATCCTGCCTCAGATACTTGATGGGTAACACCAACAAGTCACTTAAATTTACTGTCCCTCAGTTTCCTCATCTATAAAATGGGGCTAATAATAGTATCTACCTCACAGGTTTATAATGAAGATAAGTGAACTCATGTGGGAAGAATGAGCTGTTACTACATTTTCCTTAGAGCAACCATAATTCCTTGAGCTGAAGAAATGTGTGCCAGACTCCTGTATATACCAAATTATCCCCATCTATTCAAAGGGATGCTGTGACACTGAGAAAGTCTGGACTATTACAATTGGTATGTTTGTGTAACAATGGATATTTTGGCTTTTGTTTCTATTTCTTCCTTTTGATACATTGAGAGTACTGCACTTGACAGTTGAAGAGTTGACTTACTCTAGGGAGGCTATCACATGGGGAGATTTTCCCAAGTTTTAGCTTAAGGGTTTCAAACAACAAAAATGTTGATTGTCCCTACAAGTCCTTTACAAGGTAATTTGGGTCCTTCATTCCACAGACATTTGATACGAGGGATATAGAAATGGGACTGGTACTTCTGTATACCTTATAGTCCTTTTCAGCCTGGAAACATAGAAAGGCTATAATTAGTTTTGCCTAGCCTTTTTGGTGGTCTTGTTTTTTCTATCTAGACCTGTGTTTTCACAGGGAAGACCTGGGAATTAGAAAATTCCCTCCACCAAAGCATCTCTATAACTTCTAGTCTTAGCTGCCTCGGGGAATGGGAGATTAAATGATTTCCATTGCATCACAAGGTCAGTAGGTATCATGGCTAGGGGTTGACCCCTGGTCTTCCTGATTGTCATGCCAGTTCTCTATCCATGAAGCCATGCTGACTCTCATTAGTACTGATACATGCAAAAATGGTGCCACTTCTTGCAACTGTTCCTCTCTTCTTCATAAAACTAGGGGGCTCCCTGATCTCAGTAAACAGTGGTCACTATGTCCTTTGAATTCTGATAATCCTTTTTTTTTTCAATTTGACTTGTACACTTATGAAATGCAGTAGTAGCAAAAGCAATGCACATGAAGGCAGAAGACCTAATTTTGAATCTTGACTCTACCACTAGATGGTTGATTAGGGCAAGACACTTGATTTGTCTGAACCATACTTTCATAGCTTAAAATATTGCAAATAACATGTATACACATTTTTTGTGGAGTTATAAAGAAAAATCTTTACAAACTGTCAAACATTTTATATAGGTAAACTTATTACTTGCAGAATGTTTCAAGGTTTTTATATTGCAAATTCCCTAGGAGCAGAAAAGATATTCATTTTCTTTACATACTCCCCAGTACCTAAAATAATAACATCCATACTCAAACCTTGCCCCACTCCATCACTTCCTCTACCCAATATATAATGTAGTGATGCTGGGTGTCCCTTCCTTAAAATATGACTAATGCCATCTTTCAAGGTTTTGATATTTGCTTGCCTGTCATTAATAATAATAAAAATAATTATAACAACTAGCATTTATAAAGTGAGATTTGTAAGGCACTTTACATATACTAGACCATATAACGTGATATCATGAATATCCTCATTGAGGTTGTAAAACTTCTGGTGATAGGTTATTATGGTATTCCTTAGCAAATGCCAAAGGCTATGTCTCCTTGAACAAAGTTGTGCTTCAGTATGTTATGAGAGATTAGTCATGGTACCCATGGCCTCAGCCCCACTTCTTAATTCATATAATAACACGTTGGAATGACTTCAGCTGAATGGTACCCTAACATCTAGTAGATATTTTCAATGTGACTCCTACAGGGCAAGCAAGGCCTGGTATATGTAGTTCCTGGTAGCAAGGCATTTAACTTTGTACAGCAATTACACTCAAGTCTTTAGTGAAAGTTTAGAAAACTTTAAAGAATGACTCTTTCCCAAAAATCTCTCTCATTCCCTTCTGCCCTCTGCCTACCTCATTCTACCCCTGATCTATTTCTGCGATGGTATTTCATTAGATGGTTTTCCTATTTCTGTCAATAGTATTTTTGTTCCTTCTGACAAAGTCCCAGATTTCAAATTTTGCAATTGGCAATGACTCTCTCGACCCTTATATAATTAGACATTGAAACTACCAGTTCATCCTTCATAATGTTTCTAGCCTCTGTCCCTTCCATTCTATTCTCACTACAGCCACCCTAGACATTTTCTACATTGCTACTCAATTACTATGTTCCAAGTACTATACTCTATGTTAGAAATACAAAGACATAAGTGAAGGGCCTTAAATTATATCAGGGGGTACAAACCTATACATTTAAAGATGTAGTAGACATTAGAAATGACTATTCCAGTAGGTGGCCTGAGATGGGATGATCTTTCTTCTACTTGACTTATTACCTTATTAATTCTTATCCTACATTTTAAATAAATAAAAGAATACATTTTGGTATTTCCCCATAAATTAAGTGAGATTCCCAATCTCTAGTCAGTTAGCTTCTGCCAGCTTATAAAATATGAAAATAACCAGAGATAATTCCTCTTTCCATACATCTTTATTTACCCTTCTTTTTAAACATCAAACCCTCTTGTCTAATGGGTTTCAATAAACATCAACATCACAGGCTCCAAAAGTCATTAACAACTTAAAGACATATTTAAATTTCACAAAAATTTAGGATTGAGAAAGATCACAACCAGAGTCACCTCTGTTGACTGCAGCTACTGACATCTCCACAGGATGCAGTCCAACAGCTCAATTCCCTCGTGATGTCAGTCAAAGTTTATTCTCAATAAGTCTCTTTATATGATCTCTTCACAAGATAGGAGATAGTCACTTCAGAAAGTTTTCCTACTCCTTTATCTCTATACTCAAACAATTTCTCTCCAGCCATAACAGTTAAGAGTCTCAATAGAAAGATATTTAAACTCTCAATCTTCTCACAAACTCTTCACAGGTGACAGTTAAACTACTAAAAATTCTGTTCGCTCTTTAAAAAAACAGGAATTTTATCTATGGTCTTTTTGGGATGGCCAATTGGACCTGGTGTTACAGAGGTATATACAGAGACAGAATGAAATTTTGTATCACCACTAGATTCCTCTTCTAAAAGATAGCTTTCATGCCATTCCTCTGCCCTAACACTTCCAATGAATACCTGCCTACTGTTGTCAGGATAAAATGCATATCAGCCCAGCTTTCAGGATGACCCCATAATTAGGTTCTAATCTACTTTTCCTGTCAATGAACAAAGTGAACCTTCCATTCTAGCCAGACTCCAATCGCCATCCCATGAATATGGTTTATACATTACCATATACTCATCCCAGCATCCCACATTTGAAATGAAACTTACTCAGTCCTCTCCATCTATCCAAACCCTATCCCAGTCCAGGACCATTAAGCCACCAAAAGCCATTCTAGTTCACAGCAATTTCTCCCTTTTCTAACATCTGTATCATTGAATAGTTACTATTATTCACTACTGGTTATTAACATGCATGACCTTGTACAACTGTTTTCCTTTCTATGTGCATTTGTTCTTTGGTCATTTCAGAGTCTCTTTCTGACCACACTTTGGGATTATGGCAAAGATAATGGGGTAATTTGTCATTTCCTTCTCCCATTCATTTACTGATGAGGAATTGAGGCAAACAGGGTTAAGTGACTTGCCTGGGGTCACACAGCTACGAAGTGTTGAGGGCAGATTTGAACTCAAGATGATGAACCTTTCTGATCTCAGGTCCAGCACTTCTATCTACTCTGCCTTTTCATCTGTCTGTTTTTTCTCAATTCAACTGTTTCTTTGTAGGCAGGAATAGTGTCTTCGTATTGTTATTCCTTATGACAATGACATATCTGAATTCAGTGTACAACACATAACAAAAACCTAGTTAATTCATTTAATTCAGCAGTTTAGATCTGATCATTATCGTACAGACCATTAATTTCACATAGGATCTGATGTACCATTAAAACTCTGTAATCTTAAGCATACCATGGTCTTGACCCTGTTTTCCATTTTGTGATCTATGAGCACATCTCTTGGCATTTGTACTTCTAAGCATGCAGGAAAAAAGGCCTATTTAAGCTGCTTCTTAAAATATAATATTGGTGGCCTTCTGGGTCTCCCCTGTTGATGACCTTCAGGCTTATTGTGGCTCCACACCATGGTGCACATTCTGCAAAGCACTCCACAATCCTTTTCCTATGTGTCCTGTGCTTTTCCATTGTGCAGTCACTGACAAATATGAGTCTTACTATGGTCCTAGACATAATAAAGGAGTACATGACATTGGTCTTTGGTACCTTTAGTCTCTATTTCCTATGCTTGGTTCCCCTCCAATTAGGATATCTCCTCTCTAACTTTCGCATACCCACTTCCCTCCTGTGCTCCCCCTCCCACTATTCTTTTTAAAACTAGTTCTTAGGAAATAATCAGTTAGTGATAAATCGGTATAATTTAGGTCAATACATTAATACATTATGACTTCCATGGGCATCAGCATTTTAAGCCTTGTCTCTAACTGTGGAAATTTCACTCCATTAAAGCAATTGAGCCATTGACTAGCAGGTACAATGGATATTTGGGAGAAAGATGGGTAAGAGTACCTTAAAATTAAGCCACATTTGTATTTCTCTGCACATAAACCTGGCCCTGCTTGAAGCATCCTAGAGTACATAATACAGGTAGAACAGTGGCTTCCATGGTTCTCGTGTGTTCTCAAGCACGACTGCCTAAATAAATGACAAAATATGTACCTATTACATACTTTTGCTTTACTCTCAGGTGATGGAAAAGGGAATAAAATCCACCCACTTTAATTTAACAGGTCAAAGCATCAGCTATGGAATAGTAATGGATTTTGGTAGGCAGACCAAGTCACTTAGTGACTGCTGACAGAACTGTCATCATTTATTATCACATATATGCTTTGATGTTTGGGTACACGTTTCTCACATGATGGGCCAGAATGATATTAACTGAACAGTACAATACTAGCCTAAAACAATATTCCAGTTCCAGAAGAATAAAAAAAGTTGTTGGTAGTGTGGAAACTGACTAGTGCAAAAATCTCTAGGCAATATCACCAGACATTCTTGCCTGTTATATTGTGTCAATGTCCCCAGCAACTTTCTTGTTTTCCTAATGAAAGAAATTTATGTTGCTACTGGCTAGATTTACATAACACATTTCATCCAAGTGGCTAAAAGCACCTGACAAGTATCATTTCATTTGTTCACAGATAGGAAATGGAGAAATAATTTTTAAAAACTGGAGCAATTAGGTGAAAACAATAACTAAAAAGTGACTGAACTGAGAAGGAAAATCCAGACTCTCTCACTTCCAGTCTCCTGATAGTTTCACTAGATTCCACATTCCTTTTTAAGATAACCATCACTATCACTGCATTTGTATTGTAGCAGAAATTCCTTTAACAGAAGTGTGTGTGTGTGTGTGTGTGTGTATATACACACACATGCATATACACACATAAAATATATGCATACAATCTATATTATACATGCTCATCTATATTATATATATATGCATATGTGTGTATTTATATATAAAATTCCTACCACTACCAACTACATTCTTTTACACAATTTATTGTTCTTAATAATCTTTATTTCTTAATCTGGTATCTTAATTCTTTTGCAGCCTTCTCAGTGATACCTTGAAAAAGAGAAGCACTGACAACGATGAGACTGATAATTACCTTTCTCATTTCTCTTATGCACACAAAATCCTCATTAGTATAAATGAATGCAATAAAGAAAGTACACATCATAGGATGTAATATCTTTGCAGAAATGAGATGTGTAAGGACATGAACAACCTACAAATATCCTCAATGTTAAAAATAAAAGTTACCTTCATTCAAATGGTCTCTCCAAATTAAAAGTGGGAATGCATTTGAAATTTGTTTCCTTTTAAACACTTCTCAGATTGGTTGCAAAATTGAGAGTTTGAAACTACTGCATATGATTTAGCTGAAGCAAAGCATTACCACTTTTCCCTAGGCTCTGATGGTCCTACCACAAGAGGTAAGTAAATGTGTTTTACAGCTCTTTTTCAGCATTACAAAATACAAGATATTACTGAGCACCACAGTATGAATACTAAATACCAGAATATAATTATGATAAACTTGGCTCAGTAGTGGCAGCTATATAATAAAACAGATTGAAATAAATAAGTTCATTTTATAATCTAGACATGCTGACACAGAAAGCAAAAATTGAAACGGTATAGTGATTGTTAGTTGCTTAAAAAAAAATTTTAGTCCAGCAAAAGAAATGCAAATGAAGGTGATTATACTACACTATAGTAGCCTTGATCTGAGGCTCACAGTATATTTATTTTGGGTTCCCACTACTAATATACAAATGAATTTTGACAAGGTTGTAAATCACTTTGTTTCAAAACTAATCCTGATTTTAAATCACAGCAAAGCATTGCAAGCTGAGGTATCATCCCAGATCCACCTGGTTGCAGTGATCAGAATATCCTTGTGGCTATTTCAAATTTAAATTTAATCTTCCCTGTGAAGGATTTGGTCCATGGTGCCAGAAGTGTGAATTTTAACTTGGCTTCAAGATGCCTGCTTCCTGAAGACAAGGTAAAGTCTGAGAGTGATCAGGAAGGCAAAATTATCACCATTTAATGGTTTACCTTGTATTTCTTCAGAAGACTGCCAAATTCCTACTACTATGGTCAATATCATTTGCCTCCTGGGGATAGAGTCAAGCATGATTTAGGGAACTAGGGAGCTCATTAGTTTTTGCTGCACTGAGGTTCACTCTAAGTAGATATTTTTAGCTAAAGGTCAAATTCAAAAGCACATAAAATATAATGTGTTGTTATTTACTTTCAGAGATGGTACTACTGAATCATTATTAGGAATGCATTTATTTTGCACTGATTTACTGATAAACATAATGGATTCTCTGTTGTTAATGACAGATACCTATAATCCCTCCTCCTGGGGAAGCTGAGCCTGCTAGATTCCTTGAGCTCCGGAGTTCTGAGGTACAGGAGCACTAAAGCCAAGAGGGTGTTCACACTAAGTCTTACACAAATGTGGGTAACTGGAATCAGGGAGGTGCCACCAGGCTGCCAAAAGAGAGGCAAACCTTCCTATTTAGAAAATAAAGTCAAAGTGTACATATTAGCAGGAAATTATCCTGGGAAAGATAGTGGAACTTAGTAAAATAATAACAATAATAATAATAATAATTTGTGCTTGTCCAGTATCTCATGCACATCAGAGTGATGGGTTCAATCTACAGTCAATTTGTGAATATAAATACACTGAAACATAGGTATAAATCAGACTTAAAACATCTCCAACATAGTAAGCACAAACAGGTTATCTGTATTATGATTTTGTTTTCAGTTTTTGCTTCCTGATTATTTTTCATTTCATAAAACAGGTGGGTGTGAGTATTAGGGTAAAAAAATTATGTTTTGTGAACAGAAACCTAGAATCATCTCCAACTAATCAGACAAGAGAAAGCTATCTAACACATGAATTAGAATAGCTACTATGACCTTAGAGTATCGCTATTTCACTTCATTTCCCCTTATGACATTACTTGAGAAAGAACAGATATTTTCTCCATTATGCAAATTGTAGAAGCAAGTTATAAAAGAGGCAAAATGAGCTGTTCAAGGTTGGGACAAATTTCATCAATCCTCTGTGTTCAGGACAAAGTCTTTAGATTAAATAAAACAGCTCTCTTGTAGGAGCATCCAGGTGGGTTATAGGATTAGAAATGCATACATGAGCAGATAGCAAGCATTTAGCAATAATTAATTGTTTCAATTTGAGTTACACCTAATTGATCCAAGCCTGCTAGCATGACATCTGGTGGCAGTGGTTAGGATGGGCAGGTGGTTAAGCCCTACTGGACAACTGGTTAATGAAGGCCAAACAATTTTTTTTCTTTATGATAAAATCCTCAGTCAAACCACATCTGACCCATGGGACATATGTGTGTGTGTGTGTGAATTTCTAGCCCAGGAAAATTCTGCTTGCTACTTATATACTGAAGTAAAAGACCCTTAAAAACTTGTGGTATTTTCTCTCCAATGCAACACTAAATTCCTTGAATTTGGGGGGCCATTTTCATTATAGTCTTTTTGATGCCTTGTACATAGTAGGTGCTAAATCAAGTATGGCCAAATTAAATTGAACTGCATAGTCAATACTGAAGACACGACAAAATGTCTGGGACTCTTGTTGTCAAAAGTGCCTGTGTGTGTGTCTGTGTCTGTGTGACTGCATGTCTGTCTGTCTCTCCCCCGACCCCAGGACTTGGCTATCAACAGCACTCATGCCAGTGAAGCTTAGAGAAATATGGGTAATTTCCTTTACATACTTTTCTCACTCTAAGAGTCAAGGCAGTAATATTATCACTTTGTGAGAGTATATAGCTAGGTATATTGTGTATATGTATATGTATGTATGTGTATATATGCATATATATGTATGTGTGTATATATGTATGTATGCATGTATATGTGTGTATAGCCAAGATTCTAAAAAAGAAGTTTTCTTTAGAAAAACACTACCTTGTCATGGAATATCCACCCTCTCCCCTCAGGCCCTGTATCTTTGAGCATCCAAAAGAAAAAAGCCACAATTTTGGCACACTACTGTTAAAAGACTGCCTACCCCTCTATTAAGCCATAATTACTTCTCTGAATTTATATAGCATTGTTAGATTTGCAAAATGGAACAGCTAGGAGATACTGTGGATGGCCTGCTGTGCCTGGAGTCCAGAATACCAGGGTTCAAAACCAACTTCAGACACTTACTAGCTGTGTGACCCCTGGCAAGTCTCTTAACCTTCATTTGCCTCAGTTTCCTCTACTACAAAATAGGAATAAAAGCAACATCTATCTCACAAGATTGTTATGAGGGTTAAATGGAATAATATCTGTAAAACACTTAATCCAGTGCCTGGCACCCAGTGGCACGATATAAATGCTTACTCCCTTCTCCCTTCCTTCTCCTCACTACACTGTCAAATGGGCAATGTACAATGTTTTAATACCCATTTTAAATATGAGAAAACTGAGGTCTAGAAACAGACAAACATGGTCATATGATTACTGTCAGAATCAAGACTTGAAACTGAATCTTCTAAATCTGACTTTAGTGTTTTAGATGTTTTTCCCCACACTGTTCCACAATGACTCTGTACCTGAGAGTGGTTTTTATGTAAATTTTCATTAACTGATTCACAATTATTCACAATTCACCTGCTTTATTATATTTGTGATTTTATAATTAGTGCCTTTCGCCTAAGTTTCTCAGGCTACTTCACATATTAATTAAGTCCTTGAAACACCTTTATGGAATAGCAGGGGAGGGGAACTGATAGTGATTTCCTCAGAAAAGAAAAGTAAGACTGAGTAATTACAACAGGAAGAGAAAATATTTATTCTGGTATCCTTGGTTGAATGGACTTCTCAATAAAAAGCTTCTGGTTGCTGCATGAGACAAACTTGGGCAAAATCTGGCAAAATTCCTAGGCAGTTATCTGTAAACTGAGAAAGACAGACCCTAAGATCTCTTCTAACTTTATGATTCTATGACTATTGACTGACTATAAAGGACCAGTATTAAATTGTTCAGTTAGCAGTTTGCCTTCTGATAGGGCCAAGAGAGCATGAAATTATGTTGTTGCCAAAATTACCCCTGAATTCTCTTTCTCCTCATCTATTTACACCACTGAAAATACGTTGGAAAGAGCACTATATTTAAAAGGTTAAAATCCTGGTTCTCTCATTTATTGGTCATGTGACCTTGGGCTTCTGAGTTTCATTTGTTCATTAGTAAAATTAAAGGGTTAAACAAGATAAGGGAGCCCTTAAACTTTTATTGTGTCCTGATCCCTTCAACAATTTGGCAAAGTTTATGGATCTCTTCTCAGAATCATATTTTTCATTGCATAAAACAAGATACGTAGGTTTACAACATGTCAAATATATTGAAATACAGTTTTCAAAAATATTTTTTAAACCTAGGTTAAGATAATTGTCAAGGTTCCTTTCAGCTCTAACATTCCCTTATTCTAATAATTAGACATGCCCTAAGTTATAATAGAAACTGATTTCTACAATCTCTCATTCTGAAGTCAGTGAGTGAAATTAAAATAATGCATTCTGAATTATTCAGTCATTCCAGAGTGTTTCTCCTTCCTTGAATTCTCCTTTTGTCCTTTTGCCCATGTAGCACCTGTAATGGTAGAACACCTCCAGAGTACAAAGGAGTGAATCTTCTGTGTTTAGTGAGGAACAAAGTACTTAGTCCTTAGAGTTAATAATTCAGAGAAAGTTTTCATTGGATGTGTCCTCAGAGAATTATCTGATCTAATCCCCTCATTTTACAGATGGAAATTCGGAGGTCCTCCAGTTGTAAAGTAACTTGCCTAATATTGCATGGCTAGCTAGTGGCAAAGTGAAATCTAGAATTCAGACTTTCAAAAATGCATTAACTTTCCACTCCATCATGTTGTCTCCCTTAAAAAGAGTACTAGTATAGCGTTTGACATAGCAATATAACTTCTAAGTATATATACAAAAAGAGGGGAAAAAATATTTATAGCAGCTTTTTTTGTAGTGGCAAAGAAGAAGAAATGAAGGAAGGGAATGCCCATCACTTGGGGAATGGTTGAACAAATGATTGTATAGAAATGTAATTGAATGCTATTGTGCCCTACGAAATGCTGATATGGATGATTTCAGTAAAATCTAGAAAGGCTATGTTTTAAAACAAAATAGCAAATAACTATATGGGTCAAAGCAAGTGTTGATGTACATGGCTGGTGGAGGAATTTTCCTCATTGGCCATTCCCAATACCAATGTAATCTAAGGGGAGGTAGAAGTGGAAGTTGAATGATGGGAGTTTTTATTCCTCTCTCTCATAGAAACAATATTTTAAAACATTTCTATTATAGGATTTTAGGTAAGAATTCTGTGAAGGTAAACCTTTCTAGTCCATTAGTATGTACATTTATGTATGTATAGCTACACACATACACATGTACATATAAATATGCATATATACAGAGCCACATGTATAAATGTGAGTATACACACATATGTATGCGCATTATATGCATACATGCATACTAACAGACAAGAATGATTCACCTTCATAGAATCCTTACCTAAGAAAATTCTTCAAAAAGAGAAATTTGTAAAAACAAAATAAAACAAAATCTGCTAATGACTCATAAACAATGCAAACATGTCAAGAAACGTCTACTAATGGCTCTTGAGTCAAATATGACCAGGGAGTTGAAGTATATGGTAGGTACCTCCTAGGTTTGGGCCAGTGGGCCCAAAGATTGGTCAAAGTGAAGCAGTCAAATGGAATCCCTGCTGGAAATAGGTAGCTGGTTAGCTAGCTAGATATATAGATAGATATGTTTTTCACAGCCTCTGCTCATATGCAAATTCAGCTTTCACATCATATGTTGACCCTCCCTACCATGCTACAGGCACAGAAAATTTGTGGTGATGCTTCCAGAGGAGTCTAGTCTCCAGAGAGCAAATATTGTTGATTTAAGAGCATATCTCTTTATTCCTTACCCCAATTCTATTGGAAGATCCCTCATATGCCGACCTTGAGTCTGTTTCCTGGCTAAAATAATGTCTTGTTCACTTCATAGCCTGAACTATTGGCCCTGCACTGAGGCTGACCTTCTTTCTGGCACATCTCTTACCACATTGTTTATTCACTTGCTTTTGTAAGAACTAAGGACAATAGGATTGTAGGATTGAAAACTGGAAGGGGACCAGTGAGATTCTGCAATCCAAACCCTTCATTTTTATGTATGTAGAAACAGACCCAGAAATATTAAGTGACTTGCCCAAAGTCCCTCAAGTATTTCTGGTTTAATCTCTTTAGACTACAGTATTTACCTCTAACCTACTTCAGGAATATGACAATTAAAATAAAAACATCATCAGTTATCCAGGAAATAAGAAGAAAGTAACATCTGTATTTTTTCATGTTTAAACATATGTAGAACCTATTAATAGTTGTCAAACCCACGAAAGTAATGATTTTACAGAACTGTGTTGTGCACTGACTGGTGAATAAATTAGTGTGATCATTTATATGTATTTAGGTAATTGCATTATATCATATTTAAAACAAATTTTATATAGCATATAGTAAATTTAACTATACTATATTTTATATAGAATATATTCATGTAATACATGTATAAAACATATATATTTCTTGACATATGTATATATATAATACATACATGCACATTCTTTTCATTCCTTTCCTACCTCATAGAATCACAGAGTTTCAAATTTTGAAGGGCACGTAAGTAGCTGTTTTGTTCATACCTAATAATGGTGCTTTCTTGGTTATAAAATGGCATATAGCTATTGTTTGAAAATTTCCAGTTAGGAAAACACTACTATGGCACTACACAGCCCATTTGGGATCATTTTAAATTTTTAGGAAGTTTTTCACAGTCTCTGCTCTGCTATTGTTTCCTTTTTATTCCTGAGATTAAGCTCCAGTTTAGTTTTTTAAAGTTAAACCCCATTTCTTAGTTTTGTCTTTGAGTGCCAAAGAAAAAAATTATAATCGCTCTTCCAGTTGATAACTCTTCAAGTCCCCAGAGTTCCTGCACTCTCCCTTTCACTGTGTTATAGTTAATCAATGAGGCTATTAGTTCCCTCTACATGTGATTTATCCCATTATTAGAATGCAAACAATTTAAAAATAGGAGCTGAAATATTCGCATTTGAATTTCCAGTGCAGAAACACAATAACTGGCATATAATATATGTTTAATAAATGCTTGATTTCTGAATTAGCTATTATAAACAGTCAGACCACTAACTTGATAAAGCAAATATTTAAAAAAATCAATAAAAGGCTAACATATTTAAATGCCTTTCATTCATTTGATCTTATTTATTTAATCCAATATAATAAACATTTGTTAAGTGCCTACTATGTGTCAGGCATTATGCTAAGGACAGGGGATACAATTAATTTTAAAAAATGGTCCCTGCCCTAAAGGAGCTTGCAATCTAAAGGAGGAGATAACACACAAGGAGGCAAGAAAGGGTGAGTGTTGGGGTGGGGGAGAGGGAGGAGTGAGGACAAGATACCAAGTGATATATGGAGGGTACTGGGAAGAGATCATTTCTGCCTGACAGCCTTTCAATCAAAGGAGACAGAAGGCTGAAGGAGGTGGTGTTAATCAAGACTTGAGTTAACAGCATGGTTGTATTTGTTGGGAATTAAAAGGGGAAAAAACCAGTTTATATTTTGAATCATCTCTAATCTTCTAGCCAGATTTTGAATTGTCAATTTCACTGAGAAGTCAGAATGGTGGCTCAGCCTCATAACAGTAAAATTATCTAGTTCCACTAGGTTGGGTATCAGTAGGATCAAGTAATTCTGACCCCCGGCTCCCAGGCTCAATCTGCCCATAATGTTACTAACCATCTTAGTTCCATTATAACCCATTTTGGCCAATACATAGCCGAAGTCTAGCACTAACAGAATCATGAACAGGTTTAAAAGTATCATTGAACACTTCCTTAATCCACAAATCCATACCATCCAAATAAATCAAGTTCTATATATCGAACTACACTGAACTTTCAGAGCTTTAAAATAAACAAAACCAAGCCAACATAAACCAAATAGTTTGTTTGTACCCTTTTAAAATTTATCTTATTAACTGAAGATCTTGCTGACATTAGCCAATACTGAAGTCAAACTAGCCACCACTTACAATTCAAGAAATTGATTTCAACCCATAAATGTCTTTCTTTATTTGAGTGACATCCCAAGAGCAGTTGTATATTCTCTTTGTCCATTCTTTTATTTAACAGTAAAAATAAATCTATCCCAAAACAGAAGTGCATTAAAAGAGCTGAAATTTAAGCCTCACTTTAATCTGATCAAACTAGTCAATACCGCAGGTTTCCAAAAAGTGCTGAACTAGTGGAGTGTTCAGGACTGTTATTTTTTAAGCTTCCATTAAAATACCATGTTCTGTGAAGAAAAGTAAATGAATTCATCATATGTGGTTTGGTTTGGTTTTTGTTTTTGCAAATATACATGTCTATAAATATTTGGAAATTTGCCCAACCTAGAAAACTTTAATTCAAATTATTTTTAAGTGACCTTTTAGACAAATTTCCAAATACTGGCTATATGAATATATGTAAATACACATTCCCCTATATCTTATAGTTATTTTTTCTAGTCCTAAAAAGAAAAGAAACAAAATCAGTACTAAACACTGTTACTAATGACAAAATAATTGCATTTTATGTATTCTTCAAGAAATAAAATCTGTCAAAGATAGCAAATTGTATATGGTATATCTAAAGTAAATTAAATGTTATCTACTAAAACATGGTGACAATTTATTTCAATTCTTATTTTGTAAATTATTGCAAAATATAATTGCAAAAAAACCCATATTTTTCTTAGTTCTTTTCATTTTACCAAATAAGAGTTCAACTAATCACAAAGAACTCCAGAGCTGAGGATTAGGTGTTAGCATTTGAATTCCCAAAGGAAAAGGAACCAGCATCAGGAAAGGTTTGATGTTCTATCCCTTCTTTCAATTTTAAGTTCTATTCTTACTTTCCCAGGTCCACTTAAAAACTGAGATTTAACAGAGGGAAAAGGTCCAATGGGACTTTAATAAAGCCTTAGGAGCAGAATCCCTAAAATAGAACTCCTACATAGAACATGATGGTGTCTGTAAAAGCATGAAGTTTTAAAGTTTTACTTTCTTAACAGCAGCAGGTGTTTTTTATTTTTTTATCTTCCAATGTTTTTACATTCAGAGATATTTTGTCTTATCTTCTGTTGGCTTCATTACTAGGGATGTTTACATGAAAATGGGATCTTTATGTCTTAAAGGTTCATTTGCAGATCTGCTATTCTCCTACTGACTGCTAAGCCAAATGTCCATTTGGCTCCTAGAGAAATTGTCACAATATAATTTAACAAATGATTTCAGGTAAAAAAGGAACCTTAACAAAAAGGATCAAAAATAAAAATTCTGTTTTTATTTAGGTATATTCATAAAATATCTCCAAAGGATCTATCATTTTATCATGTTAAGAGTGGAGGCACTCAGGAACTCCCTCCTCCAATTTTTCTGACTTAGTAGATGAGTTCTGGGGAATTGTTTGAAGTACAAAGAGGTTAAAGGCAAGTGTCAGAGGCCAATTTTGAACATAAGTCAAGACAACTCCAAGTCAATCCCACTCTATCCACTAGGCCATGTTGCCTTTCTATGAAAGCATTGGAGAGTTCAGTCTGATTTTAGTATTCCTATCTAAATAGAACATATCAAATAAGGTATCATTTCAAAACTATCCATGTAGCTTTCATTCTTTAAAAAATGTTAATGGCAAACAGTCATTTGAGCTCTTTTAATTCCAAATCTTGCCTACATTTAATTAAATGAACCAGAGTGAATTTGAAACAGAGGATACACCCACTAAAATGGATTAAAACAGATTAAATTTCGTATGCTAGTTTGGTAACAGCATAACTTTCTGGTTCAAACAATACCAAGCATCACCATGGCAGTAAGATGGGAAGAAGTCATTCTAAATTTACAACTCATCAACTCAAGAGGAAGAAATCAGGGTATGTTATTACTATATGTTACCCTATGTACTATCCAATTAACTGATGGGATCTTATCCCTGAATGTCTTACAATAAGAGAAAAATAAAACAATAGCATAATAATAATGATGGCAGATAAACATTAAGGGATCCATGAGCAATCATTTATTTATTAAAGATCTATTTTGTGCCAAGTAGTGTGCTAGGTGCTGAGAACAGGATAACAAAAGCAAAAGAGAACCTTCACTTAAAAAGCTTGCATTCTACAAGGGTAGAGAAAATACCCATATACATGGCAGGTCCATAGAATAGATAGATGGAGGAGAATAATGTGTGATGAGGCTGAAAAAGTAGGATGGGGCCAGGTCATAAAAAACTTTAAATGCCAAATAAAATTTTGCATTTTATTCTAAACATAATAAGGCGCCTCTTGAATTTATTGAGTTGGGGAAGGAACATGGATAGCCCCATACTTTATCACTTTATGGAAGCTATGTGGAAGACTGAGGTGGGGAGGGTTGAGGCAGAGAGCCCAGTGCAGGCAATAGGTGGCAAGAGCCTAAACTGGGGTGGTACTCGACTGACTAAAGAGGAGGCTCTAGGGTTCACCAAACATTTTAGTGCAGCTTTAAGGGCTTCAGAAGTATAAATGCCATAACTTTACCCCCCCAAAATTGAAAGATTAATTATTTAAGTTTTTAAAATATTGATATAGTTCTTATAAAAATTCTATATAACCACCATCTTGTGCTATGCTGCGTGCTACTTAATTTTTGAAATTTATAAAAATTTACCATTCAGTGACTGAAAGGTTCATGTTTGTATTCCTAGCCTTAAGACATTCAAAGAATATGGTTTGAAGCATGCAATGAGGTCTTGACATTACTCTACAAGAAAAGGTCTAATGGAAACAGATCAGGTGGTAAAGGTAGCGAAACAAATCCTATGATACCAGTACACTGGTCTGAGAAAGTGTCATCAAGAAACTGTCACACATTCCATGCATAACAAGGAGTCCTGTCTTCTTAAAAAATAAAATTTATGTAGCAGTTATGTGACTCACTGAATAGAGCACCAATCCTGGAGTCAGGAGAACCTGAGTTCAAATCCGACCTCAGACATTTGATACACTTACCAGCTGTGTGACCTTGCGCAAGTCACTTAACCCCAATTGCTTTGACTTCCCTCCTTCAAAAAAACATAAATTTTTTAAAAACTTAAATTTCGGGCAGCAAGGTGGTACAGTGAATAGAGCACCACCCCTAGGGTCAGGAGGATCTGAGTTCAAATCCAGCCTCAGACACTTAACACTTACTAGCCCTGTGAACTTGGGCAAATCATTTAACCCCAATTGCCCGGCCTTCCCCCCTCCAAAAAAAATTTTCTATTAAAAATTAACAAAACTAAAGTAATATATGAGAAATTTAAACTTTCAAATGATTTTTTTCTCAATTTCTAGCATTTAAAACTTCCCAAACCTTAAAACTGTATCAAGATTTTGGGGACATATTTATACAGAAGAAATTACAGGATTTGACAACCAATTGGATATGTGTACTCAAGAGCAATGAGTAGACTAAAGAATTAGAAGATTAGGGGGTGACTGTAGAGCAATGTACATGTTGAAATCTCCTAGTAGACAGGCAGGGGCTGGGGTGGATGGGACAACTATGGACAAGGTACAAAACTCATAGAGAAAGAAAAGAGAATGTTCTGAAAGCTAGTAAATAATTACCACCAGAATATGGATTGGGTGCTTGAGGACAGTGAATCTCAAAGAAGGAGAATTTGCTGAGTGACAAGGGACAGAGTCTAGAAATGGCAAGAGGGAACAAAGAAGATCCTCTTCTAGGACCACTGTATTGTGGGACATAAGAGGAAGAAAAGGTGTGACCAGAATTGGAATGGGTAGCCATATCATTTTGAAGGACCCGGGTCTCTAGGAATACCAGAAAATGGAAGAAATAAATTTGAGAGGAAGCCTTTCAAAAATTGAGGGGAGTTTGTGAATTGTGGAGCGAGAATTCTGGACTGGCATACCTGGAGTGGGGCATCTGGGGTAGATGGGGATGAGAAAATGGACAATCTACATGAGGAAGATTATTTCCTCTTCAGCATCTATTGATTCTTTATCATTGATATGGATAGAATAAGTTTCCTATTCATAAGAAAGTGAATCTGGACCCTGAATCACTTGATGAAAGCTGCATGGGCCAGGTTGTATATTATTATTCCCATTTTGCAGATCAGGAAACAGATGGCAACAAATGAAGTGATGTGCTCGTGACAACATAGTTCAAGGTTAAGATTCTAACTTGGATTCTATACTCCATCCACACTACTAGTCAATAAATATTTATTAATCACCCACCATCTGCCAAATCAGGGCCTAAGTGCTAGGGATACAAAGAAAGATAAAAGACAGTCCTTGCTCACAGTCTATCGCTGAAGATAGCATACAAACAACTGTTAACAAATAAGCAATGTACCGAATAATGAGAAATAATCAACACAAAGACGTTGCTAGAATTAGGAGGGAATGTGAAAGGTTTCCGGCAGAAGCCAATGCTACTCTTTTCTTTAAAACCTTTGATCATATAAAGTCAAAAATATTATAATAGCCATTAGGAAGGAACATTTGCACTCTAACTCATGACTTCATACTGTGCACTAGGGATATTTTACAGTGCTTTACAGTTGATAAAGCTCCTCCACAAAGTGTGAGTCCAAAAAATGATGTAATGCCACGAAGTGCATAGAGAGTAATAATTGTCCTATTTTACAAAGGAGGAAATTGAGTATCAGATTAAATGCTTTATCTAATGACACACAGCTAGTAAGGGGAAGATTCAAAGCTGGTCTTCTGACCCCAAGTCCAGAATTCTTCCCATTACATAGAACCACTTCAGCAAGTGAACATTCTTTTCCAAGAGAGGGAGAGTGTGTGTGTGTGTGTGTGTGTGTGTGTGTGTGTGTTTCCCTAATCCTGTCTACCATACAGACCTTCCAAAGTGAAGCAAGAGAGCTCAGCTCAATATTCTAAAATAAATCACGGTTTTTCCACTTGGGAAGTAACAATCTATTTTCTGTACTATATAAGCAACAGAAATTTTCTCCAATATTTAGTTTTATGTTTTATCTCCACAGTGTACCAAAAGGACCGAATAAAATAATGAGTTAAGATTAAGAATGGATAGCAAAGTGACCGTGTAGGCAAATGAAGCTGGCATTAAATGTTTAATAGCCTGCATACAACCTTGAGCATTAGAATCCAATGACTTGGATACAGGCACTTAAAAGGAAATTAATCTGGCTTGGCATTTATCAGGAAAGATTGCCAAAGGCCCAAGTTCAGTTTCCTAATGGAGAATACTAAATGACTTATTGGCTCTCACACCAGAATGAGGCTCTGCAGAAGATCAGTTAGGGAAACCAACTGGAGTACTACTGACAAACCTGCAGCAACTGAACTTGGCCTCAAATGTAAGGTCTAGAAGAAGAGCATGCTCTTTAATCAGTTATTTCAAACTGCACAAAGTACAGTAGGTGGTCATTTAAATGGCAAAATTCATAATTTAGTTTTACACTGAAGTCATTTAAAACTTCACAAAGGAAAAATACAGACAGGAAAAAGCTCATCCCATACTTATACTATGGTCATCATTTTTGAACCATTAAATTCTTTGACACTTTTGAGAGTCATCATTTAGAGGTAGAAAGGTGTAAAAAATGATGGATACTTGGCTTACAATCCTAATTCTGATGAGGGTGAAACAATTAAACTCTCTCAACCATAGGTCTCTTAGTTTTTAAAATATGAGTGATAGTTCTTTTCCTACCTACTTCTGAGGACTTCTGTGGGGAAAAACATTGTAAATCTTAAAACATTATGTAAACATGAACTGACTTATTCTCCCCACCAAAAAGGTTTGGATTGTTGTTCAACACTGATCTTCATTCCCTTCTCACCAAAAAATGAAGGAAAAGGCAAAAAAGGAAAAATGATATTTTAGCATTGTAGAACTAACCTTAGATTTAAAATCCAAGAATCAGAGCTCAAACCTAGAGTCTTCTATCAGGACAAACAAGCAACTCACAATCTCTCTAGATGTTAGTTTTCTCATCTGTAAAATGAGAGAGGAGGAGGGCTAGATGAAAGATTTCCTTCTGTTTCTCAATTCAATGACACTTTTTCAAAATACTACATTACTACCTAAACTAAATGTCTAAAGGAGTTTAATTTTTTTATGTGGTTGGCACTTGAGTGGGGAAAGATTGTGGTATCAAGAAGTTGGTCAAGTTGGTCATTTACTAGTTGGTCATTTACTAGTTGGTCATTTACTAAACATCTGCCACATAGTAGGCACCATGCTAAACACTAGCAAAGAAATACACAAGATAGTGCAAACAACTCTGTACAAACAAGATGGAAAAGGAAAACAAGCCTTTGTTGTGCAGATGTAGATGAACATAAAAACTTCTATGCACAAGAATATATTTACACATAAGTAGAAATGTGTGTATGTATATATATATAATAGTATATATATCCTAATATATAATGTATATACTAATATATATTATTTGTAGTATATATACTATTATATATAGTATACCATATCTAATATATAGTGCATAAACTAGTATATATATACCATATATTGGGATATCTACTAATCTATACTATACAGAATAGACGTATACAATATACACTAGTATACTATATATAGTATATGTAGTATGTGTAGTATAGTATAGTATAATATAGTATAGAGAGAGTATATACACTAAAGAGAGGGGGTATGTGTGTACTAGTTCTATTATTTTGTTCTGAAATACTCAAAAGATAGAGGTAAGCTAAGTCTTGAAGGAAACTAGAGATGCTAGGAGGCAGAGGCGAAGAGGGCAAGTATTCCAGCAATCAAGAGGCAGCTATGCATTATGGGAGAAATTCAAAGCAAAAGCATATCACAATCTGAGAAATTAAATGTTAAGTGACACAAAAGACAATGACAAAACACATAAAAGGCATAAGTAGGTGGCTGCATATTAACAATATGTGTTTGAAAACAAGAAATTGCATGAGTCCATTTCATATTTTGTCAATTCTACCTCTATAACATGTCCTAAATTCACCTTATCTCTATGCACAAGTCAAGTTCCTTGTTTAGTTCTTCAACACTTCTCAATTGGCCTAATTAGTGCAACAGTCTTCTAAAGGCTCTACTTGCATGCCTATCTCTCTTCTCCACTATATCCTCAATTCAGCTACTAGTGATGGTCCTAAATCACAGGTATGATCATGTCACTCCCCTACTCAATAAGCTCCAATGGCTCCTTATCACCTCTAGGATTAACAAAAAACTCCCTTTGTTTGGCATTAAAGGGCCTTCAGAACCTGTCTCTAACCTACCTTAACAGCCTGTCATACATAAATTCCCTTCACACACTCTATAAAATAGTGAAACTGACTACATATATGATGCTTTATCTAACATCTCCATGCCTTTACACAAGGTATTCCCTATGCCTCAAATGCACTCTTTTTCAGACCTTTCTTAGGTCTTAGAATTCTTGGTTTCCTTAAAAGTTCAGATAAGCTTATCTTCTATATAGGACCTTTCATGATCTACTCTCCTAGACACTAGCACCTTTATACCCCTGCCTCCCCCCAAAAAACCTTAGAGTTATTTTAAACATATACATATATATAATAGGTCTACTTATATTTCTCAATTCAATACTACTAATTCAAACAATTACATTTGCATCTAAACTAAATGTTTAAAGGACTGAAATATCTTTGCACATACACACACACACATTTTATCTCACCAATAAAATTAAGTTACTTGATGACAAAAATTATTTCAAGTTTGTCTTTGTATTCCCCATACCTACCATAGTGCCTAATGAATGAAAAAGCAGGCATTAAGTTCTTACTCTATGTAAAGCACTGTGTCAAGTGCTAGAGATTCTAGTAGAAAACAGACAGCCCTTGCCTTCAAGGAGCTCATATTCCAATAGAGAAGTAAGACTTATATAGGAGGTTGCACTTCAGGACATAAGGAAAGGCCCATTGGTCCTGGGATAGGAGGGATCAGCAGTGAGGCAAATGGCACTACATCTTTAGCTTTATCACCATTGCTTTTTTAAAATATCCATTTTTTTCTGTTGGACCATTTGATAGTGCCAAGGACTCTGGTGGAATGAACTTTCTTTTCTGAGGTCTTCAGCAACTGTGGTTGTGAAGGGATCAGGGGCTGCCAGGCAAACAGCAGGTAGTTAGTAACTTTTATTTATTGATTAAACGATATCATCATAGATAGAATCAGAAAAGGACATTGCTAATCACATAGTAACAGAAAAGGATAAGAGACAGCAAAGGTATTGCACTGGCATCCAGGAAATATTAAAACAACTCCAGTGTGCTTGGCAGATATTTCCTGCAGGATTTATCAGAAGAAGGGGCAAGATTCTTACAGGATCAAAAGATGCAGCTGGGTTTCGGTTTAGACCATTGGAGGGAGTACTCCAACAGTGAGGCCACAAATCCACTGAGTCAGTCAATGAGCCCCTATTAACTGCTTACTTACGTCCCAGACTCTGTGCTAGGTAAGCACTGGACAAATAAATACAAAAGCCTCCTTGCCCCATTGAGCTTACATTTTACTAAAGTGTTGAAGTATAAGTTTAAGATTATTAATGAAGAGGATTTAATTTTGTATTACTGCCTTGGGTTTAAACTTTTTATGAATAAGTCATTAGAGTCTTTTACTTTCAAATATACCTTGAATATTAATTTTTAAATTATTGGTACAGTAAAACCTTGAATTGTCATTTATAGTGTAAAAAAATGAGCACTTTGGTCTTCAGAAGTACTTTGCTAATATAAATAAACATGCCATCACACCACAAACAACTTTCTTTGGGGGTATTATGGTTTGAGATTAGTTTGATTCTCTGGGTTTCCAGCTTTGAATTTTTTTTCTCAGGGTATTCTTTCATACTTGCCAGTTCATGTACTACTTTATAACTAAAAGGTTCAGTTTCAAAGTCAGAAAGTTGAGAGACAGAGACACAGAGAGAGAGAGACAGAGAGAGATCTCCAAGTAATATCTGGAAGCTCTTATACTTGCTCCCATGCATATTTCCTCAACTGAAATTGCAAACCAAAAAAAAGGTCCAAATGCAATTCCTCCAATTTTGCTCCAGCACATTAAGATGTTCAAAATCACATGAACGTAGATGATTAAGATTTAAAGATTTATTTCATCCTCTCTAAAAAGGAATCTGAAAAAAATTGCCACTAGCAGTTTTTAATTTCTGTGACATACAAAGACATGGCAGAGAGGTAGTTATAGGAAAAAAATTCTATAATTTTTGTTGACATCAATATTTAATACACAATAAAAATTAGTTGAGATAAATTAACAAAAATAAAAAATGAACTTTTGAGCTACTATAACACTGAACTCTTATTTTAGCTGCCTTAAAGCAGTGTTTATCCCCATTAAGAATTCTATTTAAAAATCTAGCTCTGTTCATTTGTCTTCTCCTGATTCTTGAAAATGACTACTAGCTTCATTATAAAGTGGACAGATTCAAGCTATCTTGTACTAGAGCAACTTCTGAACTATACCCTCACTAATTAGCCCAGATTTTTATAGTTCTTTAGTGGTTACAAAATTATTCCCTCAAAACAATCCCATGAGGAGGGCAAGCATTTTTTACACTCCTTTTACAGATGAGACTTCAGACTTTTAACTCCCCCTAAGTTAACAAACTAGAAACTGAGCAAGTAACACATTGCCTGGCTCCAAGTCCAGGGTCCTTTTTCAGACAAACTTGCATGTCACATGCATGAACCTATACAAGTTTCTGAATAGTAAATGGCAAAATGTTTAACCATATTCACCACAGGTTTCAGAATCAAGCCCTTCAAAACCCCACTGCCAAGCTTTAAGGCATCTGGGATCTGTACAAAAGGAAATGCTCTGTAAAGCCATGTTCCTGCTATCTTTCCAGTTGGCTTTTCATTAGTTCAAATTGCTCTTCAGTCTTTACTGTACCCTTGAAAATTACTTGTACATGTTTGTGTCCTAAATGTTTTTAGAGACAACCTGAAATCCACAATGTGCTCACAAAATGGACAATAGCAACATCAAGTTAGCATGCCTTCATTAAGTCTTCACTAGATCCCTCTCTTTAGGAAGGAGGTCCTTCCATTTCCTTTGGAAAGGTGATTCATCACCTGTGCTAAAATGCTTGAAAAAGCTCCTAGATGAAGACCATTTGTTTGCTACTAATCAAAGCAAAAAGAAACTGTGGAGAAAAGTGTGAATCTTCATAATTCAGGCACTGAGGCTGCATTCTTCAGGCAATCGCCCTCGGCAATCTTTAAGATTAAACTCAACTCAGCGGTCCCACCTATGCTCTGCTCAAGTCCTCCCTTGGTCGTCTCCTCTGCCCTCTCTACAGAAAATCGTGAAGGCAGAGCAGGAAAAAAACTGCTTGGGAAGCTTTGGACTGGAGCTTGGCTCGGGGAATCCAGGTTGCTAGGTTCGCAAAATGGTTAGCGTATTTTAATGGCCCTTGGATTTCCCTTTCAAACTAGCTAGAGGCTACAGACCCCCGAAACCATAACTAGCGATCAGCCCATAGTCAAAAGTCCAGCCCCACATTGGTCCCTGAACTACTCTAGAAAGGCGTCTCTGCATCTAACATGATGCGTTTAATTGCAGTAATAAGATTTTTTGCCCTGGAGGTGTGTTCATGCCAGCTTGTCCTTGTAAGGAAATCAGGTCTGACCTAAGTAAACTAACCCCACAATTCCACTGCAGCCAGAATAGGAATTCCGACGTGCCAACACCCTCCCCCCTGCCCCCACCACTAACGCCCCGGGACGTAACTGGGTGAAGTTATAGGCTGAAGTGAGGGGCTCTCCCTCCACTACAGGAGGCTGCATCCAAAAAGTCAGACTGCTAGGTGTCTGAAAAGTGATTAAAGAAGGGGACTCAGAGAAATAAAAGGGATCAAATGCCATTCCTAGAAACCAGCATGAATAAACGACGGGGCTCACTGTGCTAGTGATAAACATGTTATATCACTTTCATCTTTTTCCTATGTCAAAAGGTAGAGCAAGGGGAATGGGCTAGGGCAACAGCGCAGCAAAAGCCTAATGACAAACTCTTCAAACTAGAGACTCCAGCTCTTTTCCTCCCCTCCATCACAGCAAGGGAAAATGCGATAGGATGGGGAGGGTGGGGGGGATGCAGGCGCAGGAGTGGGAATTGGGGGAGGGGAGAAGAGGTAAGACATAGAACCTAAGAACTCACTGAAGAATATGTACTCCGTATAACTGCTCCAGATCTTGTCATCTCGGTACTGGTTGATGAAGGCGGCGGTGCCCGTGGAGTTACACGCCACCATGTGGAAGCCGGCCTCTGACAGCCGGTCGAAAGCCTGTTCCAAGTAGGTGAACTTGAGATAGAAGCGGGACGTATACTTTTCCGGGGGGCGGTCGGGGTCCCGGCTCTCGTTCAGGGTGTCCCCAAAAACCTCCTTGGCCAGAGCGATGCGTCCACAAACCATGATCCGCGCCACGCGGCGGAATTTGGCGTCTGCCTGGTTGTCACGCACCGTGGTGTAGGAGCCCCGGTAGCCCAGCGTGAGGAAGCCCGAGCGTTTATCCAGCAGGGAGCCGTTGCTGATGCCTCCGGGGCCGGGGGCTGTAGCGGCTGAGGCGGCGCCCCGGAGCAGGAGTAGATCGCTGCTACCCTGAGACAGGTTGTCCTCCAAGTCGCTTTGGCAGCCCTCGTCGTTGAGCGAACTCTGCTTGGTCACCTTGGGCGACAGCAGCTTGACCAGGTCGCCCAGTTGGAAGTACTCAGCCTCCCGTAAGAGCCGCTCCTTCTCCGGGAAATGTTCAGGCAATGAGAGCTGCTTGTCCCGCAGGTAATCCAGCACGTACCTGAAGAGGAAGCCATCCCGGTCAATGAAGAAGCGCGCTCGGCTGTCTCTAGGTAGCTCCCCGCGGCGCCGGGCGCCGCCCCGGGGACTAGGCGGCGAGAACATGCTAGCCAAAGTGCTGTCCGGGACACTGAGCAGAGTGGAGTGCTTGGTCACATAGACCTGACCCCCCACATTTAGCTCCACCACTTCGGGGAAGGGAGAGGGAACGCAGGGACCAGTGAAAGATGTGGCGGTGGCAGCCGCTGGAGAGGTGGAAGAGATCATCTCGCTGATGGGCAGTATCGTGCTGCTTCCGCTGCCCGTGTCCTTCAGAGCCATGGTCATTACCCCTGTCAGCCAAGCGACCCCTGGAAGCACCCCACTTTATCTCTTCTCGTTCTCTTTACCACCCACACCCTACCCCCCCCGTCCCGCCACCGTCACGCCCTCTTGCCCCCTTCTTGCACCCAAGTGCCCCGACGCCCTCCTCCTGCCTGAGCTTTCCCTCGTCCAGCTGAGGTAGCCGCTTCAGTGCTTGGAGCGGCGGTGGCGGTGGCCCTCGGCCCCCATCGGGGCGAGTAGGGCAGGAAGGGATTGTAGTGCCAGCGCTATAGCAGCAGCAATATAGTAACAGCTGCTCCTTTCCGGCTCGAGGGGTAAGTGTGAGAGACTTGGGCTGCTGCTCCGCTCTCAGCCAGGAGGAGAGAGGAGGGAGGAGGGAGGAGGAACTGGAGCAAACAGTAACTCGCCTCCCCGGCAGTGAGGAGAGAGAGCGAGCAAGCGCGCGAGGCAAGCCACAGGCACAGACGGCAGCAGTACCAGCTTCTCGCTGCCCCGGGAAGCTGCACTGACGTCAAGCCCTGGATTGGGACTCTAGCCACAGCTGTCACTTAAAGAGATACCCGCTAGACGCTGCCCGCCTGCGCCGTCACCAGGGGGCGGGAGTTCAGAGGGGCAGCCTTCTAAGAACTAAAGCAAGGACAGTGAGGTGAAGGAAAGGGGGTCAATAGTCCCCTAGGGGGAGGACAGAGAAAGGAAGAACTATTTCTCTGCCCTGTGACGATTATTGAGGAGTGACAAAATGCATGTGCTTCCCAAGGTGAAGCCACTTGAAATGTTGGATTGGAAGTAGAGTAGCTAGCTATCTTAATCCATTACCAAATTAAGAGAACCTGGTTTCTAGCGGGTGGTAATTGCACGTTGTCAGTGGAGACATGTAAAATGCCGGCGTTTAAAGGGAAACTCATGCCTGCATCTCGTGTATATGTTGGGAAATTTTAAAACTACATTTAATCTTGATTTACAAAAAAACTCCCTGTTTTTTTTTCTTCTTTCAAGAAGATAGACTCTTCCTTTGCCCTTTCGCCTTATCCTCCAGTACTATCCTTCCTTGCCTTAATCCCTCTGTTCTTTCAGTTCTAAAACAAAAGCACCATCTTACACTATATTTGTCTCAACCTTAGAGTAAGGTCACAAGTGAAAATTATATTGATTTTATCTCATCCTGTTTCCTACTAGTACCCATCTGAGGTGCAGCCTACAACATCAGCACACCTTTGTGAAGAGGGATGGAATTACAGATGAGAAGAGTCTCTTCTGTAAATGTCAGAAGCTTACATATTTATTCACCATGGGCACACTTGGAGGCTTGTGAAGATAAGGAGGCACAGGACTTATAGAATTCTTAATGTTTGTTGAATTAATTCTTGAATGAAAAATAATTATGATCCTGTATCAACTATGCTTTCAGCTATTATTAATGCTGCAAAAATGTTAATAGCAATATTATACATACTCATTGATAGTTTAAAAAGAACAAAATATTATAGAATATGGTAAATTGTTTTTTTTAATCACCGCATCTTTTTTACTTCCAAGCCTTTCCGGGATGCATTTTCCAGTGTCATCTCCTTGAGTCAACCAAAGGAAACTTCAGATTTGAGATCATCAGATCTTAGATTCAGAACTGACAAGGTACTCAGAGGTCATCTAATGCAACCCCCTTCATTTGACAAAAGAGGAGGTGAAGCCTAGAAATGTCAAGTGAGGTGGCCAAGTTAACCAGGATCATTTAAGCTCAAGTAAATTATTTACATCATTTATGTCTTCCTAAAACATTATAGTAAATTAAAAGCAATATCTTATTGCTTCTCATAAGTCATATTTCAGGTAATGTCACATTTACTCACTTCAAAATCAGGGACAAGTAATTCTAAACTTCAGTTTTTCTCATCTGTAAAACGAACATAATATTTACATTACCTACTTCGCAGACTAAGAAAGCACTTTTTAATTCTTAGGGCATATTATAAGTAGAGATGATGATGATGAATCAGTAGCAACAAAAATACTGCTTAGCCACAAAGGGCTAAGCCAATTCATAACAGGGACTGAGACCAGGTATCCTTGCCCAGTATCCACTCATGAAAATTTACTACCTCAAGCTAGGGCTGCTTATACTTATTCTGTGATTATATACTATGATACATCAAATTTTTTAAATCACTATTAGCTCCTTTTGTTTGAAATCAGATCAATTAAAAGCACATGGGGGAGAGAGGAAACATGTGCTTTTACTATTCATAACTTAGTTGAAGAATAAAAACATATTAAGGATTTAAAATAACAGTTCCTGGGGAAATTCAAATTAATAGAAACTTCATAGCCTTCATAGATAAATAAATAATAAGCTTAAAACCTCTATTAATGAAGACCATTCATCACAAAGTCCCAAATGATGTCTGTCATAGACCCCAGCATTATAATTAAATGAATCCATGTAACCTTTCATAGTCTCCGATATTATTGGGATATGGCCTGATAATTCTTTATTTAAACAGATAGCAATATAAATATGATGCAACAGTTTAATTGCAATTAGCTATTTTATTTTTATCATTTAAAAATAGGGAAAGTAAACACACATGTGACCAAAGAAAGTCAAGAAAAGTGAATTCCGTTAGAACAGAAAGGGAACAAGTCATTTTAGTCATCTAATTAATCAGTAATAAATACCATGATCCAATCCATCACACAGTTATCTACATGGATAGTCAAAATTATTGAAATAATTGGTTTGTTTCAGCTATGCTTCTGCATAATCATTTCAATCACTTAAATCCTATAAGAGCTGTTGCCATTGGATATACAGGCTTTACCAAACCCTTAGTGACAAGTCTTCTAGATTAGGATATATCTTATATACAATGTAAAATAATATATACTACAAATTCTGCATCATGTCTCTTTTGATTTGAAAATGAAAGAAGTCACTTCTAATTACAAAACCACATGAAAGGTCCCAGATGAGGCCAACTCCCCAGAAGTACTCTAGAAAAGTTCTATAAAAATGTGTTAGAGGAGGAGGAGGAGGAAGAAGGGGAGGAGATGGAGAGGAAGAGTGAATAGGAGGAGGGGAGGAGGGGGAAAGGATGAGAGAGAGGGGGAGGGGGAGGGGAAGAACAGGAGAGGGAAGGGGAGGAGAGGAGGGGGAGGGGGACACAAAAGAGCATATGAGAATGAGTTTGAATTCTATAAATGCCTTCATCTTATCCAGGACTTCCCAAGAAGGCTGTCAGAGACTTTTGGACACAAGCCAAACAAGGCTAAAGCTATAGCACCCAAGTAGCCTATTCCAGGGTCAAAGAAAATGGGACTAGTATAGCACCCCAGGTAGTGAAGGACTTAAGCAGCCTATGCTGGAGCCTTAGCAAGAACAATATGCAGAAATTATTTTTTCCACTTCATTTGTATATACATTTATCAGCTGTCCTTCTCATTTGCCCTCCCCCAATAAAAATATAAATAAAACCCTAATAATAAATATACACAGTCTTACAAAACAGATTTCCACAAGAGTTATATCCAAAAGTGTTTCATTCTGTACTTCAGGCACAATGCCTCTTCCAGGTGCCTCCATCACCCAGCAGGTAGGTAGCATACTTTATCTTCATCTTTGTGTCATGGTGGTTAACCATTGGATTGATCAGAGTTTTAAAGACTTTCAAAGTTGTTGTTTTAATATTATGATCATTGAACAATTTCTGCAGTACAATTTTATTCGATTACATTCATTACTGTAATTTTTATTGCCATTCTTCAGTAAGTAGGTACTTCCTTAGTATCCATTTGGGGGAATGTTTGGGGTAATATTATTTTCCACTTGGGGCAATATTTTTGGACTTATGTCCTGTTCTTCTTTCTTTGATCTCTTTGGGTTAGTGGTTAATATCACTGAGTCAAAGGGTATGGATAGTGAGTTTAAAGCATATTTCCAATAGCTTTCCAAAACAGATCACCCAATTCACAGCTCCATCAACAGTGTATTAGTTTGTGTTTTTCTGTAGCCCCTCCAACAACTGTCATTTTATTCTTTTGTCATCTTTGACTATCTGATGGATTTAAGATGGAAATTTAAAATAAAGCATTAAGGTTCTTAGAAGAGATCTGATAATTGCACAAGCTATGATATCTACTTGGGGTGAGCCAACGCCATGGCAAGGGACAGAGCCAAGTCGCTTTTGGGGAACTGTGCAAGGAGAAGGAGAAAGAGAAGTGTCTAAGGTTGATCTAACTGAAAATTGAGCCAGAAGCCAAGTATTCTTTTAGATGGCAGGGCATATTCAAAGTCATTATATCTGGGAGAACAGATTCAGGAGCACCCAGACTAAAGAGAGGACAGAACCATACGAGGCATGTCTAACCTGTCCAAGAGTGGAGGGAAAATTAAAAAGCAAGATCTGATACAATCACAAAGTCCCAATCTAGAAACTAAACCTAAAGATTTACAAGCAGATGAAATAAGCCCAGAAAATAATAACTCCATAAAAATACTCAAATAGGTCATAAGAGGAAAAAATAACTTGATAACAAGAACTCTGAGCATACCTGGAAATGAAGAAAGAAAGAAATGAAAGAAATGAAGCAAGAGATAAAAAAAGAAATTATTGGTAAAATGAGAGCTCTGACGGAAAAGAAATAGAAGGAAAATAAATAACAGAACAAAAATGGAAAATTTTGTTCAATTAGTACATTCCTCAAAAAAATAAAATAAAATAGAGTAATCAAAACCCAGTAATTCCATGTGACTGTAAGAAATATTAAAGCAAAGTCAAAAGACCGGGGGAAAAATAAAATTTAAGAACCTGCTCTTTAAAAACTGACCTGGAGGTGGCTAGGTGGCACAGTGAATAGGGCACTGGCCCTGGAGTCAGGAGGACCTGAGTTCAAATCCAACCTCAGACACTTAACACTTAATAGCCCTGTGACCTTGGGCAATTACTCAGCCCCAATTGCCCTGCCTTCTCTTCTCCAAAGAGCAAAAAAACAAAAACAAAAAAAACACCAAACTAAAACAAAAACAAAAAAAACTGACCTGAAAGACATGTTGAAAAAAATCATTTAAAAATCATTGTTGTTGTTCAATCTTTTCAGTCATGTCTGACTCTTTGTGATCCCATTTTGGGGTTTTCTTGACATATACTACAGAGATTTGTCATTTCTTTCTCCAACTCATTCTATAGATGAAGAAATTAAAGCAGAGTTAAAAGACTTGCCTAGGGACACACAGCTAGTGTCTGAGGCTGGATTTGAACTCAGGAAGATGAGCTTTCCTGACTCCCAGCTGAGTATTCTATCTACTGTGTCACCTAGATGCCCTAAGGATCATTGGATTCCCCCCAAAGCATGACAGAACAAAGGAACATGCACATAATACAGGGTGTTCCAAAAGTCTTAATTCAATTTTAAGCCTTTAAAGCACAAAACAGTTGGATTTTTAATTCAACAAATTATAAAATAAATTTCCTAGATCTACTAAAATTAGAAGGCAAAATAAAAACATAAAGAACACATCAGTAACTTCCTGAAAGAAAATCCAAATTGAAAGGATACAGAAATGTCATAGCTTATAAGCAGAGGTTCTAGGTCAAAAAAGAAAAAAAAACACTGGGAGAAGCTATACTGCAACTACTATAAAGGAGAGAAAAACTTGGAATACAATACACTAGAAGGTAAAACATAAGGGTTTATAACTAAAAATAGTATTCTGCAAAATCATGTATAACCCTACAAGGTAAAAAAAAAATCAACCTTTAACAGAATAGAACACTTTCAAGAATAGTTGATCAAAAGACCAGAGCTATATATAAACTTTCAAATGCAAGCACAGAAGAAAAAAGTAACCCATATAGGTAAATAGATTTGAGATATGGTAAGAAGCTAAATAAAAGATGAAGTACTTGTATTCTAAAAAGGGGAGAATAAACAGGGGTCTCTTTACAATCCCACTTTCTTCAAGGGTCACAGAAGGAATAAAAAGAGACAAAAACAAGATCTAGGAGTCTAGGAGTGACTTCCTTTCATACTGTTAATTTTTAAGAAAGAAAGAAGGGAGGGGAACAAAGGAGGAAGAAGGGAGATAAAATTGTTCTTTCTTATAGCTGGGTATGCTCCAAAAAGATTATGTAATCATGGAGGAAAAACTGAGAGTGGGTATCTCATGGATACAATTTATAGCACCAAGTATAGTATCTAGTACATAGTAAGTGCTTAGTAAATACTTGCTAATTAACTGATGACTACAGGAATCCAAGTTTTAAAACATGTAAATATACAAATATTTATATACATACATAATGTGCATATAAACATGTGCAAATATTTGTATATGATATATGAAGCATTTTGTAAAGAATTTTACATTCTTAGAATTTAGAGCAGGACTTTGGTGATTATTGAGTCTAACCCCTCATTTTACAAATAAAGAAACTGAGACCTAGAAAGGTGAAATCATGTTTCCAAAATATCTTACAGGTAAGTAAGCTACAGATCTTGATTATGAATCCAGGTATTCTGACACCAAATGTGGTGTGTTTCAAGAAACTTTCCCTAATTGACTGTTCCTTTCTTTACTTTGGGTTGTTTCATCAGTTATACAGATGTTTTGTTTTTGTTTTATTTTTTTTTTTGCTTTTTTTTTTTTTGGAGGGCAGTTGGGGTTGAGTGACTTGCCCAAGGTCACACGGCTAGATTTTTTTTTTTTGTGTTAAGTGTCTGAGTTCGGATTTGAACTCAGGTCCTCCTGACTCCAGGGCCGGTGCTCTGTTCACTGCGCCACCTGGCCGCCCCCTTTTGTTTTTGTTTTAGTGGGGGAAGGAGAAAAGATTTTGTTGGTCCAGTGATTTCACTAAAGAACTTCCCCTGAGTAAGCTCTCACTGTTAATGCAGAGTCACAGCTGTTTTCCCTCTCAGAAGGTTGCTTGAGACATTGAGAGGTTAAGTACCTTGGCCAGGGTCATAGATGCAGCAGGGTCAAACTTGAACCCAGGTCTTCTTGACTCCAAGATTACCTATTTATACACTAGGTCATTGCTATCTTATACAGTATTATTCTGTGCTTGTATGTATAGTATCATATATCCTGTGTTTTAATTCATCTAAATATACTCTGCCTTTCCACCCAGACTCAAACTCAGTATGGACAGAGAAGGGACCACCTTCCAGTCATTTCTTATAAGAGGACAATGGAAAGGGGAGTGAGGGAAGGAGTAGGATGTAACACATTTACAGGAAGGAATTACAAAGTAGAATGAAAGATATTATCAAAGAAATGCACAAAAGGAAGAGATGAGCTGGTCACATACCAAGAGCAAAAATTAGATAATGGACATCCCTAGGTTTCATTTTTTGTCCTTACAATGTCCAGAAAAACTTAGGTAATTCCCAGAAGGTTGGTTAGTCCCCCTTTGGCAAATTAATAGGAAGGCATAGACAAGAGTAACATGGGATGAGCAGGTACAGATGACCTAGGATCCATATCTTTGGAAAAAATAATCATATCATTCTTACCACAAATTAATTTGAATATCCAAATATCCCCCATTGTGTTTTGCACCAGGTAGGCATTCGATATTTACTGCTGACTGACAAATTCTCATGTAGGTAGAGTGGGACTATCTTCAAAACAACCCACAGACACAAGGGATAGGTAGGGGTGATATTTGCACACCTCTAGTTTCTATATTAAAACATATCTTGTTCAAATCCAACTGAAAAACATACCATCAGGCCACAAAGGATTTAATTAGTAAAAGCTTTCTTGGGCAAAGTAGAATTTCAGCCAATCAGCAAACATTATAGTCTATTTTGTTACTCAGGTTCAATAGACTGCCTTTTTAAAGTTAACTATTCAAGTAAATTGAATGTTATCCAAATTCCGTGTCAGAGAAGGGCGATTTTGTCAGTCGAAAGTAGTATGGTCTGGAGGTCTGGAAAAGAGACATGTTGACAGGAATTCTTGATTTCTAATCCCTGCCTTGACAATGAGACTGATTTACTAAATGACCTAGAGCAAGTTTCTTCACGGCGCAGTTTTCTCCCTTGTCAGAGGTACATATCCCAGTACATTAAGGAAATGGAGCAGGAGCTAAACATTCCTTAAGTCCTTGAAGATGCCTACATGCAAAATGCCATGGACATTGGACTATCATGTTGTTCTTCAGAACCTGCTTTCAAGACTTTGTCAGACCTAATTGTGATGTATAGGGGCAGTTATCAAATCAGTCATGTTGTCTAAATCCTGACATACAGTTTGATGGCAGGACAATCAGGTGCTTCCTTTATTTTTAATGTGAATCTACTCTTTTTTTAACCTTTATAACTCATTCTGCTCTAATAAATTGCCTCAGCCAATTTTCCTTTGCTCCAGTTAATCCAGAACTCCCCTCTGTCTCATTCTTTCAGCATCCCCTAAAACATCTGCATGTCTTCATTCTCCCTCTGTGAATCATCCCTTTTCATCTTTCAGTCGCTGACCTAGTAAACACAAATCCATCTGTTAACACTTACAAAACTACACTTTGCTTAGTTTTTTGACAAATTTCCTCTAATCTGATTTTATAACTCCACTTTACTAGCCCTGATTCTGAATTCCGAAGTACCTGCTGCTCTTTGCAGTAATATTAGCTCATTTCAAGGCCTATGTCATTAGACATTTATTGGAAGCTTGGGGAAAAGGGAATAGACTATATAGGTAGGTATATAGCAATTCATCAGAATGATCACCAGCTGCTGGGAAAAATCCAGGCTGGTGTTATGGAAGCAGATCCAACCTGTGACATTCATTGGTTATCCCAAACCAAATCCCTCAAGGAAGATGGTATAAATTCTGGGATCAAACTTATCATTTCAGTATTCTTTGAGGAAGGAGCAATTGGCTTCAGAAAACCAAGGACATTATAGATTGATTTTAGGGTGTTTGGAAGCATTCAAAGTATTCCTGAAATGATGTTTTCTTTGAATGCTTTGAATGACAATTACCCAGAGGCAACTTCAGTCTTTTGGCTGTGCTTCCAAGTTTGGAAGGATCAAAAATTATAAAATCATAAATTTTGAATAAGTAATAACTTATTCTAATCCCTCTCAAACCTATCTCCTTTTTAGGACTGTGCTAATGAATGTTTAACAACTAGAGAGGCTGAATGTACCCATGAAAAACTTTTCATTTTAATCCTCATTATTAACATTTCACCTGTCATTTTCTTAACAAAACAACACATCAAGCACTGATTTGTAGTGTTTGCTGATTTCCAAGATATAATTGTTCACACTGAAAATTTTACGCTTGCCTCTGGGGACCCTTTCAAATTTGCTCCAGAGTTTGGGTAAAGTCAATATCAGTGACTTCAGGAATCAGTGGAATAGGTTGACCTGAGATAGTCATTCACTTTACTTCACTCTTTAAGGGTTGAAATCATATTTCTCCTTTGTACCCAGGTCAGATTCTGGAGTTTGTTTTGTTTTAGGAGCCCTTTTCTGATCCCTGAGGGGGTCTCTACCGATTATGAACTATTATGATAATGCACATTTGTATAGTACTTTAAGTATGACAAAGTATTTACTTTATAATAACCCCCTGAAGTAAATAGCACAATTATGTTTCATTTGATTTAAAAGGTGAGGAAACAGATTCACTGAAGTTGTTCTGCCCAAGCAAGGATTCTAAGCAAGGGCACCTGACTCCACGTCCACAACTTTGCCCACTCCGTTATTTCTGCCTTAGAGTCAGACCTTGCTAATGCACTTATAGTTATATAGTTGTTATATTCTAGTGCCCTCCCTACCCAAATTGCTTTATATTTATTTGGCATTTAACTATGTACATGCCTGCTGTCTCCCCTTATACAATGTAAGCTTCTTAAGCTTATCCATATTTAAATGGATCCATGTTTGTGATTATATCCCTAGCACCTAGAAATGTGCCTAAGTAAATACATAATCACTGCTCATTGATTGATATTTATTTATGTGGATGGCTTAACTCCTCTACTAGATACTAATAATGTCTTTGAGGATGGTAACGGGAGGTGGTATATATTTTTGCATACTGCTAAGTCATTTGATGGAGTCTTACTTTCATGCTTCATGTGTGACTCTGATTTCTCAGGCAAGGGCATACTCTAGTAAGCCCTACCAAGGTGGGCCTCAAGTGTGGTTCTGTCAATGGAGTATAGGTCTGTTTTTGGAAATAAAAGTCTATTTTATGAATACCAGATTAGTTCAATTCCAAGAGACTTACAACCTGAAGAGTACCTGCTAGTGATGATTTTTTCAACCACAGCAAGTCAAAAAGACTCTATTCTAAGTTTAGAATTCAACCAGCACATTACATGCCTATTATTTGTGCTACATTTTTGGATACAAAGATGGTTCCTGTCTTCAAAGAGATTACAGTATACTGGAACAAAATTTTATATATACATATATGTGTACACAAAAACACATACACATATATACATGTGCATGTACGTATTGCATACATATGTATATATAGATATATGCATAGACATGTGTGTATGTACATATACATACACACTATATATGATAGCATGTATATATGTTTATATATATATATGTTTATTTGTGTTTATATATTCCAATATATTGTATTTGTAGTATAGATAGAGTCCAAGGCATGCGCTTAGGGTTAGGGTTAGGGTAATTTTGATGGGTAAATGTAAATACCCAGAGAACTGATAACTAAGGGAATCAGGAAAGGTCCTTTATGTACGTAGGGGCACTTGATCTGGACTTTCAAGTAAAATAAAGTCTCAAGAAGAAAAAAAATGAGTACTAGTAGAGTGACAGATGAATACACATGATAGAAACCATGTACTATTGAAATGAATCCCTGGGGTTACTCAAAAAAAGATAACACAGGTTCAAGGCCCATTTTTGGTCAACCTCTGTTGCAAATCATCATTTTTTTCTCAAAATAAAAGATGCTTAGTTAAACTACACCCAAAAAAATTGTCTAGGAAAATGCCCTCATACTCCCACCCGTACACACAAAGAACTCTTACTGAGTTCCATAACATTAGTGGGAGAGGGAATATATGCTGATAGCACCGAGGTTTCTGAGGAATATATATAGGAGAGGGTACAGATTTAGGGAATGCACATAGCCAAGGAAATGAATACTCCTAGGCAGTATTCCAACTGGCACCTGCCTCTGTAAATGTTCCTTGTTGCCTCCTTCCTTGTTGCTCTCAATGTCATCAGTCTTGTCAGGTGACCTCATTAAGTAGCAGGATGCTATGTTTGGTTATTAAACTATATCAGTTAGTTTTTATTAAACGTTCCTTCATTGCTCTGCTACCTATACTTCCTTTTCAGCAGGGCTACTTTCTGTTGCCAACTGCTGGTATGCCCTGGTTGGGATACTTTGGCAAAAACTTGCTCTCTGTTTCCACCTGCTGGTATTCCTATAAATTGCAAATTGGGGCATTTTGATGTAGGGGAAGGGAGTTCTCTTAGCATATAAACTTACTGGCCAAATAACCTCTATTTGATTTGAACCCCAAGTCATAATCAGACAAAAGAAGACTTCAGACTTAGCTTACGTCTATCATTTCAATATATCTGATTATAGATTGAGAAGGAAGGACCTGATTATAGACCATCTCATCCAATCCCTTCACTGTAAAATTGAAGAAAATAAGGCCCAGAGAGACTGTGACTTGACCAAGATAAAAAAAAAAGACCAAGAGGTATTTAAATCCCTGTTCTCTATATTCAAAGTCAGCGTTCTTTCCAATGCAGTGTATGTCTTTGACTCCCTCAATTCTATCTACTGCTGCTATTCCCTGGGTGCCTAATATTTAACCTGAATTGAGAAAATTTCTTTCAACTTCTCTCCACTCCCATGATGCCAGTTGTGGGCCAATACAAATCATCCCAGGAACAAGACTGAAAGGGGCTGGATGGTACTAGCAACCTTTGTCTTAATTCCTTGCAGTAATAAAGTCACTTTCCTGCCTACAGAAGTATCTCCCCAGACAGTAGCACAGTGATTCGTATATAATACATGCTTAATAAATGTTTGATAAATCAATGGATGGATGATAGAGATGAGGCACTTTAAACCACTTCAAAGGAAGAAAATACAATAACTACACCAGAAAAAAGTAAGAGTTTTTTTCTTTTTTTTTTAACCTAACTTAAAAGGTTCCCAGGGAGAAACTTCTACCAATACAAAGGCATTTTAGTTGTAATTTACAGTCTTAGAGAGTTGACTGGGGGTCAAGAGAGGTTAAGTGAATTGTCCAGGGTCACAGAGTCATTATATCTCAGCGGCAGTATTTGAACCTAGAACTTCCTTACTCTGAAGCCAGGTTCCTAGCCACAATCAACTATTAGACCTCCTATTATTAGTTAAGGATATTGGGGGGATGGTGATCCTGATGTTCACAAGACCTGTTCTAAATGAGTGACTCTGAATGAGTGACTATTATGTTCATGCCTGAAACAGGAAGTCCTCCCAATAATTCAACAGAGGATAGTGTCTTATGTTGTCTTTCTTGAATATAGACAATCACCGTCCATTGAAGGTGTACTTTCTATTAGTAATGGGTCTATGCAGAGCTGTGCATGCTTAGTACATCAAATTGCCCTTGTAACTGAGATCTTGCAATTATGAACCTGATAGCTAACTGCATTTAACCACCATAGGCTTTTGTCAGTCATTCTTCGTTGCCATATAGGAATCAAACCCCTGACCTTGGCATCATTAACATCATGCTCCTAAATATCTAAACCATCTAGCTAGTTCATAATTCCAAAGCACGAAAAATTTAATAGGTTCTTCAGAAAATATAAACCATTATTTCCTTGAACTCAAGAAGACTCATTCTACCTTGATCTATCTCCAGCAGAAGTCTCCACCTCTCTCTTCCACCTTATTGACTTCACTGAAGTTATAATTGATTTCTTCTATGAACCCAACCATTCCTCATTTCTACTCATTTTGAAAACTACTTCATTTTTGTAGATCTCTCTTCATTGTGCTTAAATGGAAGCTTTAAATTATTGTATTAAAAAAAATCTTAATTCCTATCTTCCGTTTTATCTTTAATTCCTTTTTCTGTCTCTGCTCTGAATATCACTCTTCTGAAATACTTTGACTCTCAGTTGGCTTTCAACTTGTCCTTGCTCTTAAGCTCCAGTTGGTTAATGAGTTACTTTTTGTCACTTATAATTCATCTTTCTCTCCTCTCAGATTACTTGATTGCAGAGTATTCTTATTGCTTCTTGTCTTATTTAAGTATTTCCAGCATTTTGATGCATTGAATCCTAACCTCTGGTGAATTGCAAATCCTCTCCCTTTGTAAAAAATTCAGTGAGAGCCATCAGTCTTCTAAAAGTACTCTGACATAGTCAAACAAGCAGCAGAATAAACTGGAAGGGGTTTCACACCCCAGCTCTGCTCCTTATTACCCATGTGATCTTTGATAAATCACCTCACCTCTCTGAGGCTCAATTGCCTCAGGTAAAAAGTCTGGTTTACCTTCATACCTACCTCAGTGTTGCTGTGATATATACATACTTGTGTCGATGTGTAAATTGCCTTGAATTATAAGATGATAGGTAAATGTGAAGATTATTAAATATTTTCATTTTATTTCTATATGATGTGCAAGCTGCAACAGTCTTGGAAATAACTGGAAACACTCTAGGGTATCACAAAATGAGAACTGGGAAGCCCTACTTTGGAGTTAGCCATTGTGTTAAGCTATTGTTTTCATTGTTTCTGCCAATTGCAATCCTATCTGTAAGAATTACAAGTAAACACAGAGGGAACAATTCCTGTTATAGGAAGTCGTGAATTCTTCAATGTAGTTTTTTTCATCTCTACAACAAAATACAAAAAAAAATGAGCACTTTAACAATGTAAACTAATACTGGCTACAGAAATGCCAGATAATAAAGGTCAAAGCTGAGCTGAGGCTATGTCTGCTCTGTTTTTTTCACCCTTTTTGATTTTCTCTAGCTACAGAGTGAGACATTATTGGTTAGTGGATAATATAGATGGATTTTGCCCTGTTTTGTTTCATTTTTAATGAACATTTCAGAATAGTAAGAATCTGAAAGATACTACATTTAGAAACCAAAGATCTGGGTCTGAGTCTTGACTCTAATCTTGACTAACTATCATCCTGGGCCAATCATTTAAATTTTTTGAACTGCAGAGTCTCTATTTCTAAAGATACTTGTTAGGAGTATGTGGGTAAATGTTTACCAGCTCTCAAAAATAAATGTACACAGGATACACTTTTAAATTGAATCTATGCTATTAGCATTTCCTCCATCACCTTCTTAAGGCTAGATGATCAACAACAAAAAAGAAAACCTTGATTTGTAGCATTTTCTGATTTTCCCAAGGTGTAAATGCCACACTAAAAAATGTAAAACAGCAAGAGATGTGTTTTCTGTATTTTTGTGGGTTTTGGAGCCCTAAAATTTGTTTAGAGTCATATTTTTATGGGTATTTATGATCCCTGTGTGGGAGCTGTGAAACTTTGCTGCTTCTATGCCACCATCTTCCATTTTCTTGATTTTTAATATACATATTTCTATAGTTAGTACCACTAAGTCTTTTCACAAGTTGAATTGAAATCATTATGTCCTCTATTGAATAGAGCAATACAAATTAAAACAGCTCTGAGATATCACTTCATACCTATCAGATTAGCTAATATGACAGATAAGAAAAATGATAAATGTTGGAGAAGATGTGGGAGAATCTGGAGTTGTGAACTGACTCATTATCAGCAAATTCAAGTTAACTCCAGGGTTTTGATGAGGTAAAATAATTATTTGGGATCAAGGGACTGTGTAACCTCATAGTCATTCATGTTACTTCATTCTGTTGAAGTAACTGTTGAAATTGTATTCCCCCTTCAGAACCAACTCAAATTCTGTTCTTTTTATGAATCATTTTCTGATTACCAGCTAGTTTCAGCACACTCCTAGATACCTGTCCTATCTTCCCCTGTGTTTTTCTTAAGACCATAAATTTAGAACTAGATGGGACCTTAGAAGCCATCTAACCCAATCCCCTTGTTTTCAGATGAGTAAAATTGAGGCCAGAGACATTGATTGACTATCCCAAGGTCACACAGGGTTTAAGTGGCAGAGCTAGGATTCAAATCCAAATACAACCAAGTCCAAATACAGTGGGTTTTTTTTCCATTTTATCATGATGGTGACACAGTGAGATAACGGCCCTGAAGATCTTTCTAGATTGAAACTGTATACAAATGAAATACAATCTATTATGCAAATTGCATATAATAATTGCTTAGTGTTTGTTGACTAAAAAAAAAGATTGCTCTAGAGATTCCTAAACTGTATCTTCTCATTTTATAAATTTTTGACTGCTCCAGTTCCCAATATCTGATAGACCTGGATCTGTGTGCATTAATTATGCATGTTAAACCTCTTGAATCTTAGGTTTCTGTATATTTGCCTATTGCTATCATTGAAAATTGGTGTGAACCTTCAAAAGTCTCTACCCATTTTCTTGATTTTGTTTTCTAAATCATCTAATTTCATTATTATCTGGTAACTGCCCCTGCATCTTTTTAAACAAAAATGTTACATCAATTACTTGATGAAGAACTTCAACAAAATGCCCATAAACCAGCTGATTTACTTATCTGCCAGAATAGCAGTATTGTAATGAAACAAATTACAGTTAGTCTGATATGTTCCATCCTTGGTGGTGCCAGTCTGGCTCTTTGAAACTGTTCCCCTCTTTTTTAATTAATTATTTTATTTATTTTCTTGTTTACATCATTCATTTCCACCAGATTTTGAGTTACAGAATTTTCTCCCCATCTCTCCCCCATCCCCATCCCCAAAACAGTGATCCCACTGTAAAGCCCCTCCCCTAATCTGCCCTCTTCTATGTCCTCCCCCAGTACCCCTCTTACTTTCTGGTAGGGCAGGGAGGGTCTCCCTACCCCAATACCTGTATATATCTGAATTCCCAGTTGCATGTAGTTAATGATGATAATTATATATATATATATATATATATATATTTTTTTTTTTCCTTAACATTTGATTGTAGAGCTTTAAATTCTAGGTTCCCTTGGTTCCTCCCTTGTCACCCACCCCCACCGGAAGGACAAGCAATACAATACAGGCTATACATGTGTAATTACACAGGACATCTCCACAGTGGACATATTGTGAGGAGCTGATTATATGTCCCTCCCTGATATCCCGCCCTCCCTCCTTATTCTATTCTCTACCCTGGCCCTGTCTCTTTACTGAAATATGTGCTTCCAGCAATCCTCCCCCAGACCCTGCCCTTCCCTCCATCATCCTGCCTCTCATCCCCATCCACCCTACTCTCCTGTGTGGCATGATACCCAGTTTAGAGTTTATGTCCTTCCTTCCCTAAGCCAAATTCAGTGAGAGTAAATGAAAGTAAAGTTGTAACAGTTATCCCTTGCCTCTTCTATATGGGATGATTAACCCCATTTTGTCTCTCCCTGTCTCCTCTCATTCTAGTCCTCTCCTACCTCAGAGTTTCGCCTTTTAAAGTATCATCCCTTTGTCTTCAATTGATCCTATACGCTCTATATACACATATACACACATGCTCAGATATATATTCATACGCATATATATCCTCCTACATAGACATATGTGTAAGTATACATATATATATTTGTATTCCCTTCACCTATCTTCAAACTAAGAAAAGTTTCATAAGTTACAATTATTTCATAAGTTACTATTATTATTTTTCAATATTGGCATGTAAATAGTTCAACTTTGATAAGTTCCTTATGATTTCTCTCCCATGTTTACCTTCTCATACTTCTTGTGTTTGAGTGTCAAATTTTCTGCTTTTTTCCCTCAAATTTAGCTTGAATTCCACTGATCTTTCTCCTTATTTCTCCTGGCTTGATAAATGTGGAGATTGCCCCAGGTACCACCAATCCACTCTCCTGTAGACTCCAGCTGTGGCTTCTCCCGATGGCCCTGGGGTGAGGCCGTGGTTTTCAGGCTGGGCTAGCCTCGGCTCCCAGCCTACCTTTATGAGCTCCTCCTGCCGAGCTGCCTTCAGCAAGAGATGTGTTTTCTGTATTTTTGTGGGTTTTGGAGCCCTAAAATTTGTTTAGAGTCATATTTTTATGGGTATTTATGATCCCTGTGTGGGAGCTGTGAAACTTTGCTGCTTCTATGCCACCATCTTCCATTTTCTTGATTTTTAATATACATATTTCTATAGTTAGTACCACTAAGTCTTTTCACAAGTTGAATTGAAATCATTATGTCCTCTATTGAATAGAGCAATACAAATTAAAACAGCTCTGAGATATCACTTCATACCTATCAGATTAGCTAATATGACAGATAAGAAAAATGATAAATGTTGGAGAAGATGTGGGAGAATCTGGAGTTGTGAACTGATAAAAGCATTCTGTAGAGCAATTTGGAACTATGCCCAAAGGGCAATCAAACTATGCATACCCTTTGATCCAGCAGTATCACTATTAGGTCTGCATCCCAAAGAGATCAAAAAGGGGGGGAAGAACCTACACATATAAAAATATTTATAGCAGCTCTCTGTGGTGGCAAAGAATTGGAAACTGAGGGAATGCCTATCAATTGGGAAATGGCTAAACATGTCATGGTATATGGATATAACAGAATATTATTGTGCTATAAGAAATGATGAGGAGGCAAATTTCAGAAAAACTTTTATGAACTGATGCTGAATGAAGTGAGCAGAACCAGGAGAACAGTTTACACAATAATAGGAACATTATGTGATGATCAGCCATGATAGATTGATCCAAAACAATTTCAAAAGACTCAAGATGGAAAATGCTATCCACATCCAGAGAAAGAACTATGCAGTCTGAATGCAAATCAATACATACTATTCTCACTCGTTTTTGTTTTGGTGGGGTTTTTTGCCCTTTTGTTCTGCTTTTTTTCTTTTACAATATGACTTATGTAAAAATATTTTAATATTTTATATGTATGTGTTTGCATATATGTGTGTGTGTGTATATATATGTATATATAATTGCTTGCCATCTAGGGAAAAAGGGAGGGAGAAAAATTTAGAACTCAAAATCTTATAAAAAGTGAATGTTAAAAACTATCTTTATATGTAATTGGAGAAATGAAATACTATAAAAAGAAAACACTGTCCTATTCCCTTTTATCCTTGACCCTTGAAACATTTATGAATAGATAATTAATGCTGTTTGATATAGTTGGAACACTTCCTTTTTAAGACACTGAGTCATTCTTTCTATTTAACTGTTCTTTTTTGAACTTTTTGTATTTAAACATCACCGTAATATTTATGTGTGTATACAGATGCATATATGTATGTGTGTATATATGTGCATATACATATAGAGAGAATATGACCACATAACATATACTATATAGGCACACACACATATAGTCACAAATATATATATATATACACACACAGATACATATAGATCTTTTTTATTATATAAGTGACTTTTCAAAGCATTATATATTTGATTAATAGGAACATCATTTCAAACCTTGTACTGTACTACACATTGACAAACTCTTCAAAGGCCCTTATCAACAACCTTACTAATACCTCTATCATACATATGTAAAACATAGATGAATAAATTCATATCTTGTGTCTCTATTTATAGAGATTCTCTGGAAATATATTTGAAGGGAAAATTTGAGAACCATATCCCTTGGAGATATTGGAAAGGCACCACTGAAGCTCTCTGGCAGTCCACCTGTCATCACTTACTCTTGCCATATGACCAGTCTATCTTCTTTTTCTATCATACAAGTCCTCAACATGTTTGACTCTTAGTCTTCTTCTGACTTCCTCATTGGATGTGTGTCACAGCCTGCTCATACCCAATGTGTACATCTCTCCATTGCTCCAATGAGTAAAAAGTAGGCATATTGCTTGTAGGAGCTGAATCATTAAAATTTTTTACAATCTTACTATAAATGAAAACAAAAGAGAGGACATTTCAGCTAAATAAAGAATGGTTCATAGATAATACTTGAAGTTAACAGAATGGTCTTTATGATTTGGCCAAAGGAAGCAAGAAATACGATGTCACAAGGTATTTGTTTATCAGATATTGTAGTACCAAGGAAAAGCATTTGTAAGTGACCGCCATGAAAATAATTACAGATTAAGCACAAGCATCAATTGATGAGAATGAAATGACAAAGAAATTCTATGAAGAATTTAATAAGACCTATCAAATTAAATCAACATGCACTCTGATAACTGGCTACTTTTATGTGAAGAAGGGGAAAGGGAAAAGTAGGTAGAAATATATAGGAAGATTTAGGAAAGAATTAAGAGAGAACACAAACTGATATGTAACATGGAAGTTTCACACCTCTTATACAATGAATACTTTCTTTTGAAAAAGAATTGGTAGGCAATGGATGTACTGTGTACCACCAGATAACACCATTAAAATTAAAAATTAAATCAATTATATTTTAACAAAAAGCAAAAGGCTTTTTATTGATGTAGGAGTTATCCCATGCTTCAGGGGACTGTGCATAGTCAGACCATTAACTCATCAGAGATATAATCAGAAATAACAAAAAAAGAAGAAGAATTATTAGGAAACATGTGGTATATAACAAATACCTTAATTCTGAACTATTTAAACAAATAACCAAAAAATCAGAAATTGGAAATGAACAACAGAAATGACATTGATACCAATCATAATACTCTTAAGTTTAACAGATATAAATTAATTGCTATGACAGGAATAAAAGACTTTGAAAAATACTTTAATTAGCAAATATCTGAATTACTTGCCAGAGATAGATGGGTTCCAAAAGACAATACCAGGTTAAGTCTATAAAGTTATTTCTAAAATCTTACCAAGAAGAATGATGGATGATTATGGGCAGTATCATCTCATAAAGTAGAGGGAATCAGTGGAGAGTAAAACCAGTTTAAAGAAAGTTTGGCATGATGTCCAACTAAGAAAAGTCATCCCAAGGGCATTTAACAATGAAAATGACAGGAGGACTACAAACTGGAAAAAAAAATGAAAAAATTTACAAAAATCATGATAACAAACTGTCCATCAAAGAAAATGAAACTTCCATACTTGGGCCCTAATAGCACAATGCCAGATATGCTAACAGAGGGGATAGAAATGGCCCTAAAGAGAACAAACATAGAAACTACGCATTTGGAAGATTTTTTGCTGGAATTGTGAAAGAAAAGAGAGAGACTAAAGAAATGAAAACATGTTAGAAGATTGTCAAAATTTTCCAAAAGTTAGATAAGGAATATCTGTACTGAAAGGTAGATATTTCAAGTTAAAAATGACAGAATTTAATGTGGCAGGGGGGAGGGAGACAGATAGATGGAGAAAGACTAATTCCAAAGTTTTAGGCCATCAACAGAGGTGGAGAAGTTAAATTTTGGAAGGAAGACAATAAGATCTGTTTTGAATATATTGAGTTTGAGATATTGAGACCAGATGTAGGTGTCTAACTAATAGTAAAAAATGTTAAAAAAGAGACTCAAGAGGAAGGTCAGAGTTCAAGGTATAGATTTGTAAATCTTCTGAAAAGAAGTGATCATTGAAAGCACTAGGGATGTGTGGCATTAAAAAAACCATAAGACATTTTTATGCTTCCCAGAAACTAGAGAAGTACCTGGCACATAATTGGCATTTAATACATACTTGTCAAATTGAATTAATTGAAATGAAATGAATTTATATATTAGTGAACCCGGCATATTTTAAGGCTTTTCATGTGGAAAGAGGATTTGCCTTGCTTGTTCTGCTAACCACAGAAGGCAAAATTAGGAGCCAATTAGTAAAAGTTAAAAACAAATAAATTTAGTTTTATTGTAAGGGGCAAAAATTTACTAACAAGTAGAGGTTTCCACAAATGGAATGGACTGCCTTGGACAGTAGTGTATTTCCCCTTTCTAGAGATCTTCAAACAAGGATTAGAAGACCACTTATAAGTATTTGGGGTGGGGAAAGGGAGATTAAGAAAGGAGTTGGATGAGATGGTCTCTGAAGTTCCTTCCCCTAGATCAGCAGTTTTCAACCTGTGGGTCGCAATCCCTTTGGGGGTCAAACAATCATTTCATAGGGATCACAGGGGTCACCTAAGACCATTGGAAAACACATATTTCTGATGGTCTTAGGAACTGGGACACCATTCCTCTATCCGGGTTCGCCCACATGCAGACACGCCCACATAAGAGTATTAAAGGGTAGCAACATTTGGAAGGTTGAGAACCACTCCCCTAGATTCTATAATATATTAATAGATAGATAGACAGACAGGTAGATAGATTAGATAGATAGAGATACAAAAAGATTCCTATACAGCAAATATATAAAGAAAATAAAATATATTATCTGAATAAGCACAAAAAATATACTTTGCAAGTAAAACAGAATCAAAATTTGAACGTGAAAAGGAGACAGTTTAACAAGAGCATGTTTATATTAGAACAAAATTATGAGTCTTTTTTCTTGTCTATATCTTATTGTCAGAGGAATAGAAGAGAAGCGCACATAACTAAAATTGCTTAGTAAGATCTACATACAAAGAAAGGAAACTTGCATTAAAATAATAAATTAGTAAATTCTGAGTGCAATACCAATGTCAAAGCTGACAAGTTGCACAGAGTAGGCTATTAAACAAGTGAACACGGTTCAAAATTTGATGGCTTCAATTGAAAATAATGTAAATGTTATTTTCCATAGTTATGTATGTTGTTGGTATTAGTGTTCAGGTGTTTCAGTTATGTCAAACTCTTTGTGACTCCATGTGGAGTTTTCTTGGCAAAAAATACTAAAGTAGTTTGCCATTCCTTCTCCAGTTCAGTTGAGGAAATGAGGCAAACAAGCTTAAGTGATTTGTCCAGGGTCACACAACTAGTAAGTGTGTCAAATCTGAGGCCAGATTTGAACTGAGGAAGATGAGTTTGACTTCGGGCTGGACTCTATACACTGCACTAATTTAGCTGCCCATGCATGTTGTAAATAAAATCAAATAATGTTAATAAAAATCAAGGAATGGAATGGGAGTGGAATTAATAGAAGGGAATATTTCCATGTGAATTTGACAGTATTTTGTTAATGAGAAGTGAATTTTTAAAAGGGAAACTAGTAAAATATATCCAGAAAATATTAAGAAGAAGAAAATGTCATCTCTAAATGTTTATACTGAGGAGATACTGTATTTCAAAAATAATGCTATAGGGTATGATCCTGCTAAAGCTATTGCTAAAGGAACAAAGATATACATAAGTAATATAATTATTAATGCAGTAACTACTTGATTCCCAACAATGAGATAGCTGATTGAAAAGCAAAATTGTTTTACTCAGAGAAGTGTACATTTTTATACTCATGTTGGAAAAAAAGTAAACATGTGTATTCCCGGAGACATACAAGAACATGGGACAACATTGATATTTTTTTCTCTTCCCCGTGTCACCAAGCTGATGAAAGATAAAAAGAGACTTCTAAAAAGAATGGAGCTAAAATTCCCAGAGGAATTATGTCAACGCCTAATCAAAGGAAGAAGCTAAAAGACCAATGATCAAACAATGAACAAATATTTATTGAGTACCTACTATTTAAAAGACATTGTGCTACACATTTGGGCAAAGCAAAGAAGTTGCAGATGTGACCCATACTTACAAAGAGATAACAAGAAAGATAAGGCATACATATGTGAAAATTTAGCTAATAACGTAAGTTAAATAATATGTTTGATACCACAGAGAAGTGGATATGATTAACTAATTCCCAAATGAGTAGAAGAGGCAAGTTCTAAGAGTCAGTGATCATTTTGGTCGTGGCTGGTGAGGAAAGGATTCATTGAGCTAATGGGACTTGTATTGCATCTTGAAAGATTGAGGTAGATGGAGGAGAATGGGAAAGACATCCAAAGAAGGAAAAGATGAGAGAGCAAACTCCCAGGGAAAAGTGAGACAATTCAGAGGATAGTAGCTAAACTAATGTGGTTACAGCAAAAGTTTATCTATAAGAATAGTGGGACATAAAGCTGAAAAGGTGTTCAGACTAAATTGTAGTAGTTCTTGAATACTCTCAAAGGTAAGATGCAATCCAAAACTATAAGGAAATCACAGGATGGAATCTTTACCTCCAAATGAAATTCTTTTAAAACTAGAGACAAACTTGAGGGTTTCACATGATAGCAATGGAATTGGACATAGACTGGGAAAGAACAGAATAGATTCTTGACATCTGAGCTCTTAGATAATTTGCTTAACTTAATCTCAAATTCTATAAACACAGAACTTTAAAAATTCAAGGGAGTTAATATCATCTGTTCCAACCATCTTGTTTTACAGAAGAGGAAACAGAGGTCCAGAGAAAACAGCATTGAACTAGAAACTGGAAGACTCAGGTTGAAATTTCAGCTCTGTCATTGACTAATTCCTTAATCTTCTCCAAGATACTCAGCTTTAAATTTCTAACATTTAGATTTTTTTTCCCCCTCAAGGTCCCACAGCTAGTTAGTAGCCAAAGTTGAACAGGAAATTTGAGTAGCCACAGAGTGGACAAGGACAAGGTGAAAAGGAAGTTGCATGGTCCTAGGGCAAGGGTTATTAACCTTAATCCATGTGTCATGGATTCCTTGAGCAATCTGGTGAAATCTATGGACTGCTTCTCAGAATGTTTTTAAATATCTAAAAATGCATAGGATTACAAAGGAAATAAATTGTATTTAAACAGAGTTTTCAACTGTTACAAAAAAATATAATACTAGTTAAGAGACCACAAATTAAGAATCTCTGTAGAAGTTCCCAACCAAGTGGTTTAGCTCCATCTAGTCATGGCTTCTAGAGGTAATGCAGCAGTCAGTGGTGCAGCAGAAGGTTTTTGACAAATAAAAAACCTAGGGAAACTAGCTCCTACAGGAACTTTAGAGTCTGGTTTTGAATGGAGTGATGAGATTAGAGTCTCAAGAGGGAGAAAGAGGGAGGGTTTATGCTGAGGTAGACAAAGGGAGTTAATACCTTTTGCACCTATACAGGGTAACCAGAGCCCATGTGGTTCAGAGTACACCAAAAGGATAAGCATTAGAGTTCAAAGAATGCCTTTGATGTAGGGGATAGATTTAATGGTCTCCTCAGGTCCATTTAGGCTGTTTCTGCCTAAATGTCCTAGTTCCTCCCTAGGTAATGGTGATGGAGAAAGGGAAAGACCTGAAGACTACACTGGTAGAAGTGAGAAAAACATCTCTTCCCAGCTTAAGAATACCAAATGAAGATAAAATTTAAAAATCAAGTGATTTTTCTATTATGATGAAATGAGCAAATCCAGTGGATAATAAATTTTGACCTTCAAATGAAATTATGTGGCTCTAGATAGTGTCTCCCCTGACAGAATATAAGCTCCCTGAGAAGAAGAATGCTTTCCTTCTTTGTATTGATGTGCACAGTGCCTGGAACATAGTGGGCAATTAATAAATTCATGTTGATCAATTGCTTGACAAATGAGAAAAATAACATCCTGTATGGGGATACTTTTAACTTCTGCTGTGCTTTACAAGCACAAATGAATAAGGTTAACCTGGATCACAATTCAACCTCCAACACACTTAAGGAAATCTATTTGAATAGTGCTAGTATATATTAGAAATGTTTTTACTTCCCAAAATAAAACATATAACACATAGTGAAGAGAATTTAAAAATAGATATACATTACAACCAACATTCCATAATACACCTTTATAAATTAAAAAAACAGCTTCAGAACATAAACAACACATTTTCTGGCCTACTGGGTCTTTTTTGAAGGATATAAGAACACTATTCTGTCATGATAAATCAGATAATACATGAGGATGAAAAGGTATTTCATTGTTCAAGGAAACTCCATTTTTGGAGAGAAGGAACGTTTATTTGGCATTTTAGAAAGCAGTGCCCTTTGGAAGAATGATGATTGTGAATAAGGAGACAAAGACAACGGCTAAAAGGAAATCTCCTATGAAAATATCTTATAAAACAAATTAATTTGGAATTTATAGATATTAATATAAGGGAAAGTAAGCTCAGTAATGGGAGGCTGTTAAGACCTTGCCAAAATGAGAGGATTATTCATACTAAAGAAAATGCTAAACTGTGGATATAACTTCAACATAGCTGGACAAGTGCAATATCTAGTCTATTAATAATAAAAGATATAAATTACAGATAGGCTAGAATGTAAAGTAGAAGCCTCATTGTGTTTCATGAAACCAAAACTTTTAATAGTTAAAAAAAATATAGGGAAACTAGATATAGGTGATGGTTATAACATGGATTAAAATAGAAGAATTTTCAAGCTATTCTTTGTCTTCATTATTGATGGAAAGAGAGCTATAACAGACCTCAGCTCTGTCTCTTGCTGTCTCTGACCAGGGACAAATAATTTGACCTTAAGTTCCTCATTTGTTAAAACATTGAAAATAATATTTCCTCTTTCTCCCTCACAGCATGGTTGTGAGGATCAATGTAGCTAACAGATAGAGCATTGGACCTAGAATCTAGACAACCTAACTTCAAATTCACTCTCAGACATTTATTAGCTGTGTGACCTGGACATGTTATTTTATCTCCATTTGCCTCAAATTCCTCAAGTGTGAAATGGACATAAGAGTGCCTACCTCCTAGGGTTGTTGTAAAGATCAAATGAGATATTTGTAAAGCATTTAGCACAGTGTCTAACACATAGTAGGTGCTGTAGAAATGCTATAATTGTTGTTTATTATTATTAAAAGGCACTAAATAAATTTTGGAGCCAGTAGGTGGTGCAGTGGATAAAGGGTCAACCCTGGAGTCAGGAGGATCTAAGTTCAAATCCAATCTCAGACATTACTAGCTGTGTGACCCTGGGCAAGTCATTTAACCCTGTATCTCATCTGTAAAAAGAACTAGAGACTGAAATGACAAACCACTCCAGTGTCTTTGCCAAGAAAACCCTAAAATGGAGTCATAAAGAGTCAGACAGGACTGAAACAACTCAATAACAAAAGTAAATTTTGATTTTTTTTTAATTCTTGCCCATTCAACACTTATTCTGTCTCTTCCCTTTTACTGTTAAACTTTTTAAAAGTGTTTTCTATCCACAATGTCTCTGCTTCCTCACTACTCACCCTCCTCAGCCTCTTGTAAGTTTCTGTTTCAATTATTATACTAAAAACTATTCCTTTAATTGTCAAAAGCAGTGCTATTTTTCCTAGTCTTTATCATTCTTTTCCACTCTGAAGCTTTTAATATTGTTCCCGCAGATGTTCTCTCCTCCCTCAGCCTCAGAGACATCACACTCTACTGGTTCTCTTATTTCTCTAAATCATACTCCATAACTTTCATTAGATCCCTAACCTCTCCCCAACCCCTTAATGTCAATATTCCTCAATGGATGTGTCTTCAGTTCTCTGATCTTCTATATTCTCCCCTCTGCCAATCTCATTCAATCATGCAACTTTGACTTTTGTCTTTACGTATATGATTCTCCCATTTATATTTCTGTTTCTGGCTTCTCTTAAATAAATGATTGATCGAAAGAATAAACAAATTTTTTTAAATTTATCAAATGTCTACTATCTTCCAGAGATTATGATAGTTTCAGGGTAAAAAACCAAAAAGGTTAGACAATCTCTGCTCTCAAGAAGCATATAGAAGTATAAGTATTGGTCTGAGTATGGAGTTTAGGTAGAGTAATAGGGCAGGTGATTGTTAAGACCCTTTCCAGTTATGGTAGTAGTAATTTGACTCATTTCCAGGGCAAGGAGTATAACATTTCAGGAGTGGAGGGGTGGATATAGGTGAATGGCAAGATATCCTGGGTGGAGAGAAAAGAAACATGGTCTTTGGCAGGCTAGATACAATGGGTTAGGTGAGTTTTCACTGACTCATCCATGAGGTTAGCTCAGAACTAGGACTAAGTTTCAAAGCTGAATAGATTAACTTCCTAGCTCTAGTCTAGAAGATGCTTTTCCAAGTGCCAAAAGAGGGACAGCAATAGGGAAGATGAAAAACGTCTGCCAGGAGGAGACTAGGTGAACAAAGCTCTTCTCTGAGTTTCATGGTCACATCTCTTCCTGGGCATCCCATTTGCACTGCAAGTTAAATATGTCAAATATAAAGCTCATTATCTTTCCTCATACACTTATTCCTTCTGACTCTGTCTATGCCACCAATATTCACCTAGATGCTTAGATTTAAAAACTTACCATTGCCTTTGACCTTTCCCTTTTCCTTGCAACTTATTTCCAATCTGTTTCCATGTCCTGTATTTCCTTCTCCACACCATCTTTTGAATTTCTTTCTTCCTATTTTCATTGCCTCTTCTTTAGTACAGACAACCATTACCTAAAAGTTAGAATAATATGACAGATTCTTAATAGGTCTTTCTACCTCTACTCTCCCTCCATTTTAATCTATGCATCATAATTCTGCTAGAATAAGTTTTTCATGTATTAATGATAAAGTTGAAATTGTTCTTCCTACAATTAAAGTCACTCCACAACTAGTAACGCTATGCCTTTTCAGCCTCATCTTTTATTCCTCCTCAGATATACTTTATACTCTAACTGAGCTGAAGTACTCTGGGAATACAGATAGAGACTAGTTATGGGATTTCTTTTGTATAGGAAAATCTTGGATGAGGAATGTCCCATTACGAATGTAGGTCTGTACCTTCTCTGCCACATGTAGATAGTCTTAAAGCATTGGCTAGGGTACTGACTCATCCAGAGTTATGTAGTCAATATATTCCAGAGACAAGACATGATGCCATACTGCTACTAGTAGAAGTTACCTTTGAATGAACTCCATTCCTCCAGCCTCTGAGCTCCTTAGATGACCAAGATTTTACTGTATTGTTATTTTGTTCCTCTTATTGCATACATACTAGTAAGCTATCTATAGTGGAAAGTGAGAGGGGCATGGAAGGAGTTTTTGACATAGTAACAGGAATTCTGGGTATAAATCCAATATCAACCACTGGCTATGGAACCATTAACAAGGCACTAAAATTCCCTGAGCCTCAATTTACTCATATGAATAATGCTTGTCCTGACTACTTTATAGTGTTGCTATTAAGAAAGCATTTTGCAAATATTAAAATTTTCTGTAAAACTGAATTATTACTGTATCTCCTTCCAACATCTAACAAAGCTTCCTGAGTACACTAGATATTTAACAAATGTCTCAATGAATGAATTCAACCAATCAGTCAATTCAATATAGAAGAATTAGAAATTGTGATGCTAAGGAATAAAAAAGCACTATAAGGAAAAGAACAAAGAAGGATAAGCTTCTCTTCCAATTTGTTTAATGAAGCCTATTTGAGCAAATATTATATTTATTTTGGAAGCCTATGGTCTGATGCAAAATGATCTGATCAAGCAGGCCATCAAGTGTCACAGGCTTGCCACTGCTCCCATTTCCTAAGTTCATTTCAAAATGTACTATTATATATCAGCATATTATATAGGATTCATTTCAGTCATATTATAACTCAACTCACTGTACGAGAAGTGATTCTACTCCCAGAGATTCAGTAGTCTCATTAGATAGCTTGATTAGAAATGTTATCATGGACTATGGTGCCATATAAATCACTGTGATCCAATGTTTCAGATTGACATCTTTTGATATTTATGTTGGGCAATGTCCAGAAGCAGCATCTGATGCCAAGCTTGGTCATGCAGAGAATATATATTTAAGAAGTAATTTCATTTATAACAAACAGGTCCAGCTGGGAACACAGCTGTTAAATGAGAAGGCATGTACCCAGAGGAGTCTAATTATAAAACTACCTAGATAATCCCCCCAAAATTCATAAATGGACTAACCCACTATCATCTTTGGTATAGAATATATCCAGATATATGTAAATAAATAATAAAAAGAAAGAAAGAAAGAAACAAAGAAAGAAACAAAGAAAGAAAGAGAAAAAAAAAAGAAAGAAAGAGAAAGAAAGAAACAAAGAAAGAAACAAAGAAAGAAACAAACAAACAAAGAAAGAAACAAAGAAAGAGAAAGAAACAAAGGACTTATTTATATGAGTCTGGTTTTATAGTAATGAAGAGACTTCTCATTGCTTATGATGTTTTTAGCTGTTAAGGTCTTTAGAGCAGTCATCAGAAGAAAGTGGAAGCATTAAATGAGATGTGCCTGCTGACGCTGTAAGCGTGTCCCTTATGTAACCAAGGGGGCTGCCTGGTCTCTATGCAGATTACTTTCCTAACTTCAGGGAGACAAGATCCCAGATGGTGTCAAAGAGGGAAGCCCTTCCCCCAGAGAATATAAAACACATGATATATGCCCTGCATGTTTTCTTGGACAGATATTGCAAGTAGCCACTGACAAGTTTGATACAAAGAAGGGAAGTCATGCTGTTTTAAGACCAGTCACTGACTTATTTCATTGAAGACATCTTCATAGTTCTCACCTGTACTAACACTGTATTGTACCACTTACCAAACCAAATGACAGAATCTGAACTGGGTGGCATCTCACAGGTAACCTGCTACAAACTTGTATATCTTGCCACTACAAAATGGCTGGCTACTTTTGTACTAATAATAATCTTCTACCAAGGAAGCTTGCCTTTAAGATCTGATTTCAATCTCTATGATAGTGGGATCCCCAGTGCCTCCCCAGAAAGTGCCCCCAAAACTTCTGCCTCTTTGGCCTATGCTACTCTAGAGTCTGAATAATTAATGTCCCCCACCCCAGCCACTGACATGTTATTCATTTTGTGTCTGCTTTGTTTTGTTCAGAGCTTTTGTGAACCAACCAGTTCTGATATCCTCCACAACTACTACAGCTTTTCTTAGAGATCAGGGACAGCACTTGCCAACAAAATAGTCATCTGCAAAGAGCTAAGGCATGAGGTATTCTCTATGAATCATAATTGTTTCTCCAGTCAAGATTCCAGATTAGCACCTTGAAGCTAAGCTAAGAGAGGTTTTAGGGATACTGAATCTTCCCATCAAATTCCTTTGCTGCTGAGTCAGTGAGAGTATATGACATCAAAAGAATATTGTTTGTACTATTTCCCTAAATGTCTGCCTTTTTGGTTTGGAACAGCCTACAGCTTTTTGTCATGGAAAAAATCACTAAATCTTTTATCAGTAAAATTAGGTTTTAACCAATACAAACTCTGCTTAATTAGTTATTATATCTGGATTCTATTTAATGAAGGAACAGCTTGATGTAATGAAAAGAGCATGAGGCTAGGAGTCAGGAGACCCTGGGTTCTTTTCCTGATTCTGCCACTAACTAGTTGTGTGCCCTTTAGCAAAACACTTTCACCTCTCTCTACCTTAGCTCCCTCATCAGTAAAATAAGGGCTTTCAAAAAGACACTCTCCAAGGTCCCTTCCAGTTCAAACATACTGTGAATCTAGTGTCTAAGAAAGTAAGTGCTGCAAATGAGGGCTTGTGAAAACTTCTCCCTAGTTGCATTTAATCATAATTACATCCATAATTCTTTCCCTTTTCAGGTTTCCATATTTATACACAGGCTTGGCATTTTTCCAATGGATGACATAGCCTGCAGTGAAATAATCCTCCCTGCTGCACAGCATTGATTTGTGTTCGAGAACCTCTGGGATCCAAGTTGTGGTGATAGATAACCTCCCTCAAATAACTATTGGTCCATGGTAATGCATCTGTTTTCCAAAGGTTCCTCTCTTCAGATCCTTAAAGCATAAACATAAATTCTGGAGCCTGCCCCTGAAAAATAAAGCTCAGAAAAGATCCCTCTTTATTCAAACCTCGAAATCTTTCCTGTGTCTTCAGCATCCCTTTCCCAAATGTCAGGGACTTCTTAGGAAGAATTTCTACCCAAATTCTGTCTGCAGATTTTGCTGATTTTTTGGTATTATTCTACTTGCTCTGATCAGCTGTTATTCTCAGTATAGTGGTTTAATGTTTAGTGTAATAGTGAGCATGTTTAGGGACAGTGGGGAAAGGAGCAATTTTTTGTTTGTTTTTGCTTTTTGCACGGGGGAAGGTAGGGCAATTGGGATTAAGTGACTTGCCCAAGATCATATGGCTAGTTTTTTGGTGTGTGTATGGTAAGTGTCTGACACAAGATTTGAATTCAGGTCCTCCTGACTCCAGAGCCGGTGTTCTATTCACTGTGCCATCTAGCCACCCTGAGCATTTATTTTTTAAAATAATTAATTTTTATTTAATTCTTCCAATTCTTGAATTAAAAGACACTTATCATGTGTGTTACATATGGACCATCAATTTTCTAAGAGTTAGAATGCAAGAGACTATACATAACAATAAACATCAACTGTTTTTATTTGACTCTACTAACCCTTTTATGATTTCCTCCTTCTCTGAACTTCTATATATCTCTCAGAGTGTATAACCACTTGCCTGCTTTTAGCACTTACTGCTGTCTTGATTCAAATAATGGTTTCAGGTATGTTACATTTGTTTGCCTAATCTGTGAGTTTCTTAAGTGCAGAAACCATGTATGATATTTCTTTATCCCCCACAGCATCCATAGTGATGTTGTTTGCATAGTACAAATAATAATATTAATAACTGATATCGAGAGTGCTGCATATTTAACAAAGACCTGTACAATTATCTCTTGATCTGTACAATAATATTGTGAATTAGTAGAAACTCAAAATATTAACTGAACACAAATCGATGTCATCAATATGAAAACTGATTACCTTTGGATAATGCCATGAAAAACAAATCTAATTATTTGAGCTTTCCTTCTCTCACATAGTCTCAGCACAGTGAGAAATCAATCTCCACCAATAATAAGAGTTCCATGCAAATAGGCTTTGAGGCACTGGTTACATTTGCATATAAGATACATGGGAATGTAATATATTTTAGAACACACAGTACTGCCCCTTTACCTTTATTAAAGCCTCTCTTACCAGATTTGTAGGTTGGAATAAGCAATCACTATTTACATGGAGCAACAGCAAGGGGCAATGGGGAAATGAAGGGGAGACTCCCATCACTGAGATAAATTGTGTAACATAGGAAATTCAATAGATAACCTTATAGAATTGCCTGAAGTCTCAGAGATGAACAGATTTGATCATGGGGATATAACGAGTCAATCTCAAAGCTAGAACTTGAACTCGGGACTGCCTGACTCTATGTCTGTCAGAACACTCTACACTATACCAAGCTGCCTCACAATGATTTTACAAGTTGGGGGTGGGGGTGGGGGGATGAAGTTGATTTTGTTACCGTTCCGCAATACAATAACCAATTCCTCTAGTGAGATTTCCTGCTTTTTAGTGACATATCTGCCAACCAATCAGTGTATACTCTAAAATAATATCTCATAGGGCAGGTAGGCACTCTCTGTCTCCCTCTGTTTCTCTTTGTCCTTCTCTGTCTCTATCCTCTGTCTCTGTCTCTCTCTTTCTCTGCTATTGCATAAGTGGATATCTGGGAACGTATGTAGATAAAGTACAGATGTGCAAATGACTAACCAACCAAGAATTTTCTAAGTGTCCACTATGTACTAGGCACTGTGCCAAGTTCTGGGGATACAAACAGAAAGAATGACCACAACACTGGCTTCATAGTAATGAGAGAGAGAGTGAGAGAGACAGAGAGAGACAGAGAGAGAGGGGGAGAGAGAGACAGAGACAGAGACAGAGACAGAGACAGACAGAGACAGAGAGACAGAGAGAGTGAGAGACAGAGAGAAAGAGAGAAAAAGAGAGAGAGAGGGAGAGGGAGAGAGAGAG
>CM053601.1:107200343-107231914 GCA_028646575.1 Pseudocheirus occidentalis | reverse complement strand
TAATCCAAATCTTAAAAGCTGTTCACAGTAGCATTCTCTCAGAAATCTACTGGGGTTTTTTGGAGGACAGTTGGGGTTAAGTGACTTGCCCAAGATCACATGGCTAGTTTTGTGTGTGTGTGTGTGTTAAGTGTCTGAGGCCGGATTTGAACTCAGGTCTTCCTGACTCCAGGGCTGGTGCTCTACTCACTGCACCACCTAGCTGCCCCAGGAATCTACTCTTGATTGGCTTTACAATGGTGTATCTTCTTGATACATTATACTATTCCATAAGTCCTTTTCTATAGTAGGTTCCTTTTAAATAAAGCATATCTTCATTGGATTTATTATAGCTGCAAATCCTGTGTCAAGTTCCAGGGATGATGAAGCCCAGTATATCTCCTTGAACTGAGATCTCTAATTCATCTTGCTTGTTACCCATAATCTCTGCATTCGTGTATAAACAGTTAAGACTATTACTATTCCTTTTCTTGGCCAGTGTCTCCTCTATATTACCAGTTTTCTCCACTAATAGTGAGGCATATATGCATATGAATACATATGTGAGTGTGCATATATATATATATATGTGTACATGTATACATAGAGGGCACAGGATCAATTAAACAGGATGAGATAATATTTTAAAAGGTGAAAATGAGAGGTGGGAGAGGAATAGTATGAGAGGAGACAGGGAGAGACAGAACGGGGTTAATCTTCTCATATAGAAGAGGCAAGGGATAATTGTTACAATGGAGGGGGAGAACAGGAAGGCACAAGGGAATGGGTCAACCTTATCCTCATTGAAGTTGGCTTAGGGAAGAAATGACATATACTCTAAACTGGGTATCTTGGCCTACAGGAGAAAGAGGATGAGAAGGGGGAGGATGGAAGGGAAGGCAGGTTGGGGGGGGAGGGTTGTTGGAAGCACACACTTTTGTAAAGCGACAGGAACAAAGTAGAGAACAGAACAAGTAGGGTGTGGAATAGGAAGGAGGGAAATATACAGGTACTGGGGTAGGGAGATACATCTCACCCTGCCGGAAAGTCAGAGGGGTGATGGTGGAGGATAGAGAAGAGAGCAGATTAGGGGAGGAGGTATATAGTGGGATCACTGTTTTGGAGTGGTGGGTAGGGGAAAGATGGGGAGAAAATTTGTAAATAAAAATCTCATGGAAATGAATGATATAAACTAAAAATAAACAAAGGTTAAAAAAAAAGAAAATGCATTGTACTATGAAGGAAAATGAAAGAAAAATGCCTAAGGAAAGAGAGAACTGTACAATCTCCCCAGAGATCAAAGAACAACAGAAATTCCAGAACACTTCAAAAGAAAAATAAATGTTTAAAAAATAAAATTTAAATTATGTCAAAAAAATAGTCCCCTCTGTGTTATACCTACTATTCTCTATCATTACTGTCTTTGTGGATGAAAGCAATCATTTTTTTCCTTCATCCTCCACTATCAGTTTCAAGCCCTCTTAATCAATCTGTAACTATAGAGCAAATATGTGTGTGTGTATGCATATGCTCACTTCTCCTGGGTCTATCCTTCATTTTTCTTAAGTCATATCTCAGAAATCCAATGTCATTTTCAAATTCATGCTATCCACTTTCTGAATTTTAACTTCTGATACTCATTTGATCAATAGACACTATAAATAAAATATTGTGTATTGCACAAGGTATTGTGGGAAGAGGACCAAGGAAGGTATGGTTTCTGCTATCATTTTATGCATATTTTGTATCTCTAGAGTCTATTAGATGTTTTCATAAGACAATAACTTCTCAGATTTCCTTCTCTTTTTAGTAAGCATAACTTGTCTGAAAATCACAACTGTTAAGGTGACGTTTTATGTAGACTGAAGCATAAAATCATTATTGTTGGAAAACTTGCTGTGCTTATAATGCTCTTGTTGACTACCCCTGGAAAGTTGGCTATGATAAATTGATTAGGTTCATGAACTTCTTGGTGTTCCACTGAGAACCTCTGCTGAATAAAGATATTCCTGGTGTCCTTTCATGCAGAAGTGTCATCAGTAGTACATAGGTTAACATGATCTTAGTTGTAAAGGTACTAACAGTGACAGAACAATCCTATGGCTGGTCCAGAGAAAGCATACTTACAGAGATCCCATTCCTCTATTGAGTCTGAAAGTTGTTTTGCTTTTCCTTGCCTGAGGGAAAAGAAAAATGTCAAAACTTCATTATTTCATTGAAGAAAGTTTTTCTTAACGAGTCAGACTAGGGAGTTTTTTTAAATATGTCTGGCTGGAGAGCAAATATAATTCAGATCCTTAGGTTATATAACCAATCTTTCTTAATCTATGAAGTCTTTTCTCTTATTTTCTTGGTTTTAATGCCCCTGTGATGATTTAGTGTTCAATATTCCACATTTGTATAGTCTGTTTAATATTATTCGTATGCATGTGCTGATAAGAGAGTACATGTGTTTCTAAGTCAAAGCGCAAACTTCAAAAAATGAAAAGTAAAAATGTTACCAAATAATGTCCTACCAACCACTCAAAACAAAGCTTTTTTGCTGTTGAAAAGAAGTCTATGTGAAGTATGTATCCCTGCTGTGCCTAACCTGAATCTTCCTTTTACACCTTTTCTTACTTTTTTGCAAGCAAATATGAGACAGAGAAAGCTTCTAAGACCAAGAGGAGAGCTTTGTAAAGGACTTAGTTACATGTATTTCCTCATTCGAAAGCACAAAAAAAGAGCTGATAGTGAATTGGGTGAATGATGTCATTGGTCTTAACCCATTCCCCATCAGGTCATTTTCACTGAATTACATAGCTCTGAATTTTGGCAAATATATGTATGCACATACATGTGTGTATTTGTTTTCCCCATTTCTAATACACATATTGTGTGCACTTGTGTAAATACACACATATATTTTTTCAAGGTTCAAGCTCAAGAGTACAGCCAAGGAAAACAAGCTGAAGGTGAACTCTCTGCAGAAATTTTTTAGGAAAATATGGATTAGTGTAACATGGCTTGAGGAATCATTGCAACATAGGTTGCAATCTTTCTCATTAAAGGTGAGGGGGAGGGAATGAGTTCTCTCCATTCCCAGTACTCTCCTTATCCTTTTCTTCTCCTTGCCCCCAAATATAGTTTCAAATTCTACTTCACTGGGCTTCCCCAGCCAACTCATGGTCCTAGAGGGCTATAACTCAGTTGGCATTTTCATGCTGCCTTGTGAAATCTTTTTTTAAATACATATCCTCTCTGCCTAACAAAACTGTGAGTCCTTGGAGGATAACCACCATCTTTTCCTTTGAGTCCTTATTACCTTGCCTAATGTTTTATAAATAGAAAGAAGTTGATAAAGTTTTGTCATAAAGAATGTCATTTATTCATTGTGTTGAAAACATTATCATATTAAATTATGAACCTGATGAGTAGTTGATGTTCATATTATCTGATACTCTTTCTAATATTTGTGGCTTGGGCAATGTGAGAGCACCCAGATGAAGAACTTCTCAAGAACATAAAGAGTGTGGTAAAAGACTTCTTTGGAAGTCTTTAAGGGAGTGCTTATTTTTTATTATTCCCACAATTCTTTGCCTGAGAAAATTAAGTCTTTGGAGAAATTAAGAATATACAAACTTGGCGCAACTAGGTGGCACAGTGAATAGAGCACCAGCCCTGGAGTCAAGAGGACCTGAGTTAAAATCCAGCCTCAGACGCTTAACACTTACTCGCCATGCGACCTTGGGCAAGTCACAACCCCAATTTTCCTGCCTTCTCCCATCCAAAAGGAAAAAAAAAATACAGAAACGCACAGGTATAGACAAAGAGCATTGAACTGGCTGTCAGATCCTGGTTCTGACAAATAATTGCTCAGTCACTTCTCATCTCTAGCCAACGATCTATGTGAGAATGATATCTACACTACATACCACACAGGATTGTCATGAAAACATGACTTTTAACATCTTAAAACACTATATAAGCCTGAGATATTCATAATCAATTACTCAACAAGAATTCATTCACTGTTTACCACGTGCCATACAGTCTTATAACATTGCCTTTAAAAGGAGGGAGAAAAGCTTTGAACTACACAGAACTATGGGCAGATCCAAAATTCTCAACCAGAAGGAAAAAATTCTATCAGATGGGAAAAGATCAATTCAGACCCCAAAGTAAAAAATGGCCAGTTCTCAATGTAATTTTTATCCCTTATGAGTGTTGTAAGATTTTATTTGGGAGTAGTTAAATCCTTAGATTTCCAGTTGGGCACTAAGATTAAGTACACAGCAGGGAAGTGCATTCCAGCTAGCCATTAAAAATAGAGAAAAGGCCCACATTAAAGCTCTACTATTATGGGCGCCCTAGAAGAATCAAGGGAATTCCCTGCTAAAAATCATAATAGGTTAATAGGCCAAAAAACCCCATAAACTTGTACAAACTTCAAAATGATAACTCCATTCCCAGTTGGACTCCCAAGGTGAAAGATGTCTTAGCAGCTAGAACTAAAGAGACACCAGTTCCTCATAAATGGGACTTCTTTCCCAGAACAACCATAGACAGAATGGAAAGGTCATTCAGGAGGGAATAGAAGCAGCTGCATGTTGCTTTTAGGTTTCTGATGAAGCTGCTGTTCATGCTTCACTGGAGCAAGTTTAGCTTGAAGTAAAGTATTCTTGGATTGAGTCTCAAAAGACTTCAATAAAAATCTTGGTTTGTTTGTTTTTTCCCCTTCTACAAGTATTTCTGGCAGCTTCCTTTGTCTATGATGCCTAGTAGATGAAATTGAGTTCTTTGCTTATGTTACAGTGAAAGACTTGGTGTGGAAGTTTCCAGGATAATAACTTATTACTAATTACTATTAATAATAAGAGCTGCCATTCATATAGCAATGTAGATATCATATCTCATTTGAGAGATGTCAGGGAGTCACTTGTATTTTCCCCATTTCATAGATGAGTAAGCTGAACTGAATGAGGTGAGATCACATCATGCAGCCAGTCAGTGACTAAAGTTCAAATCAGACTCATGTCTTCCTGAGTATAGATCTATGATACCAGGCTGCCTCTCCCAGTGAAAAATGGAAACTAAGTATTAAATGTCCCCAAAGATTTAATTAACTGAACAAAAGGAGGACCCTTTTGTCTTCTTCCCACTATCTGCTTCTACACAAACCTCTTCTAACAGGGGATGATTTTCCTGAAAGGATAGAGTCCACATGAGGCAAGAGAATTTACAAAATGAGAAAGGAAAGGAATTTCCATAGTGGCTATAAACTAGACCCTGCTGTTTCCCAGAAGTTGCGAAATTATGTTGTAATCTTCTCGATGGATAGTGACAAGGTCTTATTTTTTTTCTTTTATCCTTCTCATTCCTATCAGAGAGACTTGTACAAGGAAGTTGCTTGAATCAATAGATTATTAGAATTGGAAGGGACCTCAAAAACCATGTAATCTAACCCCTGTTTATTTGATTAAAAAAATGAAAGAGGCCCAAAAAGGGGGAAGTAGGAAATTTATTCAAATATCTTAAAGGTTGTCATGTAGAACAAGATTGAGATTTATACTACCATGCCCCAGAGGGTAGACCTAGGAGTTACAGGGAAAGTTGCCATAAAGAAACAACTTCTTAAAAAATAAGAAAGTGAAATAGGCTACCCTTACAAGTCTCTGTCACAGGAGGTCTTCAAATGGATGCTTGAGGTTTTTCAAGGATTTTGTATAGGGGATTCCTGTGTTTTGGTACATATTGGATTAATTAACCTTACAACACCAAAATTTTGTGATCCTGTTATATATAACATAAGATCAATTATTCAGTAGCTTAATATTGTAACTAAAGGATATCCAGGTGTGTATTCTTTCCTTCTTTCCCTTGCTACTGGCCTGTGGTCACTTTTTGAGGTGGCCCTTTTCCCCCTTATCATTAGTATCATTAGATAAAGAAGGATAGAAGGATAAGCAAAGGTTGAAAATCTGATGTGATAGTTTTGGTAGAAAGTAAAAGGTATAGGTAATTATGAGACTTAATGGATAATTTTCGGATAAGCTATATCTGAACTGTCCCTGTTTTCATTTTCCATTACTTATTTTAAGTGTATTTTTGATAGAGTAATCCTAACTTTCAAATTTTCAACAATATTTACCATGCTTCCATTCTACAGGATATTTCCACTTGGACTTCCCATCATCAACTCAAATTAAATATACCCATAAGCAACTTTTATACTTCCCTAATTTTATTCATTCTTGCCTAATTCTCTCAATCATTCAGGCCTGAAAACTCTGAGCCATACTTGATTCTTCTCTTTCCAACTGTCTTCTTGCTCCATATCTTATCACTAATTCCTGCTGATTTGAGTGAATTAAATAAATCATTTATGGATTCTGTGCAAGGTACCCAACTTGTACCTTACTATGTTTAAGGCATCAGCCTTGTTCAGGCTTTCAGTACCCATAGCTTGGTCTATTATAATAGCTTCCTCATTATTCTCCCTTCTAATCTCTCCCCTATTTAATCCATCTTCCACACCACTTCTAAAACTATGTTCTTAAACAAAAAGCCTGAACTTTTCACCTTCCTGCTGAAAATCTTTTGGTGGCTTTCTACTACTACTAAAATAAAATACAAGCATTTCACCTTAAGGCCACATACAAAATGACTCTAATCTACTCTACTTGACCAGCTTCATTTTACCTACTCCTTTTTATGCACTTAAAGTTCCAACCCAACTAGTCCAAGTGCATATTTCCCCAAATCCATAATCCATCTTTATTCCCCACCTTTGTATTTTTCCCCATTCCACATGTCTAGAATGTTCTCTCTTTCTCTTGGCCTCTCAAAAACTTAAATTTCCTTCATTGTTCTGCTTACAGGCCATCTCTCCGGCAAAGGTTTTCCCTGAACTTTCTGTAATTGTTAGTGATTGCTCTCCTGAAATTGACTTCTCTGATATATTTCCTTCCTACTCACCTCCAGTCAAATATAAAGCCTTTGAAGACAGAAGCTTTTCCCTTTGTGGGCTTTGAATCAATAATGTACAGAGCCTTGTCTTCGTACATAAAATACCTAACAAATATTTATTGAATTGAATTGAGGTAAAAGCAAAAATCCTTAAACATATCTGAAAATGCATCCTTTAATTTCTGTTACCGCTGCACCCACCTTATCAACTAATATAGTTAGTTTTACACATGGACTTCATAATAGCCTCCCAATGTATATATTAAGAGTTCTTAGGAGTGGAGTCAAGATGGCAGAGTAAAAATAGGGACTTGCTTGAGTTATCCCCCAAACCCTTCCAAACACCAGCAAAAAATGACTCTGGACATATTCTAGAGCCACAGAACCTGCCAAATGATGAAGTGAAACACACTTCCAGCCCAAGACGGCCTATAAGGTTGACAGGAAGAGTATATTGCACCACATGGAAGCAGAGCACAGGGACTAGAGCAGTGGTTCTCAACCTGTGGTTATGTTCAATTTGTAACAATGAAAATGCATCCTACATATCAGATAGATTCATAACAGTAGCAAAATTACAGTTATGAAGTAGCAACGAAAATAATTTTATGGTTGGGGGTCACCACAACATGAGGAACTGTATTAAAGGGTAGCGGCATGTATCAGCAATGCAGTATTTACAATGCCTACAGTAACTATAAGTATGCTGATATGGTTATTATTCACAAAATGTAACAGGCTCTCTACATGAGAAATATAGCCAGAGCATTTATTCAAATACCAGAAAACTGAGTCCCAAAACCAGAAAGTCAAAGCCAACACAGTAGTTATGAAGTTGGCACATGTAAAGTAGTAAACACTCACATTCTCAAGCCTTCAAAACAGGACAGGCTACCTTAGGCAAAGATCCTCCTCTCCTCACCCACGACAACTACTCAGTGTCCAGGCAGCTTGCTCCCAGCAGCTCCAGCCCGCCCCCGCCCCAACAGTTCCTGTCCCTGGCAGGCCTCAGCAGGAGTCCTTAGCAGAGATTCTGGTAGGCTTAAAGAAAAAGGAATTCACGCCACTGGCACCACCACTGCTTCCAATCATTGGCACAGATGCTAGCTTGGTTCTGGCTTTCTCTTGTTCTACCTCTTCCTGCTACATCAGCAAACTCAACTGGCATGGAAGATCTTCAAATTCCAGTATCATTACATGGCATTAGGAAGGTTGAGAACTACTGGACTAGAGCATTCTTCCATGGACTGAATTGCTGGCAGCTATGGTGGTTTCCAGCCTTCTCAATGCACAAACGCTGAGGACAGCATAGAAGATCAGTGGGGGAAACCGCTGCTGCTGCTGCTGCTGCTGCTGCTGCTGCTGCTGCTGCTGCTGCTGCTGCTGCTGGTGCAGCTGGGCCCACAGATGGTGGAGGATAGAGAGGCTGGTACAAAACCCCTAGAACCTGGTACAGTACACCCACACACACCCACACACACACACACACACACATGAAGCAGAGTCCTACGTTGATGGAGTTAGAAAATCAAGCATTTGGTTAGGAAGATGAGCAAACAGCATTAAAAAAAGTTGGACTATAGAATCTTACTTTGGTGATAAAAAAGATCAAAACATACAAACAGAAGAAGACAACAAAGTCAAAGTTCCTACATCAAAAGCCTCTAAGAAAGTACATATTGGTCACAGGCCATGGATGATTCAAAGGATTTTGAAAATCAAGTAAGAGAAGTAGGGGAAAAATTGGGAAGAGAAATGAGAGTGATGCAAGAAAATCATGGAAAACAAGTCAACAGCTTGCTAAAAATACTGAAGAAAATAACACCTCAAAAATAGACTAACTCAAATGACAAAAGAGCCAATGAGAAGAATGTCTTAAAAAGCAGAATCTTTCAAATGGGAAGGAGGTTCAAAAGCTAACTGAAAAAAAATAATTCCTTCAAAATTAGAATGGAGCAAATAAATGACTTTATGAGAAATCAAGAAATTATAGAATAAAACCAAAAGAATGAAAAAAAACAGAATATGTGAAATGTCTCATTGGAAAAACCACTCTAGGAGAGATAATTTAAAAATTATTGGGCTATCTGAAAACCATTATCAAAAGAAGAGGCTACAAGGAAAACTGCCATGATATTCTAGAACCAGAGGGTGAAATAGAAATTGTAAGAATCCACCAATTTTCTCTTTAAAAAGATCCCAAAAGGAAAATTCCTAGGAATATTGTAGCCAAATTCCAGATTTCCCAAGTCAAGGAGAAAACATTGCAAGAAGTCAGAAAGAAACAATTCAAGTATTGTGGAAATACAATCAGCATAACATAAGACCAAGCAGCTTCTACATTAAGGGATTGAAGGGCTTAGAATAAGATACTCCAGAGTTCAGAGGTGCTAGGATGGTGGGGGGAGCGGGAGAGAGATGGGGAGAATTTGGAACTCAAAATCTTGTAGAAATGAATGTTGAAACCTAAAAATAAATTAATTAATAATAAAATTTTTTTTTAAGTTTTCTTCCTTATTCTCTATAATACTGTAGACAATATGTACTGCAATGGAGTAGAGGAGTCTTCAAATTTGTGGGTCTCTGGACTCCTTCATACTCCCCAAAACTATTGAGGACTCTAATGAGCTTTTGTATGTGAGAGATATAGCTGTTGATATTTACCATATTAGAAATTAAAACTAGTAAATTTGAAAAGAAAAATAGCAACAATTATAATTAACATTTACATAGCACTTACTATCATGCCAGATACTCTGCTAAATGCTTTGCAATTATCTCATTTGATCATCACAACAATCTGAAGAGGTAGCTACTGTTATTGTCCCCATTTAGTAGATGAGTAAACTGAAAGAAAAAACAAAAACAGAGGTTTAGCATTTGCCCAAGGTCACACAGCTAGTAAGTATCTGAGGTCAAATTTAAACTCAGGTCTTCCTGACTCCAGACCCAGAACTCTTTCTATTTATATCACCCATTTATTAAGTCATTAAAATAATAACAAACCCATTAGATGTTAACATAAATAAAATACTTTATGAAAAAAATAAATATTTTCTAGAACATACAAATAGTGAAAAGAGTAGCATTGTTTTACATATTTTTGCAAATCTTTTTAATGTCTGGCATAACACAAGCCAGCTGCTATCTCACAGCTGTTTCTGTATTCAGTCTGGTGTGATATGCTGTTTTGGTTGAATGATATAAAAAAGATGGTCTCACACAGACATTTAGTTAGAAAATAGAGGATTGTTTTACTAAACAAATAATAACTTATTAATATGAAAATAGTTTTGACCTCATGGACAGTCTGTTCATCAAGGACTGCACTTTGAGAACTGTGGGGATAAAGTAGTAGGCTTGAAGCCTGGAAGTATTTCCACAATACTTGAATTGTTTCTTTCTGACTTCTTGCAATATTTTCTCCTTGACTTGACCTAAGCCAGTCACATGACACTTCTGACCTTCAGTTTCCTCATCTGCAAAATGGGGATAATAATAGCATCTACCCCAAGGTTTGTTTTGAATATTACATGAGATACGCTGTGTGAATCACTATGTAAAGCCTTAAAGCAATATGTAAAATCTAGCCCTTTTTATTGTTCTAAATCTTGTTAACCATATCTCTTCCAAGTTTGAGAATAGACTTGAGAGTTTAGAGCTAAAGAGAATCAACAAATTCACCTATGGCAGCTCCCTCATTTTGTAATTAAGAAAATAAAGAGCCACAGTCTCACCCTAAGCCAGGGAATTGAAGCAAGAATCCAAGTTTCTTGACTCACTTCCCACCATACTGCCTTCAAGACAACTCTTCCTTACCTAGCTGTAAGATTAGTTCCACACTCTTTATTTTGAGTGAGCATGACCCTACTTCCTTTCCCATTCATTTTCTAATATTTTTTCTAATTTTCTAATATATTTTTAATAATTTTCTTCCATCTTCCATTCAAGATAAGTTTATTTACTGTTCTCCACAAACCTTGCATATCACACCATTTCCTTCTACCTGAGATGCCCTCCCTCCTCTCTTCCACTTAACCAAATTTTCTCTATTTTTCAAAGTCTGGATCAAATTTCATCTTTTTTGAGAATGGGAGACAATAACAATATTTAAAACATTCTGAATTAGTTGTTGATTTATAGGAGACTCAGATATTGTGTTCTCTCTAGAGCATTCAAGGACCTTAATTTTCAGATAGTCCCAAATCCTGGAGAAAAAGGTTCTGATGAAGTATGTCTGAATGGGAGCAGGAGCCATAGAGAAGATAGAGAAAAGGCAGGTAAAGCCCTCAGCAAAGCACAAAAAGGGAGCAACTCAAACTTGGAATCACTTTTCTTTTCTTCGCCCTTCTCTGCTTGGTCCAAGATACCAAAGTATGACTGCTCCTTCTGCTCCTCTTCCTAAACCTGGCCTCTATTTCTTACTTTCTAGTTCAACAGGAGGAATACTCCAATACCTCCCAAGACTCCTTATGAGAGGTGGTTTGCACATTAGTTCTGAAAAAACTAACCCAAAAGATTTTTTTAAATCCTTACTTAAAGAAAAAATAAAGGGGTATTTACTTAACCCAAAGAGTACCAACTAAGTTTGTGCTTTTAGATGAAATAAGATTACTTTTATACCCAATGTATGAGCAATTGATCAAGGGAAAATGAAAGCTCTCTTGGTAGAAAATTATTATTTATTATGCTGATGCAGATGATGATGATGATTAAAAACACAAGGATCTGTGCCTTCGTCATCACAAGAAATCATCACATCCTTCCACATATGCACAATGTAACTAGCCTATGACTTATAGATAAGTTCTAGGCATTTCCCAAGGCACAACAATTAAGTGTTTTGTCTAGTCCAGAAGTGGGGAATCTGTGACCTCAAAGCCACATGTGGCCCTCTAGATCCTCAAGTGTGGCTCTTTGACTGAATCCAAAATTCAAGTTCTCCATCCTGGTCTAGTGCGATAGCTAGTAAACATCAGAGCTAGGATTTCATAAAACCATAGATTTAGAGATAGGGGAGTATGGAGATGATCTAATTCAACCCTTTACAGATGAGGAATGGAGGTTATGAAAGATACAGTCACTTTCCAAGTGTCACCTAAGACAACATATGTCAGAGGTAGCATTTGAACTCAGGTACTAATGATTCTGTGACCAGGTTTCTATCCACTATGCCAGGCTGCTCAGGTCTTCCTGATTCTGTACTCAGTACTATACTGACAACATACATAATAATAGCTAATAGCTAATATTTATAGAGCACTGCAAGATTTCCAAAGAGCTTTACAAATATCTCATTTGATCCTTTCAACAACCCTGGAAGGTAGGTACTGTTATTATTCTCACTTTACAAATAAGGAAAGCAAAGCAGGGACAGAATTATTCAGCCAGTAAATATCTGAGGCAGTATTTGAACTCAGATTTTCTGTATAACAGGTCCAGAACTCTAATCACTGTACCTTTGTACCAAATGTGTAACAACATTTCTATACCATATAATGCTTTTAGATTCATCAAATTTTTGTCCCACACTTCTTTGAGATATTTAATGCAAGCATTATTACTTACCTCTTCACATGGGGACATTAAGGCTCAAAGAATATACATGACTTGCTCAAGGTAAGAGACCCAGTGCCATAACTGAGACTGATCCATTGCTCTATCTATGAGTAACTAGTTTGGCCTAAACCTAGCTTGCTTAATCCTAATAGTGAAAAAAGAGGATAGGCAACTTTCCATTCTACTGCTGGAACATTTTTTTTCTGATCTCATTCCTCTGTCTTAAAATTTTATCCCCTTCCTAGCAATAGACATTAAGTAAAGTGTTTGATGCTATGTAAGCAGTCCTGAACTGTGGAAGCAATGATCACAGGACACTTGCATAGCTATAAAATCAATCTACCCAATAATTATTGGATAAATCTTCCCAAATCTTGGTTAGATACCCAAAACCAAACATGCTTTCAAGTATGAGCTGTGCCAATATTATACCCTACTAAAACTAAACTTTTAATAACTGTCAAAAGCCTATCAAACCTCATATTTTTAGGAAACATTATCAACATCTTCTGATGGTACAACATATAGTCATAAGAACCTATTGCACTTGTACGGTACTTCATAAAAAATTCTCAGATGCACTCCTGTATAAGTTTATTCCAAAGAATCATATATTGCACACAGTGCAAGAATTTTGTTTAGTCATTTCAGTTGTGTCTGACTCATTCTGACCCCATCTGGGGTCTTCATGGCAGAGATGCTGGAGTGGTTTGTCATTTCATTCTCCAGCTCATTTTACAGATGAGGAAACTAAAGCAAACAATGTTAAGTGGCTTACCCAGGGTCAAACAGATAGTAAATATATGAAGTCAGATTTGAGGTCACAAAGGTGGGTCTTCTTGACTCCAGGTCCAGTGGTCTATTCACTGTGCCACCTAACTGCCCCATCAAGAATGCACGTCCTTTAAATGTTTCAATCAATCATCACAGAAAATGTTCAATGCTCTGAGTGATCATCTCCATATTCTATGTTATACAGCTCATGTCTAAACATCAGGAACTAGGCAGCACAACTTAGAATCAGGATGTTGTAACCTAACCCTGTCTTCCCCCAATGTGGGTAAGTTCACCTAGGAGACCTCCCCAAACCCAACAAAGCCCACCTAGGCAACAAACCTGCCAAGTAAACATGCAAAAACCTGTCGCCTGGAACCCATAACACCCCCCCCAACACACACACACACACACACACACACACACACACACACACACTTTTGGTTAGCTCTCAGAATAGATTTGGGGACTTTCCAGTTGGGCAACAAACTGATCACTAGGCAACAATTGTTAGACGAACTGATTGCTACCTTTTGGCTTCTGTATTTTCCCCACTTGTGTAGCAACTGACTATGTTGTGGTTTCCCCTGGTAACAGTTATGTTGTGACTTTTGTCTATATAAGCCCTGAGGAAATGCATCTTATGGCTGCTTGATTTGGGTGGTGTTCACCCCTTGCAGTCGCCTGCTATTAAATCCCACTTAAAAAGATTAACAGTCTCACTGGCTCATTTCTCAGTACACCAAGGGAGACCTAAGTTTAGATCCTGCCTCTAATACTTCTTAGCTATGTGACCTTTGGGCAAGCCACTTAATCTTAGCCTCAGTTTCATCTGGAAAAAAAGGATAATAATGGCACCCACCCACACAAGTTTGTTGTGAGGACCAAATGAGATAATGTCCACATGATACTTTTGTAAAACTTAGAGCAATATATAAAAGCTAGCTGCTGTCATTTGTATTATTATTGTTGTTGTTGCTGTTCTTATAGGAAGTGAGCAAGTCTAGGTCATATTTACTAAGCATAGTTCTACAAATATTAAAAATACAAACAAAAAAAAGAGAGGAAAATTAGCCAGAAACAATTTGTTTGGAATCAAGAAAAAGAATGGTATCATATCTGGCTTAAAGAGCAAAACGAGTATCTAACTTTTATTGCCTGTATTATATTTGTAATACCAAAATCTTATTTTTACTTAATAGTAAATCAGTTAAGATGCAAGCAAGGCAGCACTTAATAATGAAAAGCAAAACAAAAACATCCCTTCTTCCACCCAGGAGCACAGGAGTCCATAGGTGTTTGATTCTATAGTTGCTCAGAGTCTTAGTTAATTACTTAAAATGACCACAGGAAATTTGAGATTGAGCTTTGGGCAAGGTGCAACTTATCTTGAAAAGGGACTTAATTATGATCATTCTTTCCTGAAGAAGTTAGTGGTTGGCAGCTGAGGTCAGGGTATTACCCAGGTCAGTGAAGCAGTAGAAAGTGCTTGTGTAGCTCAAGCTAGGGATCAGCTCTTTTGAAGAGTTGTGTGTCTGGAAGAAGGTCAGATCACAGCTGGAGAGTCCAAATGAGCTCAGTTGTCTGCAGGAATGAATATTTTTTTTCAAAGAAGGGCACTGCCTCACACTTACTTTTAATTAGTAAACACTGTTTTTTTAATAGGTTGATCGCATTCATATTGAAGAAGTCCACAATATATAACAAGTGACTGGACATCTACAATGTTTGGAAGCAAGAAACATGTCCATAGGATCATAGAAAAGACCTTAGAGTCACCAAATCAAACCCTATAATTTAACCAGTGATATTGAATTTCTTTACCAAAATAGATCATATACTAGGACTTATTCTCCAAATTTCACTCCCTTTCCTCAAGCAAAGCAATCAGGAAAAAATCAGACATATGCCAGTATTCCAAGTATTAAGGCAAATTTAACAAAAAAAAATAGCACTCAAAATCAAAAGGTAATGAGATGTCAGTCAATAAACATTTATGAAACATTTGCTATATTTCAGGTACTATTCCAAGAGGCAAAAAAAATCTCTACCATCAAGGAGCTCACAATATAATATGGATGATCAGAAGCACACAAATGTGCTATATGCAGAATATAGGGGATAAATAAGCCCTATTCAGGATAAATTTAAGAAATTATTTTTAAAAGGAAGGCATAAGAATTAAGAGAGACTGGGAAAGGCTTCTTGTAAAACATGAGAGTTTAGCTGAGACTCAAGAGAAACCAGAAGGCAATGATGAGGAAGTCCATTCTAGGCATAGGGAAAACTAGAGAAAAAGCCCCTAACCAAGAGATGGAATATCTTGTTTATGGAACAACAAAGAAGCCAGTGTCATTGGGTTGAAGAGTACATGGCAAAAGAGTAAGAAGACTGGAAAGACAGGATGGGGCTAGGTTGCAAAGGACTTTGAATGCCAAACAGAGCATTTTATATTTGATCCTGGAAAATAGGGAGAGATCTTGGAGTTTATTGAATGGAGAAGGGTGAACCTGCCAATTTGTACAAATCAGTTTGGTGGCTCAAAGGAAGATGGATTAGAGACAGATGAGCTTTGAGGCAGGTAGACCCACCAGCAAGCTATTGCAATAGTCCAGGTATAAGGTGATGAGGGCCTGCCCCAGGGTAGTAGCCATGTCAGAGCAGAGAAAAGGAATATTCAAAAGATGTTACAAAGATAAAATTGACAGGCCTTGGAAACAGATTGGATGTGAAGGTGCATGGCAATGAACTGTCTAAGATAACACCTAGGTTTCAAGCTTGAGGGACTAAGAGAATAATGTTGCTCTCAGCAATAATAGGAGAATTAGGAGGCAGAGAAGAGTTTAGGGTAATAGATAATGAGTTCAGCTTTGAATATGCTAAATTTAATGTCTACTGGACATCCAGTTCAAGAACTGTGAGCTGCAGTTAGAGATGAGATATTGGAGGTTAGCAGAGAAATTAGATAGGTAGATTTGAGAATCATCAGAATAGAGATGGTAATGAAATCCATGTGAGCTAATGACTTCACCAAGTGAAGTAGTAAGGTCTCAGGACACAACTCTATGAGATACTACATATACATACATACATGCATGCACACACATACACAAATCTAGACCTATACACACATTATATATGCACATGAATATACATATATGTGTTTGTGTGCATGCATATATGGCAAAAAACATTCCCTAACAGATAATTGATTGGTCTATAGACAAAAAATTCTTAAAAGAATTTCAAATTATTAACAATCATGTGAAAAAATGTTCCAAATTACTAATCACAAATTTACTAATTTATAAAATAAAACAAAGCCAAGTTTCATCTTATGATGATAAAATTGGCAAAGGGTGAGAAAAGATAGAAATAGTCAATTTTGGGGAGAGTGTGAGAAGTATACGCTAGAATACTGTTGGTGTGGCTATGAATCAGTACAAACATTTTAGAAAGCAATTTAGAGTTATGCAAATAAAGTGACTAAAATGTCTATAACTTTTAATCCTGAGATTCTACTACAAAACATACACATCAAGGAGACTGTCAATTAAAAGAAAAAGTCCTCACGTATACTAAAATACTTACACTATCACTTTCTGTAAGAGCAAAGAACAGATATGAAGTAGGTGATTATCAACTGAAGAATGGCTAAACATATTATGGTACATAAATGTAATGGAATATTATTATAAGTAAATATTATATTGGGTATAGAGAAGCATGGAAATGCAAGAACTGGTGAAGAGTGACCTAAATAGATGCAAGGAAAAAATATACAGCATGACTGCAATAATGTAAATCAGAAAGAATAAACACCACAAAACAATCACAGTGAATATTGTAAAATTACAAAAATTAAGCATAACCCCAGTGAAGAACCATGAAAAGACATCTCTCCTCTGTCTCTGCAGACATGAGAAGTGTATAAGTGTGGTACATCATACACATTTTGAGATTTTTCTATGTATTTATCAATTTTGCTTATTTTTCTTTTTCCTATTTTAATTATTTTATTTTTTAAAAAAGAATCATTATTATGTAATGTGGCTGTCTGGGACAGGGAAAAAGGATACAAGGTTAATTTTAGATGATATAAAGACACAGGATCGATACATTTTTATTTTAATAAATAAAAGAATGGCATGGGGAAATGAACAACCATTATTTATTCATTTTGTCTTGCCAGATTGGAGTCTTTCTTTCAAAACTTTGCCATAATGTAGCTGTCCTTCTCTAATCTCTTTAGTCATTTCAGTTATCTTTTTTGGGATATTTAGCCATTTCATTCCTTTTGAAGTACAACCTTCATATAGTTCTCCCAAAAGACAAATAGTTGCTGGGTTTTTTTTTCAAACAAGGATAAAATTTTCCCTTTTTTATTTCCAATACTATTCTGATTAGTACCTAGCATTTTGTTTATCTCTTGGGTCATAAGTGTTTATTAGGCTACTCTCTTCTCAGAATCTTTACAGTTGGGGTTATTTTTTAAATTTAATTTTTATTTTCAATTATAAAACTTCTTCCTCCATCCATACCCTCTCTCAATCACTGAGAAGTCAAGAAATTCAATCATCATTACACATATGAAGTCATGCAAAACATAATTTCTACATTAGTTATGTTTTGATCAGAGTTGATAAGTATTTTACCATTGCTTATCTTTATAATGTGGCTGTTACTACGTAAATTGTTCTCTTGCTTCTGCTCATTTTATTTTGGATCAGTTCATATAAATCTTTCTAGTTGTCTCTGAAAACATTTCTTTCATCATTTCTTCCAACTCATTAGTATTCCATCACATTCACATGCCATATCTTTTTGATTTGTTCACTAAATGATACACATACCTTCAGTTCCCAATCTTTTGCCTTCACAAAAAGACCTGCTAAAATATTTTTGTATAAATTGGTCCTTTTCCTTTTATCTCTTTGGAGTATAGATATAGCAGTCACATTATTGGGTACCCACAATTTGAGCATAGTTTCAAATTGTTCTCCAGGATGATTGGAGTAATTTGCAGTTCTACAAAAAATATATTAGTGTACCTGTTTTCCAAATTCCCCTTTAGAATTCGTCATTTTTTGTCATATTAGCTGATTTGATAGGTATGAAGTGGTATCTTAGTATTATTTTAATTTTCACTTTTCTAATTATTAGTAATTTAGTGGATTTTATGTAACTATTGATAGCTTTGATTTCTTTTTTCTGAAAACTCTCTGTTCATATCCTTTAACCACTTATCAATTGAAGGATTTATTTTTACAAATTTAGTTCAGTTCCCTATATATTTGAGAAATAAGACTTTTATCAAAGAAACCTCCTATATTTTTGCCCATAAACTTTCTACTTTCCTTCTATTTTTGGCTGTGTTGGTTGTGTTTGGGGGAAAAAAATTATTTGAATATAATCAAAATTATATATTTTGCCTCATGTCAAGTACTTTATCTTTTATTTGCTCATGGACATCCCTCTTATCCATGATTTGACAAGTAATTTTTCTATGCTCCTCTAATTTTCTTGTATCACCTTTTATGTCAAAAGCACATACCCATTTTGAGCTTATCTTTGTATACAGTGTGAAATGCTGGTCTATGCCAAAATTCCACCAGACTGCTTTCTAGTTTTCTCAACAGTTTTTGTCACATACTGAGTTCCTGTTCCAATAGCTTGGATTGCCAGCTTTATCAAACACTAGTTTATTTTGACGATTCTTTTCTGTATATTGTGTGCCTAATCTATTATATTGATCAATTGTTCAGTTTCTTATCCAGTATGAGATTGTTTTGATGATTACCACTTTGAGAATAGTTTGAAATATAATACTTCTAGGCTGCCTTCCTTCCCATTTTTTTCATTGATTCCTTTTGCATTCTTGACCTTTTATTCCTCAAAAATAATTCTGTCGTTGTTTTCTAGCTGTATGAGATAATCTTTTAGTAAATTTTTGTTATATTGTTTTTCAATGTATCATGGAGTCATAAGCTTCAGCTTGGCCAATTCTGATTTTCACGGAATTATTTTCTTCAGTATTTGACTCTTCTCAGGCAACTTTTTCCTATCTTCCTGTAATTTTATCTCCAGTCCTAGAACATTTCATTATCCAGAAAAGCTTCAAGTTAAGTCACAATCTTATATTCACTTTATTATTCACTATATTCTTCTTTTTCAAAGATATTCCAGAGTTCCATGCTGACCTTTTAATTTGTCTTTGGCGTTTATGGGTTGATAAGTTTGGAAACTGCCACAGCTACTGATGATTCACTCTCATGAAGTCTGGTCTGGCCACTGCTGGTCAGGACCACTGTGAGGCTAAAATCACAGGCTCACCCTGGCCTGGACTCAGCTCCCAGTATGCTAAAATGGGCCTTTCCTATAGATTGGAGAAACAAATTTCAACAGTTCACTGAAGAGAATAATGCCTTCAGAATCAGATTGGAGCAAGGAAGCTAGTGACTTTATGAGAAATCAAGATACTATAAAACAGATCCAAACAAATAAAAAATAAAAGACAATGTGAAATATCTCATTGGAAAACCAGTGACCTAGATAATAGATCCAGGAGAGATCATTTTAAAATTATTGGACTACCTGAAAGCCATGATCAAGAAAAGAACCTAGAAATCATCCTTCAAGAAATTCTCAAGGAAAATTGCCCTGATATTTTAGAACCAGAGGGCAAAATAGAACCTGAAAGAATTCACTGATCACCTCTTTAAAAAGATCCCCAAAAGAAAACTCCTAGGAATATTATAGCAAAATTCCAGAGTTCCCAGGTCAAGGAGAAAATATTACAAGCATCCAAGAGGAAACAATTTGAATATTGTGGAAACACAATCAGGATAACACAAGATCTAGCAATTTCTACATTAAGGGATTGAAGGGCTTAGAATATGATATTCTGGAGATCAAAGGAGCTAGGATTAAAACCAAGAATCACCTACCCAGAAAAACTATATATTATGTTTCAGGGGAAAATATGGTCATTCAATGAAATAGAGGACTTTCAAGCATTCTTGATAAAAAAAAAGAATTGAATAGAAAATTTAATGTTCAAATACAAGAAGCAAGAGAAGCATGTGAAGGTAAACAGGGATAAGAAATCATAAGGAACTTATTAAAGTTGAACTATTTACATTCCTATATGGAAAAACAATAATTGCAGCTCATGAAACTCTGATCAGTATGAGGATAGTTGAAGGGAATATAAATATGTGTGTTTAAGTATGTGTGTATGCATTTGCATGTGTATGTATGTGTCTGTGTGTGTGTAGATACATATATATGTTTATATAGGAGGGTAGATGTGCATAAAAATACATACATGAGTGTATGTATATATGTGTATATGTATACATAGACAGAGGGCACAGGATCAGTTGAATAGGAAGGGATGCTATCTAAAATATATAATTAAGAGGCAAGAGGCACTGGCCAGTAGGGTTCAGGACCAGAAATTGTCAGGCCATTGTAGCAAGTGCAGTATAATTGGATATATGAGAATGTCCTTCATGCAAAGTTCACTGGGTTTCACAATTAAATCTGTGTGACCTTGTAGAATACAATATAATACAATATATTTTTGTTAAGTGCTTACTACTACCAGACCTGTAGACCTGAGTTCAAATCAGTTTTCAGATATTGATTAGCCATGGGATCTTGGGCAGGTCACTAAAGCACTGTTTGCCTTGGAAACCATTAGGTGGCTTAGTGGATAAGCTTGGACATGGAGTCAGGAAGGCCTGAGTTCAAATTCAGCTTCAGATACTCACTATCTATGTGGCCCTAAGCAAGTCATTTAGCCTCTGTTTGCCTTAATTAATTGGAGAAGGAGATGGCAAGCCACTTCAGCATGTTTGCCAAGAGAATCCCAAAAGAGATCATGAAGAGCTGGACACAACTGAATGACTGAACACTACCAATAACACTGTCAGCCACTATGCTAGGTGCTGGGAATACAAATAAAAAATACAAAAGGGAGAGGCGGACTCCCAGACCAGGAGTTTTATTTCCTTTGTAATACAAATAAACCAAAGCTGCTAATAAAAAGTGGAAACTTACCTGTAAAGTTAAGATCCTGACCCTTTTATAAAGGAAAGCTTTGGAAGGGGTTCTGTGTTCCACCCTCCAGCCCTCCAATTAGAGAAATGAGAATGCTGAGGGAGTTAAGAAGGTGTTGAATATCCAACCTGAGTTAATCAGCATACTGATGAGATTTCAGGTGATCAGCATCTCCTGGGTGAAGCATGAAGTTGTATGGGGTCCAAATTGTTAAAAGCAGAGTTGCTGGTTGAGAGTGGAGAGTTTCTTAAAAAGTCACTTAACCCCTTTGGATCTCAGTTTCCTTACTTGTAAAATAAAAGAATTGGAATATATGGCCTCTCAAATCCCTTCTAATTCTAAAACTATGGCCCTATGATCTGAAATCTATGATGTTATGATCTGACCTTACTATGAGGAGAGAGTAGAAAAGAGTTTAAAAAAAACCATAATATTTCAAAATTCTGTATTTAAGTCTGAATTCCATCCAAAAGGGACACCCAAAAGGAAGAGTCTAAAGATGGAATACATGTCCAGAGATTATAGCAACAATATAGATTCTTAATCCGGGATCCATGGATAGGCTTCAGGGAGTCTAGGTATTAGGATAGGAAATATATACCTTTATTTCCATTAACCTCTAAATGAAATTCAACATTTAATAACTAATCTGGAAAACAGACCAAGGAGAGACAATATGAGAATTGTTGGACTTCCTGAAAGTTATGATTAAAAAAAAGTCTAGTCTCTATAATTTGAGAGATTATTAAGGAAAATCTTCCTAAAGTTTTAGAATGAAAAAGTAAAATATCTATAATGGGGATAAGCTAGAGCCTTCCCAATAAGATCAGGAGTGAAACAAGGATGCCTATTATTACCATTAGTATTCGATCTTGTATTAAAATGCTAGCAAAAGCAATAAGAGGGTGTAAAAAAAGAAATTGAAGGAATCAGAGTGGACAATGAGGTGATAAAGCTATTACTTTTGTAGATGATGTGATGAGAAACTTGGAAAATCCTAAAGATTCAACTAAAAAGTTAGTTAAAACAATTAATAGTAGCAGAATAGTAAGATATAAAATACACCCATATAAACCATCAGCATTTCTACATATTACCAACATAACCTTGAAAAATAGATAGTAAGTGATGCCCTATTTAAAATAATTGTAGACAGCTTAAAATACCTAGGAGGATACCTTCCATGGCAAACCCAGGAATTGCATTAATATTTTTATAGTTTTATACATAATTTGAGAAATGTTAATTGTTTATAGGAAGGCAGAGCTAATATGACAAAAATGACAAACCTACCTAAAGTAATCTACTTATTCAATGCTATTTCAATTAAATTACAAAAAAAAAATTGAGCTAGAAAAAAATAATAGCAAAACTCATTTGGAAGAACAAAAGGTCAAAACCAAAGTAATTAAAGAAAAATGTAAAGGAAGGCAGTTTAGCAGTACCAGATCTTAAACTATATTATAAGGTAGTAATTTTCAAAATTATCTGGTACTGGTTAAGAAAGAAAAAGATTGTCCAGTGGAACAGAGCAGATACAAAATACACAGTAGTAATTGATTATAATAACTCTGTTTGACAAATGTAAATATTTAAGCTTCAGGGCCAAGAATACACTATTTGGTTTAAAAAAATTGTTGGGAAAACTGTAAAACAATTTGGCAGAAATTGGGTATAAACCAATCACTTACACCATTTACCAAGATAAGGTAAAAATAGATATATGACCTAGATATAAAGAGAAATATCATAAGAACAGTAGGACATGGGACATATTACCTGTCAGACTTATGGATGGGAAAAATTATGAATAAACAAGAGATGGAAAGCATTGTGAGATGCAAATGGATAATTTTGATTACATTAAATTAGAAAGGTTTTGTATAAATAAAATGAATGTACCTAAGATTAGAAGCAAACCAGAAAATTGGGGAAATTGTTATAGACAATTTTTCAGGTCTCATATCTCAAATATGTAGAGAATTTTGTCAAATTTATAAGAATATGAGTCATTCCCCAATTAATAAATAGTCAAATGATATGAACAGGCTGTTTTTTAATGAAGAAATCAAAACTACATATGGTTATATGAAAAAATAATCTAAAATCATTACTGAATAGATAAGTGTACATTAAAACAACTTTGAGATATCTCACATCTATCAGATTGGCTAACATGATAGAAAGGGGAAAATGACAGATGTTGGAAAGGATAAGAAAAAATTGGGACACTAATGCAATGTTGTTATATAACCATGAACTGATTCAACTATTTTGGAGAGCAATCTGGAATTATGCCCAAAGAGTTATAAAAATGTGTTTAACCTTTGACCCAGCTATTAATACCACTATTAAGTTTGTTTCCCAAGGTGATCAGGGAAAAAGGCAAAGTGTCTATATGTTCTAAAGTATTTATAGCAGCTATCTTTGCGGTGTCAAAGAACTGGAAACTGAGGGGACACCCATCAATTGGGGAATGGCTAAAGTTGTGGTATGTAATTGTATTGGGATATTACTGTGCTATAAAAATGATAAGCTGGTTGATTTTAGAAAAATATGGAAAGACTTGCATGAAATAAAGAAAAGTGAAATGAACAAAACCAAGAGAACATTGTATACAGTAACAGTAATATTGTTCAAAGAATAATTGTGAACAAATCAGTTATTACAAATACTCAAATCAACTACAAAGTACCTATGAAGGAAGATGTGAGCCACCTCCAGAGAAAGAACCAATAAATAGATGTATGTATAGTATGGTTTTACATATATTTGTAAATCTGTGTCAAATGGTGGCTTTCTTTAGTGCAGGGTGGAGAGGGAAGGAAGGAGGGAGACAACTTGGAATTTAAAGTTAACAAAAATAAGTAATAGATAGATAAAATTAATTTTAAAAGTTTTAATCCTAAAAATTTTACTGAATGTATGTTTTAAAAAGAATAGGTGCCACACTTAAAAGAGGTCAAATCCTATGTGGAAAAGAAATTTGCCCAAAGTCACAAAAGTTGTAGTTAACAGAACTGGAATTTAAATCCAGATCTTCTTATTCTAAATCCATTTCTTTTCCCCTTTTATAAGATTTAGACAAAACATGAGGCAGATTACATCACCCAAAGTGAGATCTAGTACATATAGATAGGCCTGCACAACCCCTAACCAAGTTATAACTTATGTATTTAAAACTTACCAGAGTATATAATGGACTAGATTCTGGACATTAAGGAGGCTGCCTTTCACAGCTATACTTGGTATCTGTTGCATCACAGGCTGTTCGCCCTCTTCACCAGATTTAAACAACCTTCCACCCTTAGTATAGGTAAATAAGAGCTCTAAATTGCCTACTATTTACTATAGAGAAGGAGATTTTCACAAATGTTTGTAAGGAGTGATTCCCATGTAAGCAACTGGCTAGTTCCTCTGAGGATCTGCCCTCCTCTGGTGGTTCCAACAGCAAAAGACTGAACACTTGCCAATTCTTCTACAATTTCACCTTTGAGAACCTTCAAGACTCTTGGAAAAACACTATCTGATCTTGATGATGTTTTTCCATCTAGTTAATCAATCCCATGCTTTGATCTGTGATACCATAAATATAGTTGCTGCCTCAAGCAATGCACAACACTACCCACACATGCCTGCCCATTCTTTTCAACCCTTGTCCATACCCTCCCATAAGTTATCCAGAAGAGATTCTCCCAACATTCTGGATGCCTTCTTCTTCTAGGTCATTTGACATCATAAGTACACCAATGGGCTGAGTAGATTTTCTTTTGCTGGATGATTAGTACATTTTTCCCAGACACCCATGAAGTTCTCTACACTACTTCTCCTACAGGGATGTTACTTCATGTAACCTTAGTGCCACATTTTGAGGGGTCCACTTTTTTTGCTTTTGGCCCATTTTGACCTGAATACTTTTTATATTGTATTAATGAAAACCTTTCTTTGGAAATATGAAGTATTCCATTCATTTCTACTTAGAATCTCTCCACTCCATTCATTGAAATAGTGAAATATTTTCAAGTTGGTTTAAAAAACATTCTCTCTAATTACTCCTATTTGATATGACTATCACGTATCTGGAACATATTGGGTTTCATTCAATTCATTTTAACAAGAATTTATTGAAGACCTACTACTAATACTACATGCCTGGCACGGATGATACAAATCCAAAAAAAAAAACCTCAGCCCTTACCCTCAAGGATCTTACATTCTACTGGCTCCTATTAATGTATTTCAGACAAAGCACTAGTTAGTTCAAAGCTCTGAAAACTACGAGATACATAAAGGTTGAAAGAATTCAAGAGGAGGATCTCTAAGATAATAAAAAATACTGATAGGTATGATCAAAATTCTTACCTCAAAGAGAGCTAGATAGTTTAACAGGTAGGGATATGAAAGTTGTTTTTTTTTTTCAAACATGGAACCCTATTTGGGGGGGTTTCTCATTTAGTAAGGAGAAAACAAGGAGTTTAAAATTATATCTGAAGTGGGTCAAATTAGATTTAAAGAAGCATTTACTAAACAAGTGGTTAAAAGGAATAAATAGGCTTCACATGGGACTCTCACTGGTGCTAATATAAAACTAGAGAATTCTCATCTCATCTCATTAGGGTGTAGTCTTGATTACAGGGTAGATGATAGACAATATTTCTTTCATTCTTCTTGACATAGCCTTCTGCTTTCTTGAATGAAAGATAATAAACTGATCCACACTCTTATAAATCATCTTTTAAGATATGCTCTAGAGAGAAGTTAGATTTTTGTCTAGAATTGTGATGATACATTCATCAAGAAAGTTTTTATGTTATTTTAGACCACAAGTTCCTATCAGTTTTTGACATAGAGTTCTTTGCAGCTGGGTGAAATCTATGGAGCCCTTCTAAGAAAAATATTTTAAAAGCACAAAATAAAATGTACAGGTTTTTAAAGGAAATTAATTTTATTGAAATGTGATTGTCAGATTATTTTAAAAATTCCCAGGTTCCACTTTAAGAATGGTCCTCAACATTAATTTTTTTCAGGATCTTGGTAAGGCACAGCCATATATGTCTTTAATTTTTTGCCTAATTCTTACACAACGTATCTTGGACCTTGATGACCTAATGATTGTGAACTAAAGTATTTTGGAAAAGAGAACTGTGCTGCTTCCCAGACTGTAGATGCCACAGCTCTCCCTGAATCTAAACATTTCAAGAATTGTCATGATGACCTTGAGTTTTTCTTCTCTCACACACACACAAAAAACTCTGTTGATTACATTTCCAATTTTCATGGAATTTTCGACATTTTTTAACTTACTGAAATAGCATTTAATTGTTATTCATTCTTTGTGGTATCTTTTAGAGAGCCCCATTAATTAAGGTGAGAATGTAGAGGAATCTAGTTCTGCTGCATAAGGGAAATGCTTTTGATCTTTTATATGAATATTAGTGATCCAAAGAAACACATTATCCGACATTCATTTTTCCTCTTGTACTAGGTTTCAAGTGTTTGTCATCATTTCACCTTTTCTATCTTCATTTTTACTTTATCCTTTAAAAAAATTTTTTTTGCTTTTTGGAGGTGGGAAGGTAGGGCAATTGGAGTTAAATGACTTGCCCAAGGTCATGCAGGTAGTTTTGTATTAAGTGTCTGAGGCTAGATTTGAACTCAGGTCCTCTTGACTTCAGGGTCAGTTCTTTATTCACAATGCCACCTAGCTACCTCTTTTACTTTATTCTTAACAGCTCTCACCTATAACATCTTTATTTTGGCAAACATGAAGTTAAGACAGATTAAACAAAGTTGCCTTTGGGAGAAAATAGACAAAATACAGAGAAGATGGGACTGCTCTGCTTCTACTCCTTCTCCACACAGGACAATTAGGTCCTAGGCCAAGTCCCACTTGTTCAATGTTTGGGTTTTGATGGCTCAAAGTGACTATAAATAACAATTGCTTTTATTCTGGCCAGAAATCCTGAGGATTCTTCCCTTGGATTGATTCTTTTGAGAAGCAAACTCAGTCATCTTTTGCCTCAATTCTTACCTAGCCTTTAATCACTGAATGGGTGTTGCCTCAGATATAAACCTGGGAAAGAGCTTAGCTTAAAAAGACTAAGATCTCCAGGCCCATTGTCAATTTCCTGATCTATCTCTTGTCATGGATTTTGATGACTCTGAAGGAGAGAGTGATGCTAATTACTTTGCATAAGCCTGCCTCATTAAAATTCAGATTCACCCTGGTACAGACTGCCCAGATATGGAGTAAGGATATCTTTGTACTGACAAGTAGTGTAAAACATAATGCATACCATGCCCCTCCTATCTCATTTATGGTAAACAAAAACAATTTTAGAGGGTTTTCCATGGCCAGAGCCAAGATGATGGAGTAGAGAAAGCATTCAACTGAGCTCTCCCAACATTCCTCTCCAAACCACTTTAAAATAATGCCTCAAATCAAATACTGGACTGGCAGAGACAACAAAAGGTTAGAGTGAAACATTCTTCTAGTCTAAGACAATGCATGAAGTCAGAAAGAGAGATCTGTAACATGAGGGTGGAGGCCAGCCCACAACCACCAATGTGGAAGAAATACCAGTGGTGGGACTTGGCGATAGTGACAAAAACAGCAGAAACTTTCGGAACTCTCAGATCAGAGATAGTAAGAGGACCTAATGACTATCAAAGAGATTACAGGGTAATCCTGTGCTAGCACTGGAAGTAGGATGAGATGTGACTTGGCAATTCTATTACTTATATACATGGCTGGGTCATAGTTCAAGACTGGAGAAGAGCACTTTCAGCCAAGAGAGAGGTGAAGGCCTCTGAGACAGTATCACCTCCAGGCTAAAGTAATAAGAGATTCTAAGGAATTCTCATTTATGGTCCCAAGGATGGAGAAGGGGTTTGTGAAGCACTATTGATTGAAATTACAAGGTGCTCTTTCTGGGTAAGTAACAGAGTGCACACCAAGAAAGCATTAACTACACCCCCCTAAAAAAGCACCCAAAACTTCCAAACCCTTAGAATTAGTTCTGAAAATAGAAATGTGAAATAGCTTTGAGCCTGAGTAAGTTACCTCTCCCTACTCCCTGCTTGGAACATTGCCGAACTTTAACATAAAGTTCAGAATCAAGAAAAAGGGTGGGAAAACAAGTAAACAACAAAAAAGAACCTTAACATAACAATATACTGGGGTGATGGGAGATCAACACAAATTCAGAAAAAGAAAATGAAGTCAAAACAGCTAAAAGCAAAGTCTCAAAGGGGGAAAAAAGTCCAGAAAGAATTCCTGGAAGAGCTAAAGACTTATTCTCAAAATCAAATAAGAGTGGTAGAGAAAAATAGGTTTAAAATGAGAGTAAAGTAAGAAAATTATGAAAAGATAATTAACAGCTTGGCAAAAGAGACACAGAAAACACTGGAAAAAATAACACCTTAAAAAGTAGAATTGACCAAATGGAAAAAAAGTGATACAAAAAGTTCATTGAAAAAAAATCATTCTTTAAAAATTAGAATTGGATAAATGGAATCTAAGGACTCAATACGACATCAAAAAATAATAATAAAACAAAGTCAAAACAACAAAGAATATAGAAGACCAGGAAATATCTCATAGTAAAAACAAATGGCCTGGAAAATAGATTGAGGCGAGGTCATATTACAATTATTAGATTACCTGAAAGCCATGATCAAAGAAAGAGCCTAGATATCTTATTTCAAGAAAGTATAAAGGAAAACTGCTTTTATATCCTAGAACCAGAGGTTAAAATAGAAATTGAAACAATCTACTGATTAGCACTTGAAGAAGCTCTCATAATGAAAACTCCAAGGAATATTATAGCAAAATTCCAAAACTCCCAGTTCAAAGAGAAGACACTCCCAATAGCCAGAAAGAAACCATTCAAGTTCATGGAACCACAGTCAGGAATACACAAGATTTAACAATTACCAAATCAAAGAAACAGAGAACTTAGAACATAATTTTACAGAAGGAAAAAGAACTTGGATTATAAGCAAGAATAATCTACCCAGCAAAACTGAGCATAATCTTTCAAGGGAAAAAATAGGTATTTAATGAAATAGTTTTTTCAAGAACTGCTAATGGAAAAAAAACAGCGCTGAATAGAAAATTTTACTTTCAAATAAAAGACACAAGAGAATCATTAAAAGGTAACAATGAAAGAGAAATCATAAAGCACTCAATAAAGTTAAACTGTTTATCTCTCTATAGGAAGATCATACATGTATTTTCTAAGGACTTCATCATTATTAGGAAAGAGATATTATAGATATAAAGGGAGTATAGGAGTAAATTAGGTTGGGATAATTTTTTTTAATTGATAGCAAGAAAGAAGAAGGGAGAAGAATAATGGGGGAAATAATCTCGAATAAAAGAAATGTATAAGGAAGAGCTTTTACAGAGGAAGGGAAGATTGGATTCAATATTTGAACCTCATTCACATCTAAATTGGTCCCAATAAAGAAAAAATGTATATGTATATATACATATCTATCTGTATGTATGTATATATATATATATATATATATATATATACACAAATACACATTCAATTGGTAATAGAAATCTATTTTATACGGGGAAGTAGGAAGGATAGGGAATAAGAAAAGGGGGAGGTAATAAAAGGGAGGGCAGATAAACTACTGTGGTCAAAAGCAAGACAGACTTTAGAAGACAAACAGGATGAAGAAAGAGAAAAAGAGAGAGGGATAAACAGAAGAAAATAGAATGGTGGGAAATGAACAGTCAGTAATCAAACTGCAAGTGTGAAAGGGAAGAATTCACTCATAAAAAAGAACTAAATAGCAGAATAGATTGGAAACCAGAATCCAAGAATGTGTTGTTTGCAAGAAACACACTTGAAACAGAGAGAAACACAGAATTAAAATAAAGGGAAGAAGCAGAAACTACTATGCATCATCCGAAGTAAAAAAGACAGGGGTAGCAATCAATCTCAGACAAAGCAAAAGCAAAAATAGATATAATTAAAATAGAGAAAGAAAGATGCTACATTTTGCTGAAAGGAACTATGGACAATTAAGTAATAGGAATACTAAACATAGATGTACAAAATAACATAGCATTCAAAATCTTAAAGGAAAAATCAAATTAATTATAGGAGGACTAGATAGTGAAACTATACTAGCAGGGAACCTCAACTTTCCCCTCTCAAAGACAAATAAATTTAACCATAAAATAAATAAGAAAGAAATCAAAAAGGTGAACAGAATTTGGGAAAAGTTAGATATGACAGACCTCTGAAGAAAACTGAATAGGAACAGAAAATATACCTTTTTCTCAGCTGTATATTCACAAAAACTGACCATATGTTAAGGCCTAAAAGCCTCATCAAATGCAGAAAAGCAGAAATATTAAATATACCCTTTTCAGAATGTAAGGCAACAAAAATTACATTTTTGCATTAGAAGTCATAGAAACATAGATTGGAAGTTATTGAAAATTAAATAGTCTAACCCTAAAGAATAGATAGATCATAAAACAAATCATACAATCAATGATTTCATTAAAATGAATAACAACAAAACAACATTCCAAAATTTGTGGGAGGCAGTAAAAGCAGTACTAAGGGAAAATTTATATCTCTAAATGTGTAGATCAATAAAAGAAGAGTTAAAATAAAAAGAATTTGGCATGCAATTTTTAAAAATTGAAAAAGAACAAATTAAAAATCCCCAGTTAGGGATTAAAACCAAGAATCAACTACCCAGCAAAATTGAGCATATTGTTCCAGGGGAAGATATGGTCATTCAATGAGGTGGAGGACTTTCAAGCATTCTTGCTAAAAAAACCAGAGCTGAACAGAAAATTTGACAAGCAAACACAAGAAGTATGAGAGGGTAATCATGGGAAAGAAATCATAAGGATCTTGTCAAATTTGAATTATTTACATTCCAATATGGAAAAATGATAATAGTGACTTATGAAACTTTTCTTAGCATGAGGATAGGTGAAGGGAATACATACATATATATATATATGTGTATGTATGTATGTATATGTATACTTACACATAGGTCCATATAGGAGGCTATATATGCGTATGAATACATATCTGAGCATGTGTGTATATGTGTATATAGAGGGTATAGGATGAATTAAATGTGAAGGGATGATGCTTTAAAAGGTGAAATTCTGAGGTGGGAGAGAACTAGAATGAGAGGAGACAGGGAGAGACAACATGGGATTAATCATCCCATAGAGAAGAGGCAAGGGATAACTA
>CM053601.1:107179947-107199843 GCA_028646575.1 Pseudocheirus occidentalis | reverse complement strand
AGAGCAGATCAGGGGAGGGGCTCTACAGTGGGATTGCTGTTTTAGGGTTGGGGCAGGGGGCAAGATGGGGAGAAAATGTGTAATTCAAAAATGTAATGAAAATGAATAATGTAAACAAGAAAACAAATAAAAACTAAATTTAAAAAGAAATCCCCAGTTAAACACCAAGAAGGAAATCCTGAAAATCAAAGGAAAGAGCAATAAAATTGAAAATTAAAAAAAATTTAACTAATAAAACTGAGATCGTTTTATTTTAAAAAATGAAAAGATAAACCTTAGTAAATTTGATTTAAAAAAAAAAGAAAACCAAATTACTAGTATCAAAAATTAAAAGGGCAAATGCACTACCAGTGAAGATGAAGACAATTATTAGTAATTATTTTGCACAATTATATGCCACTAAAACTGATAACTGAAATGGATGAATATTTAAAAAAATATCAACTTCCCACACTGACAGAAGAAAAAATTGAATACTCAAATTGCCCTATATTATTTTGTTTTTGTTTTTGCTTTGGGGAGGGCAATTGAGATTAAGTGACTTGCCCAAGGTCACATGGCTAGTTTTAGTGTTAAGTGTCTGAGACTGGATTTGAACACAGGTCCTACTGACTCCAGGGCCGGTGCCCTATTCACTGCACCACCAAGCCACCCCAAATTACTCTGTTTTAGAAAAAGAAATTGAACATGGCATCAATGAGCTCCTGAAGAAAAAAAAGTGTTTTGTAATGCAAATTTTTTATGGTTTTGATACCTAAATCAGAGAGAGCAAAAAACAGAGAAAGATAACTATGGACTGATTTCCTTAATGAATACCAATGCAACAATTTTAAGTAAAATACTAGCAAGGAGATTACAACACTATTTCACAAAGTTCATACATTATGACCAGGTGGGATTTATACCAGGAATGCAAGACTCATTTAACACTAGGAAAACTATCAGCATAAATGACCATATCTATTTTTTTAAAAATCATATTATTATATAAATAGATGCAAAAAGCCTTTGACAAAATACAACACTCATTCATATTTTTTAAAAAACTAGAAAGCATAGGAATCAAAGGAGCTTTTCTTAAAAGGATAAGTAATATCTGTGTAAAATAAACACAAGCATTATCTGTAACTGGGATAAACTTGAAGCCTTCCCAATAAGGTCATGAGTGAAGCAAGGAGTATATATTATCATTTCTATTAATTCAATATCATACTAGAAATGCAAGCTATAGCAATAAAACAAGAAAAAGAAATTGAAGAAATAAAAACAGGTAATGAGAAAAGAAAACAATGACTGATGATACCTAGAGAACCTTAAAGAATCAACTAATAAACTAGGTGAAAAAATTAACTTCAGCAAAGTTATAGGATATAATATAAATCCATATATGTCATCAATATCTCTGTATACTGCCAACAAAACCTATTAGGAAGAGAAAGAAAGAGAAATTCCATTCAAAATAATTGCAGATAATATAAAATACTAGGAGTTTACCTGCCAAGACAAACCCAGAGATTGTATGAACACAATTGCAAAACACTTCACACAAATAAAGCCAGATCAAAATAATTGGGAGAAATATTAATTGCTGAGAATAAGTCTATCATAGTTGATCATCACACAATGTTGCTGTTATTGTGTACAATGTTCTGGTTGTGCTCACTTCACTCAGGATAAGTTCACGTAAATCTTTCCAGGTTTTTCTGAAGTCTACCTACTCATCATTTCCTAACACAATAATTTCCTAACACATTACATTAATATACCACAACTTGTTCAGTCATTCCCCAATGATGGGTATTCCCTCAATTTCAAATTCTTACTACAAAAAGAGCTGCTTTACATATTTTTTAACATATAGGTCATTTTCCCTTTTTATTTTCTCTTTGGGACACAGACCTACTAATGTTATTGGTGGATCAAAGGGTTTGATTGCCCTTTGGGCATAGGAACTCAATATTTTTTTGCCTTTTTTTGGAGAAGAAGGGCAGGGCAGTTGTGGTTAAGTGACTTTCCCAAGGCCACACAGCTAGTAAGTGTTAATTAAGTATCTGAAGCCAAATTTGAACTCAGGTCTTCCTGACTCCAGGACTGGTGCTCTATTCACTTGAAACTCAATTTTAAAAAAATATATTTGTTAAGAAAACCACATGTAATTGGGAAATATTTAATGAAATAAATAGAAATTTTTTTAAAAGATCAATTTTAGTATGAAGAAAATGGAAGTCAAGAGGGTGATGTGTGGAAGTCATGCTCCTCACAATGGTAAGTACGTTACATTAGAATTTGATAAGGTTTAGAAGCAACAGCGATCTGGCTGCTTTTACTTACATCACTGCTACAATCTATCTTTGGTCCATATTATGATATTTCACATGTGTTTTCTTTTTATAAGTTCATATATAGCAACTAGAAGGATGAGGGTTTTGCATCTCAGCAGCATCATTGAAGGGGGCAGCCCAAGTTCGGTACCACCCTTATCCCTTCCCTGGCTAAGTTTGAGTTAATGACAATGAAATTGTCCTCTACTTAGTTAATTTATGCTTGTCTGCCACTGATGCTTCTGTATGTCTTTGAAGTGAGGCGGTATGTCACAGTGAATAGAAAACCAGTATCAAAGTTAGGAAGATCTGGGTTCAAATATTGTCTCAGACATATGCTGTCTATGTAACCCTGGGTAAGTTACTTAACCTTCGCCCTCTTCCCTCACCCCAAGAATCTCACTGACACTACAAATTTCAAAGAAGAAGAAGGTTACAACAGAAGAAGGAATTTCATTACTGGAATTTGTCCACAACAATGAAATCACAAATCTTGAAACAAAAATAAAACTCATTTAAACTTGAAAAGTAACTTTCCCTTTCTCTCCATATTCCCTTTAACTCTACTACTTCTCCTTTAATTGTTGGGAAACTGTACCAGAGTCTTATTGGCCTGAAAGATCCAAACTGAGGACATTCTACCTACCCTCTGTCATGACTAACCAGATGTCAGGTATTGGCATGCGCTCAGTCCCTGGGGAATGTGAGATAAGGCACCTTGCATCTGGATCTTGTTGCCAGGAGGTACGTATGGCTTGGGCCAAGGTCTCCTCCTCTACCTGTGTGTTTTGTGATGTTTTTAGCATTTTCATTGTCATTGCCATTTTTGTTGGTATTGTTGTTTTAATGGAAAAAGTTGGGGGAAATGTTCTCCTCAGGGTCAAGACTGGAGTGGAGAAAACAAGGAGAGTCATTAAAAATAGAACTGTTGCTTACAGAACCTTGCTTCTTTGGTTTTGTAAATGGCAGTTTTTAGTGTCTTTCAGTTCTCCACTATTCCCCTCCCCAGGAATACTAAGCCTTCAGACACTCTAACAGGCCTCTCCAAACCTCAGAAAATCTGCCTATAAGCCAGGACAGCCTAGAACATACACTGGATTTGAATATGAATAAGAAGTTTCAGAGAAATCCTCTGCCAGTCCTCAGGGGTCATTCAAAGGACAGCAGTTACCCGCTTCGTTTCTAGTTCCTGGCACATTATAGGAATGCCCTGTAACATCGCAAATCATTAACATTCTGTACTGTAGGCAAAAATTTTTGCAGTTATAATGCTTTCATTTTATGTCCTCAAAATACCTGAAATAAATGTGAGTTTTAACTAAGGAGGTGAAAGGTTCTCTTACTGTTCTTTGATATATACAGAAGAAAGAGCCAGAGGCATTTAAAATATTGAGAGAAAAAGGCATAGAAACTGAATATAGTTCTATCCCTCAAATGATTGCTGACCTTTTTCTTTCCACCACCCAATGGAGCCGATTCTTCTACTTATTAGCTGTGTGATTGGGCAAATCACTTCACCAATCTAAGGCTCTTTCTTCATTTGTGAAAAGGTTTGGATTGGATGACTATTACACCCTTATACCTCTAATCTATGCTAGGGATGGCAGAGAGATAGCTAGTTGTTTACTATGCTGCCTGAGAAGAGAATGACCACCTTAGAGGATCCCTGATGGGTTCACCCAGACTCAGGACAAATCTGTAGTTATAACCTAGAAGTGTCTGGCCTCTGAAGTGCAATGGGTAGAAGTTACCTTGGCCCCAGAGGAGCTGAAATTAGATCCAAATGACTGTGACCCAGAAGTATGAGGAACATGTGTGGGAACAAAAAAACAGAAGTAGAGAGGAAGAACAAGAGTGAAATAGTGTCCGAACATGCTGCCAAGAAGAAGCAAAAAGAAAAATGGAAAGCTCAGCCCAGGAGAACTATGGGGGAGGTAAGATGTACAAGGAATTCATTTTAACCTTGAAGACATCTGGCTCACCTGTATACTTAATTTGGACCTGTACATTTTATTCTTGGGGCCCAGATCCCTCACAATTCCAAGGACTCTTCTTCATTCTATGTTCTTATTTTAGATCAGTTTTATAAATAAAGCTGTTCATTCCCAGGCAAAAGATGAATATTTTTTTTAAAAAATAGAGGCAGCTGAGTGGTTTAGTGGGTAGAGAGCTAGGCCTGGAGTCAATTATAACTGAGCTTAAATCTTGCCTTAGACACTCACTAGTTATATGACCCTGAGCAAGTTACTTTAACCTTTTTTGCCTGTTTCCTCAACTTTAAAATGAGAATAATAATGGCTCTTACTTCTCAAGGTGGTTGTGAGGATCAAAGGAGAAAATTATAAAGCACTTAGCACAGTGCCTGACACATAGTAAATGACATAAATATTATTATTTTTAATTACAAATCCCAGGTTACTCATAGTAGAGAAGAACTGTGTGGGTGGCAAAGAGGATGTGAGTGTACCACCATTTGAATGCATTTCTATTTCTGGCTTGATTCCAAAGTTAAATGTTAATTATTTTTTTGGATTTTCATTACCCATTACACAATCAAGTGCTGATGATAATGCTAGCTTTTAAAGAGAAAGCAATTCAAAATAGAACCCAGCAAAAGAACAGATGAAGAAAATCCGAAAAGGATTTGCACTTATCTCCTGGGCATGGCTAGGAAAGCTACTGATCAATTTACCTTCCTAAGAGACAAAGACAAAACTCTCCCAAGCAAATTGGCCCTTGTATCACACTTGAATTTATTACCTGAACTTCAGTCAAGATAAAACAAGTGTTACATGATAAATTCCTCCCAAAGACAATGTTGTGTCAGGCTGAATGTATTACAATCATCATTATGTATAATGAGGAAGACATCTTCTATAGATTACACTTGTACTTGTTCTAAACAAAATTTAATGTCAAAAAGAGCCCTGTGGTATTATATGATAGCTCTACTGATTGGTGTTTAATTCATGGACCAGTTGTTTCAAAAATACAATGAAGTTATTACTTTAGTATTCATGATAACATAAGTTAACCCTGGGGACTAGTTTGGTACTTGGCATTTCACCACCCAGAAGTAATATTTTTAAGGTTATAGATTATAAACTGTTGTACCAGGTAGCCTTGAGTGATGAAACACAATAAGCCCAAAAAGAATGAAAACTATCAATGACCCAAAGAGAGAGAGGCATGTAAGGATCTGGCATCTATAAGCAAAGATAACTTTCATGCCCAAGGTGGCACAGACAACACCCAAGAGATGGGTGTATAATGAAATAGGCAAGTAGACCAACCATGTAACAAGAAAAAAGGGGTAAAAGAATTATAGCCCCCCAAGTTCTGTTTTGGCACCCAGGGAATATAAAAAGATCTAGACCAAGGCCTTCAGTGCATTGGATAGAGCTTCTCTGGAGGATTTATGGGAGGATATGGATAAGAATAACTTTGGATGAAAAGACATGCATGGGTCATAATTACTTCTTCTGGGAAGGATTATTTACATCCATATGATCACAGATCCACTAAATTATTAAAGTACAGTTTATAATGTAGAATAAATTCCTATTGTAATGTTTCACTATAGCATAAAATGATTGGTTTCTCAAGAGCTACAGCAGCCCAAGCTGGAAAAGTTTTGAATATATCTATTAGTCCAGGACGAGATTACCAAAGTAAGGTAAGGCTACTTATCAGAAGGTGGGCCCCTAGGTAATTCATCCCTTCACCAAGCATTTATTAATTGCATACAATAAATTACCCACTATGCCAAGCACTGGAATACAAACACAAAACCTAGATAGTCCCTCCCCTCAAGTACTTTATATTCTAGTGGAAGTTAACATTATATACATTTGTGAGCAACTAGAAAATAATCGGAAGGGAAATTGTTAATAAATGCAGAGAGAAATAAATTTAGAAATGCCTTATATAGGATGTGCCAATTAAGTTAAGCTTTAAAAGCTAGGGGTGCTAAGATATTGAGGAAGGAAAGGAAGGAAAGCATTTCTAGTATGGAGAAGCACAGAGGCAGGAGGTGGAATGTCTGTGCACATCAAACAATAAGTAATCCAGTTTGTCAGGTATGCAGCATGAGTTAGGGGGGGTATTGTGAAGCCAGTCTGGAAAAATAAGTTGAAACAGAAGATTTTGCATTTTATTCTAGCCCTAGAGGCAATAGAAGCTTCTTGAACATGGAAGTGACATGTTCATATTAGTCTTGAAGTACATCAATCTGGTAATTGTATGGAAGATAAATAAGAGGGGGGGAGAGAGTAGAAGCTAAGAACACAAGGAAAAGGCTGTTGCCATAGTCAAGACAAGAGATGATGATGATCAAAATTAGGGCCACTGGGATGAGTGAAGAGGATAATAATAAGACAGATAGGTAGGCACATAGGCATGTAAGTAGATAGAAAGCACTTTACAAATATGTTTAATCCTCATGACAATCCTGGGAGGTAATCGCTATTATTGTCTTCATTTTAGCAACAAGGAAACTGAAGTAGACAAAGTAAGAGACTTACCCTAGGTCACACAGTTAATAAATCTCGAAGGCAGGATTTATCTCCTAACTTCAAGTTCAATACTCTGTCTACTGTGCCACTTAGCTTCTCATAAGATGCCAGAGCAATTACTGAAGCAGCATCAACAAGACCTAAAAATTGGAAATCATTTGCCCAGAACAATCCATGAAAGCCGTCTTCTAAGTTGGAGGAGGTTTCAGACCATTCTTTTGAACACAGGGAGCCTGTTCTACTGAAATAACAGATTTCTTAAAACTACCTACTAAAGTGCAGAGGGTTTTAGACCTTTCTTCTGGGCACAGAGAGCCCACACCATTGTTGATGAAAGGATTTATATATGCATAATAAGAGGTAGAAACTTATATGGAATAATGACTGTACTTGCTCTAAACATCCTTGTAAAGAGTTCATTACAAAGTTGGAATTTCACTTCCTTACAGATAACAATCTGAATAATTTTATCAGATTGCTCAAACTACTTATGAACAATGGAAAATGATAGTACAGGCCCTCCATTTGAAACTCTTGGTTTGTTTTGTTTTGAGACCCACAAGAATAAATTCATTCTAGTGAATTACTGAAAAGAATCTTAATATGAAAAGAAATGCAGAAGAGAAAAATAATGTTTATGTACTTCCATCAAGTGTGATAGCATAAAGACAAGCAGATTCAATGTAGGAAGAAGATTCAAAGGTGAGAAGAACAGTACTAGTTCACAGGAGACAATATTCAAGAAGAGAACCCACAATGAAATCCATGGTTTCAGATATCTACACACAAAGGCACAAAGTATGGATGATAAACAAGACAAACTAGAGACCCTTTCCAATGGATGGTAATCTAAGAGGGATAGGGGAACTCTCAACAACAAAATTTTGAAGTTACCAGCAAATACATAAATATAAAAGAGTAACACAATTCTAGGAAAATATTATCCTGGTTGCTAATGCATAAGATGAGATGAATTGGCTTTATTTTTAAAGGCTGTTGGGGACAATGATAGGAATAGGCACTGAACCAGTAACTTCATTGTATAGTGGAATTTTGAGGGAGGAAATGACTTTTACCCGTGTATACATGTTGGTACCTTCTCTGCAACTCAGAGAGCATGGCCCAGAGCACTAAGAAATTAAGTGATATGCCCAGGGACACACATCCAGTATGTGTGGGAGATGAGATTTACACCCGTTTTTTCTGGTTTCAGGACCTATTTTTGTCTAGTATATCATATTGCTCACCATTGGTGACAAGGTTGTTGTTGTCCTTTGTTCTTGAAGAAGACTGTGATATTGGGAAGGGGATGCCATGACTTGCAAATGAATTGGATTTAAATGAGGGAGGGCTGTGTAAAGTCACCAGCCTTACTCTCTTCTCTGGAGCCATCTGGGTCCAGTGGCAAGATATAGACCGGGATAACTACAGAGGTCCCTGGATGCAGTGTGAGACCTTGACTTTTTTAAGCTAAGGTCCTTCTCAGATCTCAGTTTGAATGAGGAAATTCCCATTCAGTGATTGAGACTAGGTAAGAAATGAGGCAAAGAGTGACCTCTTTGACCTAATCAAAAAAAAAATCCAACTTGGGAGGGAAAGACCTTCAGGTTTCTGGCTGAAACAGAAGCAATTGCTACTTACATTTACCCTGAGTCATCAGGACCAAAAATTCATGATACTTACCATTGGTGAAAAGAGGAGAATTATAAAAAGAAGAAAGTAACTGTTAATGATGGATGTGACTTATTTGACATCTCAAAGCTAAAAAGTCCCAGTTCCTTTAAATGATCCTTGATGACCACTGATAATGAATAAGAGAAAGTTGATCTACTCAACTCTTGTTTTATTTCTATTTACCCTTCTGAAGTGATTTTTCTTTGGACTGAAGAGAACAAAAATGGTTAACAGGGAGAAAAAAACCTGGTAAATGCTGGTAGGTAAGGGAATGATAGGTTCAAGACAGCAGATTCTGACAAAGTAAACCCCAGGAAAGAACTGGTGGTTGTCATAGTTGACCTATTGTCTGTGATCTTTAGGAGACTATGGAGAATGAAAGAGGGTGAAATCACAATCTAAAGGACACTAAGTTTGACTTTGATTCCTAGTAATGCTGCAATACAAGTCAACACATAGAAAGGAAAGAAGTGATCACTAAAAGCCAGCTTGGATTTATCAAGAATAGATCATACTAGACTATACACATTTCCCTGTTTTGACATTGTGCCAAATGGTAAATTAACAAAATACTGTATATTTCAGCAAATTAATTTGCAAATAATAAATCCTTGTGGAAAAGATGAAGAGGTATGGGCCAGATAATAGCCTAGTATACTATGGTGCAGATAATGGACTGGTTGAGTGACCAGACCAAAAGAATAGTCACTGAGTCAATGTCAACTCTGAAGGTGGCCTCTAGTGGCATCATGAAGGGTCTTTATGCTGTGCCAACAACACTTTAATCCAATTTAGATGAAAAGGCAATATGAAACATCAGACCAAAAAAAAAACAGGCTTCAAATCAGAAAGGCCTGGGTTCAAGCTGTGTCATGTACTGGGACTGTGACAACAAGCAAATCTCTTGAACTCTTGGTACTCTAGGCAGCCTTCCAAGAAAATTTTCAGAGGGATGTTTCCCAGCTTGCATCAGTAGAGGAAGTTTCCTCATCTGGGAGGTCATCAATAGAGTCATGGGTTCAGTTCCTATTTTTATTCCCTGGATGAAATAATAAGCAGTATACTTATCACATTTGCTGATAATGGCACTAAAACTGATTACATGGGGGAAAGAGTTTTTGAATAAAAAACAATTGTGACAAACTTGAATGATGGATCACATTTAATGGGGTGAAATTTAATGTAAAAGTATGTATATTGTAAAGCATTCACTTCAAAAATACTAGGAAAGAGAATATCATGGTGAAAGATCTAGTTATCTTAGAGGACAACAAGAACAACAAAATGAAGCAACAGTACAATAAAGCTAATGATATTTGAGTACCTATGGAGGAGCATGGAGGGTCCAGAGTGAGGGAGGGGAGCATTCTTATGCCACATCTGGAACATTATGTCCAATTCTGGGACCCCTATTTTAGAATATGTATAAGCAAAGCATATCCCATCTAGAAGTAGGTGCCTAGCATGGGGAGAAGACTGGAAATCTTACTGTATGAATATCAGTTGAGGGAACTCATGCTGTTTAGACTGGACAAGGCAAAAAAATGTTAAAATGGATCTGTGATCCCACTTATGTGGATGTTCTCAGTAACAATGAAAATCATAATCCATCTATGCCTGCCCATCCTGTGTAACTTGTCCATGCTCTTCCATGTGTTCACCACAGGGGGTCCATCCAAAGTACTAGAGAGTTTTTGCTCACCCTCTCCTGATATTATAATGTTTCCACGGGAATACATGGATCATCCATTGAATATGCCTTGCTCACATTGTAAGCCCATCTTCTATTTTTATTATATATTTCTCTGATGACTTTCTTCACTAGTTCTTCTCTGTAATTCATTGTTATATATTGAAACCTGTTCATACCCAACATTCAAGTGTCCATTGTCATCTCAGGGACACTAATTTTTAATTCTTTAGAAATTTTCTATGACTCCCTGACACAGAGAAACACTTATAAACTGCTGGTTTTAAAAAGATGAGGCTTTGGTCTAGAAGATTTTGGCATCGGGAAAGGCTCTTTGCATTTTCCCAAAAGCATTCAAGACTACTCTCCAGCACAGGTTATCCACTTTGAAGTATCTAAAGGGTTGCCATTTGTGAAAAGAAGTAGGCTTGTTCTCTTAGGTCCCAAAGGGCAAAACTAGTAATAAACAGAGCAAGCTACACACAAGGAAACTTAGAGTCCTTCTGAGGAAAGACTTTCTAACAGAACAATCAAAAGATATAAGGGACTGCCTCCAGAATTAGTAGGTTCTCCCTCATTAGGAATGTTCAAGCAGAGGCTAGATGACTACTCACTAGAAACACTGCATGTAGATAGAAGGGAGGAAAAAAGGTTCATGTTCAATTTGTACTTTAGTCTGGATGGCGTCTGAAGTCCCTTCCAACTCTGAGACTCTTTGAATTACAAACCGAGCTTTATTTTTCCTTAATTTACTTCCTGGTAAGAAGTTAAAAGCTTAGACAGACTTTGCCAGGTCACATGGGAGTCATGTAGTCCACTCTAGAAATAATGCACTGAATGATGCCCTAAAACTGTGCCTTTTCCTTACAGCTCTAATGTAGCAAATGGCTTCTTCATCAGTCAGTCTACAAACATTTATTAAGGATTCACTATGTTACCAGGCACTATGAGGAGCAGTGGGAACACAAGGAAAGACAAAAATAGCCTACACACTTAAGGACATTATCCAGTGGAAGAGACAACATATTAATAACTAAGTACACGGACAATGTATATACAAAATAGATGGGAAACAATATGTGAGGGGAAGGCATTAGTAGCTAAGAGCAGCAGGAATGGCTTCCGACAAGAAGCGGAAAATGTGTTGTCTTGAAATAATCCAGGGACTCTAATACGTAAATGTAAGTTGGGAGAGCATTGTAGACATAGGAGGCCACCAGGACAAAGGCCTGGAAATGGCAGCTGGAGAGTCCTGTCCAAAGAAGAGCAAAAGGCCAGTGAGGAGTTGGGTGTGCAGGGGAGTAAAGCAGAGGAAGATCAGAAGAGTCAGCAAGGATTAGGTTATAAAGAGCTTCAAAGTAAAATGATAGTTTTTGTTTGATCTTGGAGGTAATATGGAGCCACTGGAGTTCATTGAGTAGGGTTAACATATGTTCTAGAAAAATTACCTTAGCCATTTAGTGGATGATGGGTCAAAATTAACAGTGACTTAAGGTAGGGAGTCCAATTACAAGGCAATCATAATAGTTCATGTCAATAAATGATTGGGGCCTGAACTAGGATAGCAGCTTTGTGAATATAAAGAAGGGTGTATTTGGGAGAGATATTTTGGTCTGAAATGGCTACAAGTCTTTCCTGAGCATTTTATCTGAACATATAGCTTTTCCTTCCTTTTTTGGATAGTTTTCCTTTAAATTGGTGGGTAAGACAGAAAGAAGCAAGCAGAGTTTTGTAAAGGCTGAGGTCCTAGTACAATGCCATGCTCAGCAATCTTCATTCGACTTTGAGGTTTTCATTCACATTTGAAAAAAAAAAAAAAGAAAAAAGAAATCTTTTCATAGCAACCAGTACGAAAATTATTGGAAAACCTAGATCTTTGAGCATTTTCTTTTCCTTTAGCAACTTCTTACTACTTCAATCAGAAATTTTAGGAGTACTTATTTGTGAACACAAGACTAAAAGAGGAAAGTGACTCGCATAAATCAATTTGATGTTTATTTTACTTTTGAGTTTTTCATTTGAAACCTAAATACCTAAGAGCCAGGAGAAAAGTCCAAGTAGCTGCTTCAAATCAAGTTGGTTCTCTCTCACTTCTGCAAAAGTTTGGCTGCATATTTGTACCGTGGATCTATCTGCCCAGAGAAGATCAAAAAGACTTGGAGAAGATAAGAATGCATAGATGTGGGCAAGGGAAACAGAGAGGAAAAAATGGTAAGAAACATCCAGGGACGGGCAGTATAATAAAAGAGTCCTTCCTACTGTGTCCACCCTAGTCACTGAAAAGTAGGTTTTTGAACGGCATTGTATGATTGGCAGATCAGACCTTTGTTTTTCAGCTAAGCTGTACTTTACAATGGTGTAAACTGAGGCAAGTTCACCCAATTGGATAGAACAGGATACAGAAGTCCAAGGATCAATCCCCGCCATGGTTCAAAGCAGATAATAACTATAATAAGTGTAAAGCACTTATCACAGTGACTGACACACAGTAAGCACTACGCAAATGTAAGCTTTATTATTATTATTTAGCGGACTTAGATTTACACAAAATTTAATTCTATTCCATCCACATAGACTGTATTCAAACCCTGTATGGTTGAATAGTGATAAGCACTGACAGCTCAATCAACAAACATTAGTTAAAAGCTTGCAATATGTCAGACATTGAGGCTATAAAGACAAAAATGAACCAGTGCCCGCTCTCAAGGTACTTACCTTCTACTGAGTGACATGAAGTAGTTTTAGGGAGGTAGGAAGTATCTGTCAGGAGGATCGTGAAAGGATTAATGCTTGGTCAGTATTAAAACAACTGCAGGATTTGGCAAGGCAGAAGTAAGGAAGAAGTGGGTTCTGGTTATGGGCTAGGATAAGTACAAAAACAGAAAGATCAGAGATGGAGTGTTGTGTCTGAGGAGAAGGGGGAAAAAGGCAGTCTGGCAAAAAAAAAAAAGAGAGTCATGTATCATGGGGAAGGAAAGGTAGGTTTAGGAGAGACTATGAAGTTTTTCAAGCCAGACAGAAGAGTTTATGTTTTATTCTGGAAGTAGTTAAGAGACATTAGGGTTGAAAAGAGTAACATACTGAGATCTATGCTTAAAATTGCTGGCAGCTGTAAGAAGAATGGATTGGAGGGTGAGGGAAGGCAAGAAGTCCAATTTGAAGGCATTAAATGAGTGAAGGTATTGGAGGCAACTCTAATGCCAGCACTCTCTTCAGGTTCGATGCTGGGATAAAATGAGACATTTAGAAGTCATTGAACTGTTAACCCAAGGAAGTTTACTTATATATAATTCACATATAATAGGAGCTTCAGTTTCTCAACTGTGAAATAAAAGGGTGGGTGGATGAATTGGCCTCTGAAAGACTCTTCCAGATCCAGAAACATGATACTAAAACTTGACCTCTGTTTGCTTCCTTCTCTAAATTTATGATTTCAAATATTTTTATTAAATTTCAGGGATTTTGTATCTTCAATAGCTTGGATTTGCATAACACATGTAACCTTCTTACAATTAAGACACTAGATAAGTAGAAGAGAGGCTTCTGGACCTAGATCAGACATTATGAAAATGTGGTAATGGCCTTCAAGTCACTAATGCCTCTGCAGCCTTTTAAAATTTGATAAATGAAATGTTGGCAGATTTTCTTGATCGATATGTTGTGGCCTATTTAAACAACATTCCAATTTCTTTCCATTACAAACAGGAGCAAATCATTCAGGTCTGAGATGTACTCCCCTTGTTCCTTCACCACAATGTAAGTCCAAGAAGTAAGTCACTTACCAGATCCAGGAAACCTTCCCATAATTTGTGTTTAATCCAGAAAGATTAATGAATTTTCTCATTTTAGGTACATGTCATACAGAATTAGACTTCACCTGTGAGAGTTCATGTAATGTAATATTTCTTAGGGACAGTGAACTTAAGTCTGATTGGACCTTTCCTATTACTGTTGAAGAATGGGATATCATATTCATGTAGAACAAGCAGAATGGGGCTTCCCTGTCACGTAAAAAGGGCCTTCATGGCTATGGACTTTTTATGACATCCAAACCCAGGTTACTCATTCTTTGGGGATACAGGCATCTTTATCTATAAACTGGAATAATTAGACTACATAGACAGTGAGGATGTAAGAATCCCAAATCAAAAAAATGCTTTTATTATTCTTATTAAATATTATTTTCCATTGTGTCCTCAGGCTGTCTGGCTCATAAAATTAAGTATATCTGTTGAAGCTCATTATCTATAATTTTTAATGACCACTGTCCCAACAGAGTACCTCTAACATTTAATACCTTTTAATAGTTTAATAGTTTTCTGGGGACTATTTACATTCACTATAAACCCTCTTATTTTGAATATCTCTACTATTTACACAGGAACATCATGTGAACACACAAACTCAACTCACATATTCACATATTTTGCTCCTTATTTTCAACTATCACACGAAAAGAACATACTCTGACAACAACTACCACTTCTCTTTCCAGGCTATAGTTCATAGCTTCCAATTCAGTCTCCCAACCCACAATTTGACATGTATCAGCCCCAAAGTTCCTTTTTTGAGGTTCCAAATTGCTACCTTATCCCCTACTTACTCCTCATCACAAACATTTGTGTATTCTTTTTTTTTTTTTTTGGCTTTTTTTTTTTGGAGGGCAGTTGGGGTTGTGACTTGCCCAAGGTCACACGGCTAGTTTTTGTGTTAAGTGTCTGAGGTCAAATTTGAACTCAGGTCCTCCTGAATCCAAGGCCGGTACTGTATTCACTGCGCCACCTAGCTGCCCCCCACATTTGTGTATTCTTGTGGCCACCACAGCAGTCTCTCTTTCCTCCTCTCAGACTCAAAATGTCTCAAACACCTGATAATATGGGTTATGTGAGTTCCTTTAACCCTTTCTTTGTGTACCATGGCCCCCATCTCAGAGTAATGCTTTTTAAATGTGTAGAGTAAAATGCATATGATTATAAAGGAAGGTAATTATTCAGAAATGAATTGAACAATCCTTTTTTAATGTTCGCAGACAACAGGATAAGAATACCTGTGCAAGGAGAAACTTATAAACATTTATACCAGAGAAAGGAGACTTTTCCTCTTTCCCTGTTTACTTCTTTAAACAAGAACTGGTCATGCCAAGGTGTGTTTATAGGAGTTTGTCTCCCCCTTTAAGGAAAGGGAAGCACCTAATTTAGAGTTAGAAGACCTGAGCTTAAATCCTAAAACTGTTGCAACTATGCATCGTTACTTTCTCATGAGTTAAAAGAGGGTGTTGGACCAGATGATTCTTCCTACCATAAAATTCTTATGGAATTTCTGTGAAAATGAAGTTGCCTTCTTTGCAACAAATACTTCTAACACATCTATTAAACACCCAGCATGTTATGAGGCACCCTGTAGGATATTTAAAAAATCCCAGTCCTTGTCCTCTAACACCACTTACTGAGGGGAGAGAAAACAATGCCCTTTTCTGATGACTGCAATATAGCTCTCGTGGCATTTTCTGTTGCCCTGCCTATGAAATTTGGGTTTATTTTATAATGCCTTAGATGTCTCATTCTCAGCGTCATTTCATCCAAAGAACTCCTACTCACTAATGTCAGCCTTTTCAGGGATTCTGTTAGAGGCTCAAGGTTTAGACAGCTAACAACAGGGGCAGCTTCACAGCAGAGGTTCCCTGGAGCTCCAGAGCACACACACTGGGCAAGCTGTAAACAGACTCAGCTGGATTCGTGCCCACCAATAAGCAACTGTCAGTGGTCTCAGCTGATGCAGCAGAGATATTCCAAGGAGGCAAAGGTGCAAAACATTATGGAAGGAAGCACAGCATGACCTATATTGCTCACCAGCCACCATCCTAGTCCATAAGCAGTGAGCGTAGGTCTAAATTCACCTATGTTTAGAAGAGGCTCTTCAGCTGGTGATCTGATTGCCACACTGCTTTCCAGTGTGATGGGAAAGGTTAATGCAAAGGGATTCCTTAGCCAGGATGCTCATCAGGACCCTTATGGTCCCTGGAGTCATCAATCTCCCTCTATGATGTCTGCAACCCACTCTTCAAATGTGAATTTGAGTGTACTTTTTGTGAGAACACAATCTATAGTCTTATGTTAGTATTCTAAAAAGATGGCATGGGCTTTAATTGTCATCTAGTTGACCCCCTGCTCATATTTTCCATCAAGGAAACTGACTTCCAAAATGGTTTATCTAAAATCACCCAGTTGGTAAGAAGCAAGCATAACTGTCTTCATTTCAAAGTCAATAACCATAATTGACCTTTATAGTGTGCTCTAAAATCTGCAAAGAATTTAATAAACATCTCATTTGAGCTTCACAACATAGGAACTACTGATAAATCCCATTTTATGATGAGGAAAGTGGGGCTAAGAGCTTTGAAGGGATTTATGGACATAAATCAAGGGATCAGCTAGTCCAAATCCTTGATTTTACAGATGTGGAAACTGATACTCAAAGTTAAGTGGCTTGCCCAAGGGCACAAAGGTAATAAATAGGAAAGTTGGGATTTGAATACAGATCCTCTGATTCCAAATCCAGTAGTACTCTTTCCATCATTCCAAGTGACTTCATGATCTCTAGACACTTATTCTGCAAAATGAAATCAACTGAATCTCATCCTTTTTCAGCACCCTGTACTCCTGGTTCCCTCCCCTCCTCTTGTTGGAGAAAGTGTGGGGGGGGGGTGGATATCTGGGAGCTCTTCCCTGATAATCCATTTGAAGAGGGACCTTAGAATATTCACCTCCCCATTTCCCATCAGACTACTCTCTTAGATTTTATGATCTCCAGAAACTCACCATGCTGCAAAATGAAATCAGTTCTGTTAATTCTCAACTCCTTGGATTATTTCTCACGCTGGCCACAGAACTTTATCATGTCCCCAGGCAGGTGCCCTCCCCCTTTCCAGATTATTTTTATGCATTGTCTTCCCTTTGTCAATGGTAAAGTCCTTGAGGGCAGGGATTATTTTACCCTTTTTTTGCATCTCCAGCACACAGCACAGTGCTGGGCACATAGTAGGTCCTTAACACATTTTTATTAACTCTCTCTACCTTGAGCACAGTTAAAATGGAAGATGAGTCTTGTCCTTTGACCCACGGAAAAGAAATGCCACTTGAATGATGTTCACAGCTCTGTCTGAGGATCATAGGCTAATAGATTTAGAATTGGAAATGATCTTAGAGGACATGTATACTAACACCTTCTGTCCTGTTAAGGTCCAGAGAGACTGACTTGTTCAAGGTCACATAGGTAAGCATTCAGCTGTGGTAGGATTTGAATACAGGTCCGCTGATTCCAAGCCCACTGATGTTTCTTCTGTAAAAAAAAACAACAAAACTGCCTCAAATACTGATATGAGAGGGGATCTGACTTGTTCTTCAGATACTGGGGAAGCTGGTAACCCTGGAGAAAAGTTCAGCAGTCTCTAGCTAGCTGTGGAGGACAGGAAGTTCTTAGGGCAAGGAGATAGTTTAAACTAGTCAAGAGTAGAAACAAAGGAATTAGTTCCAGGCTCATCTCCTTGAGATATTTTCTAAGACTCTCTTTATTCATAAATCCAGGAAGTCTCTAGGAAGAAGAAAAGAATATTCTCTCAGATTCCATCCCGTATTTCTTCATTCTGAAACTATAATTTTAAAAAATCTATGCTTCCTTTGTTTCCTTCCTCTTAAAAGAATCTTATTTATCAACACAACTAAATACAAGTTCACAGACGCTGAAAAAATTAAACTCACCCTAAATGTAGCCTGTTTGTGATCAGGAAATGATTTTAATAAAATGTTAACAAATGAAAAACTCCTTTGTGATAGGGAGACTAAGAGACTAAACAGAGGGAGTGGAAGGAGGAGATGTTTGCAAGTGTTGTTGGAGTTCTGTGGTTAGTCCACATTAGAAAAAAAATAATGGCAGCCCTAAATATCAGCTTATCTTTGTGTAATTACAACAATCACTTTCAAAGAATTGTCTGATAGCAAAGTGGCAAAAACGAAAATCAATCTAATTACCACAAAGAAACTTCCTTCCATCAATTTCCATTACAGAGGAAACAAAATTGGCCATTACTTAGCATTTCAGTGTTACCATTGGCTCAGTTTTCCCTGAGATGTACTTAGATGCACACCATTTGTTAGCAAGCTGCAAGGGATTGTTTTGACTGCTTGCACACATACAGTAAGGCATAAGAAGAGGGGGAGGTAATTACTAATGAGATAAATTTTAAAATCCTGAGGGCAGGGAGGTGGCTCAGTGAATAGAGCACTAGCCCTGGTATCAGGAGGACCTGAGTTCAAATCCAGCCTCAGACACTTAACACTTACTAGCTGTGTGACCTTGGGCAAGTCATTTAACCCCAATCGCCCTGCCAGCCCTGCAAAAAGCATAAAATAAAATAAAAACCCTGCTGTAAACAACGTACTTTGATAGTAATTGACAAAAGACCCTATTCCCTTGGCTTCAATAGACTCCTATTACATCTAATTAAAGGGCCTGTATCCTCTTTCAAGTCTAAAGATTTACTGGGTGTCCTGATTGTCCTTTGAGTCACCAAATTCAATTCAGTAAGACTTTAAGTACTTACTATGTGCCAAGCACTGTGCTTGGTGCTTGGAATAAAAAGAGCAGAATGGAATAACCTTAAGGAACTTCTATACTACTGGCAGCATACAATATTTACACACAAATAGGTAAATATGGAATATGGATAATAACAAATAGACATGTGATTTCACTGAGATAGAGAACTCCAAGGTAAGAAAACATCATCTACACTAAAGGTGAACATCTCTTCAATTAATAATCTTAGACTGTGACCTGGAGCCCTGACAGTTGTGACATCAACTATACATATGTAAAAACACAAGAAACATATTTCCATATTAGCAATGTTACAAAACCATGATACAAAACACAACCATATATCATAATGTTTCAGAATTAGGATTTGAACCCAGATCTTCTTGGATCTAAAGGTAGCTCTCTATCTATACTTGCAGGATAGAGATAGAAGAGATAAGCCAGAGTCTTTGGGTACATTCATATATAGGGGATGAAACATGGATAATGATACAGTAGAGGAGGAAGGAGACTAAAGAAGGATAAGTTATACAGGTAGGATACAGATATAGAATATATTTTATTTATTATATACATAGACACATATTCATGTCCCCCTTTCCAGATTATTTTTATGCATTGTCTTCCCTTAGTCAATGGTAAGATCCTTGAGGGCAGGGATTGTCTTACCCATTCTTTGTATCTCTAGCACACCAGCACAGTGCTTAGCACATAGTAGGTATTTAATACATTTTTATTAACTGTCTCTACCTTGAACACAGGCACAATGGAAGATGTGTCATGTCTTTTTGTCCCTGGAAAAGCAGATGCCACTTGAGGAATATTCACTTCTCTGTCTGAAGATCATGAGCTAATAGATTTAGAATTAGAAATTATCTTAAAGGGCATATATGCTCACACCTTCTGTCCTGTTAAGGTCCAGAGACCTTGTGTATATGTATACAGATATTTGGGTGCATGTTACTGGTTTTTTATTCAGGTGAGGGTTATCTTTTTGGGTCAGGATGTATAGGGCTTATCTATACCCACCTCAACAGGCCTCGGGCGTCCCCCGCTCCTGGTCCACTCCGGGAGAAACAGCTGCACAGAGAAACTCAGGACA
>CM053601.1:107158769-107179447 GCA_028646575.1 Pseudocheirus occidentalis | reverse complement strand
GCTCCTGGTCCACTCCGGGAGAAACAGCTGCACAGAGAAACTCAGGACACAGGACTTGCTTCTAGCTTTTATTGAGAGTTCATCCTCTATGTTAGTGTGGCTGGACTTGACTGGCCTGGCTCCACCGAACTGCCCCTGCCTCCGAGTAGCCTCTCTTTAAGTCCTTTCTCCAGGGCCCCTTAGGGCCCCTCCCCTGGCCATGCCCTTGCCACAGCGAGCCAATGTGTCTCACCCTGAAGGCAGAGAGATTATCCTGCTTATTGTAAGCAGGTGCCTCACATGCACTGTTAGCTGAGGACCGTTCAACCCATGGAGTATCAACGACCCTCTTTAGGAGTCTCCTCCCCACGTGAGGTATCAGAGACCTAACAGGTGCATATATATATATATATATATACATATGCATATACATATGCATATACATATACATATACATATACATAAATGCAAAGTAAAGGAAAATTCTGGAAAACAATTTGAAACTATGTCCAAAGGGCTATATAACTGCATATACTTCGACCCAGCAATACCAATACTAGGTCTATATCCCAAAGAGATCAAAGAAAAGGGAAAGGGTTCTATATATACAAAAAATATTTATAGCAGTTCTTTTTGTGGTGGCAAAGAACTGGACATTGAGGGGATGCCCACCAGTTGGGGAATGACTGAATAAGTTTTGGTATATGACTGTGATGGAATACTGCTATGCTGTAGGAATGTGTGAGCAGGATGACCTCAGAAAAACCTAAGAAGACTTTTATGAAGTGATGCAAAGCGAAGTGAGCAGAACCATAAGATTTTACACAGTACAGCAATATCGTAACAATGATCAACTGTGAAAGACTTATTCTAATCAAACAATGATCCAAGACAATTTTGAAAAACTTAGGATGAAAAATACTATCCGCCCTCCAGAGAGAGAATTGATGAAGTCTGAGTTCAGATTGAAGCATGACTTTTTTTCATTTTATTTTTATTGCTTTTGTTGGTTACTTTGCTAATATGGAAATGTTTTGTATGATTTCACATTTATAAGTGACATCATATTACTTGCCTTCTCAATGAGGGGAAAAGTAGGAGGGACAGAAGGAGAGATTCAGAACTCAAAGTTAAATGTTAAAAATTAATGAATAATAAATGTAATTTTTTGAAATTAATGAATTATAAATGTAATTTTTTAAAAAGCAAAGTAATGGAGAAAATCAGGAAAGCTCTCTTGTGACAGACAGGTAGTACTTGGGATAGGAGTACAAGAGTCAGACATGGAATAACAAGAACATGGAAGATACGGGAATGTGGAGAGGGCAATGGAATGTCACATGTGAGGAACAACAAGTAGACTAGGTTGGCTCAAACTTGGAGTTCACAAAGGAAAGAAATGTCATAACTCTGGAAAGGTAGACTGGAGTCAGGATGAAAAAGGCTTTAAATATCAAACAGATGAATTTATATTTTATCTTCAAGGCAATAAAGAACTACCGAAACTTCTTGAACAGGGGACTGTCACAGTCAGAACTGTGCTTTAGGAATGTCCAATTAGCAGCATTAGATGATGGCATGGACAGGGGAGAGTTTAGATATAGGGAGACTGATTATTCTAGCCAAGAGAGTATAAGGACCTGAGCTAGAGTTACTATATTGTTAGTAGAGATAAAGAGACAAATGAAAGCTTGATTGTATTTGGGTAAATGAAAGTAAACAGTAAAGGATGACTGGAAAAATAGCAGTATCCTTAACAGAAAAAGGGAAAATTAGGATGAGGGAATGAGATTTTAGAGGGAAAGATGATGAGTTCAGTTTTGAAATAGTACATTTGAGGTGCTTTCTGCATTAAGTAAAGCTACTTTCATGGAATTGGAAATATGGGACTGGATTTCTCAGGAGAGAAGAGAGGACTTAATGGATAGTTTTGGGAGTCATCTACATAGAGATGACATTTGAACTCACGGGAATTTATGAGATCACCAAGAGAATATAGAGAGAAAAGAAGATGATAATCCAGGATATAGCCCTGGGGTACAACCACACACAACCAGGGAAAGGGAAATAGATGATGATATAGAAAAGGAGACTGAAGAAAGATCAAAGAGGTAAAAGCAAAACTAGGAAAGGTGATGAAAACAGAGTAAAGAGATAGTATTTGGAAAGGGAGCTAGCTAATGTTATCCAGTGCTACAGAGAGATCAACAAGAAAAAGGTCTGATGAAAGGTCAGTGTATTTAGCAATACCAAAGGTCATTTTTGACCTTGGAGAGTGTAGTTTCATTTGAGTTTGGGGCTCACAAGCCAAAGAGAAAGAAAAGAAAGTAGAAAATGAAGAGCAGAAATTTAAAAAGTATTGGCATAGGCCTGACAAGGATAAAGAACATACCTTTTAAAAATAATAATAAATGAGACTTCAGAAAACATTTTCCAAGATGCAAAAAAATGCATTACATTTTTATAACTAATTATGCAACCTCTACCTCCTCCCTCTGAGTATAATGAAGGGCTCACCTTAACTTGCAAAGACAAAATAATAAGGTAAACATAAATTGAAAACAGTAGTGCTTTTTAGATAGCACAGCACCAGTAAGACTCCGTTATTTCCACATTCCCCAACAAGCTAGTCTGTGATGATTTGTTAGTTTCTTGAGATGGTCTCCTAAGAATAATGCAAGAGTTGCTTTTATGTCTTCCCAGAAGCCAGGAGTTGGGAGGTAGCAGAGAAATAGTGAGACCAGGGTATGTACCAACTCAAGGACTATCATAGGAAAGTTTTCTTGCTTGGGAATCTGCTGCCACACAGGAGATTGTTCCTTTATCATTCTACCCTAATCATAGTAATCCATCCTCCATTATCATTGACTTCCCAGATAGGTGTGGGTCACTACTGACTCTTCATTGACTTACTCTTCCCTGAACTGTTTCACTGAGCCTCAGCATTTGGAGGCCTGTTGCCATACCAGGGTTTGGAAACGTCTTTGCCCACCTAGAACCTACTTTGACCTGTATAACCACAACAATGCTGGAGGGTGATGTAAAAAAAAAATGCTGAAATTGGGGTCAAAAGATCTGAATGCAAATTGTGGCTCAGCTGCAGCTGCTTACTAGCTGTGTTCCCTTGATCATATCACTTGATGTCTCTGGGTCTTAGTTTCTTCATGTGTAAAATTAGGGGATTAGACCAGATGACCTTTAAATTCCCTTTCAAACATCCAGACATGTGAAAACCTGCCCTGATCTCTTTACCCATGTTTTTCCTGTTTTTTGAGAGAAAACAAGCTGTTAGTCCCTTCTGTAATCACAAGAGATGAAACCCAAGTACTATGACTAACAGAATCCCCCCTCTTCTCTTCATTCCTGTGATTCAGGGTCACCATCTATTAAGGTGAAAATCTACTTACCCTGCTACCATTTTAGGGAGACTTACATTGATATATATGAGGGTGCTTTTATGGCACAATGTTCCTTTCCTGTTTTATGTCCTGCCTAACCAATTACACAAATGCAAGAATTCTTAATGTGAAAATTGGTACTTCTACTAAGTACTAGCAAAGCCTAGATCCACATACCTCAAATCCTAGAAACCGGCTCAGAAGAACCAGAAGGACTAAAGGTGCATATGCTAATCAAAGAAATGATGAATAGGTCTCTCTACTTAAATTTATATTGAAGCAGTTAGTTAGCAGTTAGTTATTTCCTACTTTCTTCAGAAACACATAAACTTGTTGACTAATTGGCTAATGATCATGGCAGCCACCAAGAAAGTGTTTGGGAAACGTGAAAACCAAGGATACATGCAAAGGATTAGGAACACATAGATTGGGATTGGAACTGGGATATGAAAAATGGAAGTTACATTTCCTGAAACTTAGTTTCTGATTAAAATATATATATTCCTATGGATAGTGGGTAGAATTTCTTGATTATAAGAATTGTTAAATGCTTGACAAGAGCTTGTTCATTCCCTGATCTTGAAAATCTTATCTATGGATAGCCTGGGAAGAATTCTTCCTGAAGCAAGAGATGAATTATATTACATCTTAAAATACCTTCCCAGTCTATGATACTGGAATTTCATTCATCAAATAAACAACTAATTCACCATTACAAATGTTATGGTTATAAAGAGCTTTGCTTACGTTTTGCCAATGTGCTTCTTGAAATAAAATAGGTAAGGTAAGTGTTATCCTAATTTTAAAGATGGGGCAACCTAGGCTAAAAGATAAAGTAACCCAAAGTCATGAGTGGACTACTTACAAAGGCGGGTCTCAAATGCAAGTCACCTGACACAGAATCCAGCTCTCTTTACACTAAACCAATATCACGTTATTTTTATATGCAGTCACTTTACCAATCTAAACCTCATTGTTCTCATCTGTAAAATACAAGGACAATAATCCTTGTACAACCTGTTTCACAGGGTTTTATGAGGAAAGTGCTTTGTGGACCTTAAAGCGCTATAGAAATGTAGGGCATATAAAACTGATACCTTCTGTGAAAGAGTTGGAAACACCTTCGGTGACCCTGTCAGAAAGATAAAGTAGCTTGAAACAAAGTAGTTAAGGATGATTGACAAACATTGTATTTAAGGAGGAATCAAATCTTAAAGTTTTACAAAAACCATCAAGCTTGGGGTGATTGCAATAGAGGCTTGATCAAGATAAAACAGAGAAGACAGAGTAAATTCAATAGTTGCTAAGGAAAGCTAAGTAACATCCCTTTGGGGATAATGAAAAGATTCTAGATCAACAACAGCAAAAATCCCCAATGCAGAGGAAGAAAAAGGAAGATAAATTGCCCACAGTAACTTTAGTACACTTTTGTAGGCTAGGAAAGTGTTAGCTATCTGTGATGGAGAAAAGGGTGGGCTTCTTGTGCCCCAATATTGTGGATTTCTTGGGGGCCATATTTAATCAATGTTTAGAGGGTTGAGTACCTGAGCAATTATCAACAGGTGCTGTCAGAAATTTTGTGGGGTCTCTGGAACTGAAAATTAGAAGGCAGGATCCAGGATTTGAGATCTAAAACACCTGGATCCAACTTTCTCCAGTGTGGTTGAATTACATCAGAGGTTCATTAACTAATGAAAAGTCAATTAATTACATTTAATCTGCAAAAGAGAGCGAGACAGCAATGCAAATATTACAGATGATATGCACATTATCCCACTCTGGCCACCCATTCCAATCTATATGCTTGAGAGTGATCTTGAAATGTGGGATATACATCTTTCCCCCTTATCTTCCTTGAATTAATCTCTCCCACATTATACCCTACACCAAGAGAAAGAGAAAGGAGAGAGAAATACGAGGGATTAAGGATCAATTGCAAGTAACTGACTGGGTAGCAGCCCTTTGTTTGGCTTTGGTTCGCTGTAACCCCTACATTTTTCTGCTCCACCCCCCCCATACCATTCACCTGATCTATCCTTTTGAGTTAGCCCTAAACCTTAAAATTACAAATCCAACTTGCTCACTTCCCTGCTCTAACTAGTTCCAACATGCCACAAGATTTTTTTTGGAGTCTAAATGCAGAGAAAACATAATTTTGACTTTTTAAAAAATATATAATGAATTTGTTTATTTTTCGTTTTCAACATTCACTTCTATAAGAGTTTGAGTTTTAAATTTTCTCCTTCTCCTTTCCCAAGAGGGCATGCACATAGGCTCTACTTATACATTCATATTAAACATATTTTCACACATAATTTTGGCTTTAAATGATTTGGTGCATTGTTGTCCCCTCACCCTCTATTAGGATCCAAATTCCACTACATCAGGGATTGTCTTACTTTTTCTTTTTATCCCTAATGCTTAACACTTTGTTTTTACACATAGCAAGAGTTCAAGAAATGCTTTATTCATTCATTGCTTTGCCTTAAAGGCTGACAAACTCAAAATTTATCCCGTCCTTCTGCCTCTGATAAGATGAAATTCCACTGAAGACGCAGAAAAGATTATAAGATACCATTACTTCCCTGTACAGGACCTGGGAGGGGAAGGTGGAAGGGTAAGAATATGTAGGGGTTGCGATGAGCAAGTCTGAGAGGCCTGCCCATGATGCTTTTGAGATTTTTTCCGGTGGAGGGTATCAAATATCTTCTCTCTAAGTGTTCCAGCTGAGCGGGCCTCAGGTGTTGATTTGGTCATTGGATACTGAGCTAAAAAGTCAGAAACAGGAAGTGGGACCCAAGTCAAAAGCATTTGATCAACAGTGTTCACAGGACAAGAGAAGCGATATGGTTTGGGAGTAGGCAGAAGGGCCCAATACTAAGAGAATAAAGAGTTCATATTACACAATGAATTCAACAAAATTTATGTTCCTTGGTTTCTTGTGAGAGTGTTATTTGTATGGTCAAACCCACTCTTTCCTTAATGTAGTTTCATCTAGAATGTAAGTACCTCAAGAGCATGCTCCTTACCTTCATTTATGTGGCCATTAAAAATAATAGCATGATGGGGCGGCTAGGTGGCACAGTGAATAGAGCACTGGCCCTGGAGTCAGGAGTACCTGAGTTCAAATCCGGCCTCAGACACTTAACACAAAAAACTAGCCATGTGACCTTGGGCAAGTCACTTAACCCCAACTGCCCTCCAAAAAGCAAAAAAAAAAAATAATAATAATAATAATAATAATAATAATAATACAAAAAATAATAATAATACCATGGTTCTAGAGTTAAAGGGACATCAGAGACCCTCCAAACCCTCATGTTGCAGATGAGAAAACTAAGACCCGAGGAGGATGAGTTGCCCAAGGTCACACAGGCAGTAACCCACAGAGTCAGGAGTTAAATCCAGGCCATCTGACTCTTGCAACAGTATTCTTTCTACTTTACCCCAATGGTGACAGACATAAAAAGAGAGTATCTCACAATTAAGTGAAGATACTCCTGTCTTCCCTTTCCTGAATAACATTGAGAAGGATAATAAATTCTTAGGAAATAAGGGGCCATAACCCTGAATAACTGTATTGAAAACAATTCCTATTCAATATTCAAAATAGTCTTAAGAATTAATCAACAAAAGGTAACAATAATTTCTGCTCCAGTGTGAACAGGGAGGAATAGCTGTGTATCCAGGGCTACAGGATACATCTGCCAGTTATTCCTCAGGGTTTTTGAAGGGTGACAGAAAGTAATCTTAGGGCTTGTGTTAGTCATTTTGGACACTGGAAATTAACTTGGTTATGGTGAACAGAAGGGGCTTTGTGCTGACAAGAGCCTTTAGTTGAAGCAAAGCAACTTGGAGAGAGGGCAGTTTAGAAGAGTATTTGAAGAAAGAATGAGAAGGAGCTCCAATGACTGTAAGTTCAGGGTTTGTGTAGGTGGGGAGCAGCTGTTCATGTGACCTGATCCAAGAGGCACAGAAGAACAATAATGACAGACTGTTCTACAATTTTTGTCTCTGAATCAGGAATTTCTTAATTTTCTTTAAGCTGCTTTTGGAAGAGGGGGAGAGATGTGCTGGGGGTCAGACAGTAAAGTGGAGTGTGGGGATTGCAGGATTGTGTGCTTTGTTGGCACTTCTGTGAGTTAAACTCCATGTGGCTCCCTAAGTTTTGAGACATAAAGAAGAGAAAACAGCAATATTTGAGAAACAAGCTCTCACATTTTTATAGTGAGTTCTTGTCAGCTCAGTCAGAGTGGGATAAGCCTCACATATGGGCACAGGGACTTAGTAAAGCCAAAAAGGATAGTGTGACAGGGGAAATTCTGCCTGGGAACCCTAAAATGAAAGGGAAACTTTCTCCTTTGTTCAATTGTTTCTATTGTAAAGGTAAAGATGGAGAGTAGAAAAAGAGATTTGAGGTGAGCACAGCACTCTGATATTCTCCCACTTCATTTTGTTGGCATCTCAAGAAAGGAAATTTGTTCTTATGGAGATTTCCCAGGAAAGATGCTATTTCCTTTTTTGAGCTAGTCTTCTTGGAATTTTTTTTGAGACTTTCAATAGGATAACAGACCTTATAGCCTTTGCTAATAACAATCAGCCTACAAACATTTATTTAACAGATACTGTGTTTTAAGCATTGTCTTGGGTGCTTAAAAGGACCAAAATAAGAAATAGTTCTTGCCTTGGGAATGGGGTGGGGAAGGGGGGAATGGCAGGTCAATAGTAATAGTACTGACATTTACATAGTGCTTTAAAGTTTACAAAGCATGTCATACACTCCTCATACCTATTACTTACATACCCAAGGCATACCTATTAATTACTTCTACTTTATATGTCATACAGGTATAGTGTACTATATGTTACTCTGAGCTAGTTCACTCATCCTAACCTGAACCCAGGCTGATAGAGTTAGGATTCCCAGAGAGGGGGACTACTCACAATTGGTTAAACCATCTTTTAGGATTCTAAGGGGGACAAGATTCTGTCACTTGATGATGTAGTTTCCAAGGCTAATTGGTATGTTCCTTGCTATACATAACTAGTCACTACAATATAATTACCTCTTAAATATAAAACATTTACTAAACAATAAGGTTTAACCCAGCGGTTCTCAACCTGTAGGTTATATTCAATTTGTAATAATGAAAATACATCCTGCGTATCAGATGTTTACATTATGACTCATAACAGTAGCAAAATTACAGTTATAAAGTAGCAATGAAAATAATTTTATGGTTGGGAGGTCACCAAAACATGAGGAACTATATTAAAGGGTCGTGGCATTAGGAAGGTTGAGAACCACTGGTTTAACCAAATGTTATAGTTATTCAATAGAAGGCAGAAGCAGGAATAATCAAAATATCATTGTATACTTGTAAACCCTATCTCAACAACTTATATAGTGTCTATGATAGAGAATGGGTTCACACTTATAAAAACCTAGTGGGGAGGCATGTGAGTGAGGAAACCCATATATTTAAGGCAACTCCAGACTTGAACTAAAGGCCTTCATGTCTTTAGTTCCTTCAAAAGCCATCTGTACCACACAGAGCCACTTCTCTGCTAGCTGCTCCCCTTCTTTTCCTTACCACCTTCCTACTGGGAAAAGTTATTCCACTTCTGCTATTGAGCCAATGAAACAGTGAAAAGAGATGCCAGGAATCTTTCCAGTGTGCCATACCACCCATGGGCACGTGGCTTTTAAGCCAGAATTTGATTCCAGATCTCTTTGATCCAGCACTTTAAACACTGTTCTTTATATAGGATCTTATTTAAGGTATAAAATGTTTTACAAACTTTAAAGCCCTATGTAAATATATGCTTTATTTCTGCTATTAATAATAACACATATCAAGACACAGCTCAAGTAAACAGCTTGAGACATATTTACAGGCTCAATTAATGATAGGATAGGTGGAATCACACATTAGTGCTACCTCACTTCTCAACTGTGCCATATGCTTGGACCATAGATTGGTACAACTGTTTATGACACAAAACGTGCATGTGTTCTTTGTGATGCAGAATAATGGTATAGCTGTTCATGAAGAAGGAAAGAGTCATTTCCATATCCTGTACAAAGGAATGTGAAAATCATGGCCCCACGGGGATGTGGACTCTCTGTATATACATCGATTATTGTATCAAAAAACATGGTAGTCTTACTAAGGATGGTCAAAAATGTTTCCATCTCCGCCTAAAGGACATTTTTGCTAAAGGCAACAAAAGAAATTCTGGATCTTTACTGTTGCCTGAGAAACATAACTGTGTTTCTTCAAGTTGGCTAAGGCTTCAGTGCAGTTCTTAATACTTAAACTTAGCTGAGTGCAGCTGTCTTTGTTGTTTAATATGTATGCTTATGAGGAAGGAATTTAGATTTTCCAGATCCTGGTGCATGGTTACTAAACTTTAAATAATATTTATAACAATTAACATTTATCCAACACTCAAAGCAAATTACAAAAGAATAATGTATGTTACATATTTTAAAAAAACAGAATCACTAACTTATAGGCTCTATCAGTACAGTACATCTTCTAGCAAAGGCAAATAACACTCTTGTTGGATCCTAAAATTTTCTGTTCTGTAGAAACTGGGACTGCTCCCAACACAGTTGTAGACAGCATCTACCGTGGATACAATTCAGTGTCTCTCTTAGTAAGGGGGAGAGGAAAGAATGTGATTGCTATGGCATGAAGGATGACTTGTGTGTCCTTTTACTATCTCCTGATATAGTGGACATATATCCCTGACTGGCTCCATATGGATAATGCCACATGTTGATATACTATGTCCTATAAATATCTCAGCCATGCAATCTGGAAAGGAGACATGGCCTTTTCATCTATAACCAGCATGAAGTAATGATGAATTACTGTTAAGAAGGCTGAAAATTATTACATGGGCCATTGTCAGGTTGGATGGTGAAGTCACTAAAGACAATAAGAATAGGATGGGTGGGAAGAAAAGCTGTCTCTTATATTCTGTTATTAGGTACAGTGGTGAGCAGCTTTTGGATGAAACACCATGCACCTACTTGTAGCCTGTACTAAAGAAGAAGCTGTCACTATTCTATCCTAGTTGTTCTAAGAGTCATATGTAGCCAAATTGAGGTTAAAAATCTTCCACTTAATAATATGTTATGTGCTTCAAAACACATTGGATCAAAATGCATCTTTGAAAGTTCTCTTCAAACAAGTTAACAATGAATTTTCTCACTACTGAAGGAAATGAACCATGTCCACTCTCATTTCTATATGAAATATAAATATTTATAAGAACGCTCTATGCATGCATCAAAGACTTCCTTGATGAAAACTTGAGAAAGAAACATCCTAAATTTCACACATGATTTTTTACAGTGGACCCATCTTTATGGTTCTAAAGACAGTGAAGTATAATATAATATAAGATCTTGCTGTTACTATTATTTACTTATTTTAAGGAAGTATTTGACTCAGAAGAACAAAATTCACACTTGAAGTCTCTCCTTAAGCATGGTGACTCATATCAACATTATCCAAGACTCCAAGACAGGTACAATGACAAATATTCTTTTGTTCAACAACCTACTGAGTAACAACATCTAGCAATGTGCTAAACAGGGAAATGCAAGCTCACCAGATCTGTTCATCATGCCCTAAGACATCTTGAATGAGATTCAAGCAAAAGAAAGATAATGACATTCACCAAAGTGTTTCTAGAGTTAATAATGCCTTGCCTATTGAATGAAGGTGGCCATTAAATATTTGTTGAATGAATACATATATGTAGCATTCACTTACCTATTAACTTACATAAATGAATGATCATGCTAATTTCTCAATGATGAAAATGCCTTGGAAAAATGTACCATGTGACAATTCTATCACTTAGAACAGTAGTGAGCAGTTTTTTCAGTGAAACACCATGGACCTTCTTGTAGGCAATACTAAGAATTATCAGAGTAGTTTATTTGGAAGAGCAAACGAATAGAATATTTATAGATACAATGAGGTACTTCTCAAGTAAAAGAAATCTTAAAACTCTAGCTCATAGAATATTTTGTGAGTCTGTGACTTTTGACCCATTTGAAGACTGATTAAAAGACTTACCAATTGAATAGTCATAGAAGACTGATGTGCATGTATCTTCTCATTAGAAAATTCATTATGCCAGAACAATATGGAAAAGCATGTGTAGATAGCATACAAACCTTTCACCATATATGTGCTAAATATATAAGGTAGATAGAGAAATGATAATAATAATTAGACACTGTTATGGAAAAGGTTACCAGCTTCACAGTTCTTCAAATCTATATACTCACAAAATAACTAGAAACTGGAAGTTTTTTAGGAAAGAACTGATTGGGGAAAAAAAACTAGGGGATGTGTGCATTACAGTGGTTTGGATTTTGACACAGTAGGTACTTTATTGTACTAACATCAGAATTTTGTACTAAACTATCAAAAGCTTTTTTCAGAATGCTAAATGGCTAAATGATACTTTTCCTAAGTCATAAAAATATCTAGAGACAGTGACAACAGAAAGATCTCCACATAAATGTATCACAGCATGGAAAAGAAGCATTCTTTACATGCTAGAAAAAAAATTGTTTACTCATGTGATGCCATGAAGCCTTAATTCATTATTGAAAAATAAACCTTTAAATTATAAGCCTGGTAGCATACAACACTGTCATCCCACAGAATTACCATTAAAAGACCATGAAAACCATGGTATATTTTTAAAGTGGAGGAGGTAATGCCCTAATATAATTAAACTTAAATATGGCTTAATTAATATTCAAAATCAATCACTAGAATATGTACTCAGCAACAACCAATGTCCAACTTCAAAGAAGGAACTTTATAATTACTTTATGCTGAATGGCTACAAAATTTTGCATAATGAAACAATGGAACCAGAAATATCCACCCAAAAGCAAAGCCTGCTCTGTCAAAATTGGAAAGATTGTGATACAAAGCAAATGTCTCCATGGATTAATATGCCTTTTATCTCACATACCATTATCATTTCTGTGAACATCAGCTGCCTTTTTTAGAAAAGCTACAAGAAAATGACCCAACCAGACAAGACTAGAATGTTAAAAGTTTCTTTATATTTCATAAATACATTAGATGGTAGCACAAACAAGATGATAAAATATAAAATAAAATGAGATATAAGTAAACCTATTTTATCTTCAGAGGACTTAATAAAGCAAAATATCTAAAAAAATCTCTAAAGTGTGCTCAGCACCCTCTCTTCTATATTTTTATAATTGTTTTCTTCATACAGAAAAATTAAAGATAAGAACAAGAACATTACTGGTTCAGATCATTGCTCCCCAATTTATGAGACAGAACCCAAAGTATTACTGAAGTCCCACTAGATTACATCTACTGTTTGCTCTTTTTATTTCCCTGACACGGTACTGTGTCAGAGAAGGAAATGAAGGTGGTTTGGAAGAGTTCCCTCTTCTCACAAATCCTGTTAATTGCTCTTCTAGGTGATTACTGAATTGACTGACAGTCTGTTCTGCTATCTTCACAGGTATCAAATTACCAAAGCTTTCCTTTCCTGGGGGTTTAAAGATGGGCTCTACCTCTGACCTTTCTGATTATTCAGGTACTTCTCACTGAAATAACAATATGTCAATAATTCTCCAGACAACCACTTATTAACCAGTCAGAATAGACTGCTCATAATAGGAAGGTCTTGTTGGAGCGTTATATCCCTTATGGCAGCTGTTCAGTACAATCCATTGAACACATTCATCAGGCCACTTATATGGATCTTCTATCTTGAAGGAAACAAGAAAGTATCTTTTTTTCTCCCATCAAGGAGGAGATTGTGACTTACTATACATCCCTATCCAAGTCACTTAGTTTCTCTAAGCCTCAATTTCCTCATTTGTAAACTTTAACACTACTTTGTAATTTCTCTAAATTTTAATTGCTCTCAGTTCTGTGCTCTACAAATTTTAAAGGGTGATATATGTAGATGACTAGGATGATTATTATTGGTCACCGTCATGATCATGAACTTTGTTGTTGTGGAAAGGGTGCTTTATTTGGAGTCAAAAGTTCTAGTTCAAATCCCAGTTCTTCCATTTGATATCTGTGGAGTCTTGGACAAGTTACTCAACTTTCTTGGCCTCAGTTCTCTCATCTGTAAAACTGAGCTAATGATACTACCACTATATAAATTATCTCATTATATATATATCTCACAACAACTCAGAGGTAGGTGCCATTATTACCCCAATTTTACAAATGAGGAAACTGAGCCTCTGATACGTTGTTACTTGCCCCAATGGCCATAATGTATGTACAATATTTTGTAAATTGTGAAGTTACTTATATGCATATAATATAAATAAACAGCTATTATACTTAATATATTAAGATCAAATATTATATCTATATGTAACAACATAATGGCTAGATCATAAAGACTTTATGGAAGGGAAAAGTCTTATGTTTTGATGCTGTCACAGTACTCAGGACTATGCTAGTCTCATATGTTTGATTAACACCTTGCTGATAACACTGTTTTATGAAAGCAAGGATGCCATGGATCATTAGCCTCATTTTTTGCATTCCCAGAACAGCTATTATTCCTTATGCCCACGGTCAGTAGGGCATGCACTTTGTTAGTTTCACTGTGGGTTTACACTGATCCATCCATATTCCCTTGTGACTGACAGCATGCACATAAGATTGCTAGAGCTAACTAGAGATAAAAGTAAAGTAAGTATACCTGGAAAAGAGTATTCTAATCCACATGGGAGTTGAATGCAGGATCTTTGCCTCATTCGTAACATTCTAAACTAATATGCATCAGTTTAACTTTAAAAAAAAAGACTACCATAGTACAAGAGACTGTTTCCATAATATTGTTCCCAAAATCAATGATGATGACTCCAAAGGAAAGTGGGTAAATCCCACAAGTAAATGAGTGAGTAAATTCAAGCCCCCAAGTAGACAAGTTCAGTGGGGGGAAACTATAGATACCATAGAAACCATAGAAACTGTAGCTCTGTCTAAATGTAAGTTATAACTCACCCTCACCTTTTTCCTCAAGCCCAACCACAGATCAACTTGTTCATTCATTTCAATTTTTCATTTCAAGTTTCAGAACTTGTCCCAAAAGGGAGCTTTCCTTGGAGTTCCTTAAAGCAGGTCTCTGAGATCTACTTCACATACACATTAAACCAGAATTAGAAAAATACTTTTAGAAACAGTACAGCTGCTGCATGGATGTAGGCAAAGCAGAGGGGGCTATCCCTAGCCCATCCAGGGAACATAATCTTAGCTGCTGCTTGCAGCTGCTTTGGGAAGTCATTTTGAATTCCTGCACATTAAGATCTTTGGAACACTGGAGACCAGAGTGACAATGGATTTGGGATAGAAGGAAGAGAGTAAGGAAAGGGGAAGACTAAAAGAAAGAAATGCTATTCAAGGGACCTATTTTCCTAGCAACCTCCAATCCAGAAATGAGATTTACTGTCCAATTTCTAACTTGGGGGGGAGGTATTGCTTACTTCGGCAGTTGTTTGTTTAATGGTAACTGATCTCAGCTCCCAAAAGAAACTTTGAATTCAAGCTTCATTGTGTATCTTGGGTTAAGTGGTAAGTAACGAGAATATTTGATATTGCATGCCAAATTCTGCTTGATCCACATTTTTTTCTCTTTTTTCCCCAAGTAAATTGTCAATAGGTTGGTATTATTGAACTAAAAAATAGACCTGGAAACTAGTTTTGTTTTGATGAAAATAATTCTGCCAGGCAAAACCTCAAAGTCTCTGAATATTAGACTCTACTAGAAATCAAATACTTTGACTTCATTCTTAATTATTATTATCCTCCCCCATTTAAAAAAAAGTTGTCTAGACATGACTAATTTTGCTGTTCTACTTTTATGATAGCTTATCTCTTGAAGAAGAAATTATAGCATCTGTTAATTTGCTTTCAGGTTATCATTCTGGTGATTAATGACTGGCTAAATCAAGAAGACCACTTTTAATTTTTTTTCACTGAAAAACATACAAGAAATGTTGACAATCCCAGTGCCTCCTTTGTAGATATTCTAGGCACAAGGATATTTGAAAACTATTTTTGTGTTTTAGGTAGATTCCAAATTAACCTAAAGGCAATGCTTAATTCAATTTGACAAAGAATTATTGAATATAAACTCTGTGCTCAGTATTCTTCTAGGCATTCAGGGGGTTAGAAAGTTTGGGCAAGATAGGGTTACAGAATCACAAAATATCAGAGTTTGGAAGCAGTCTCAGAAGTCATCTGGTCCAACTTGTACTTGAACAAGAATTCCCTTCTTAATCTACAATCCTTGTTCTCACAGAGATGATAGTTAACGTAGGTAGATCTGATACATACCCAAATAACTAAAAAATAAAATACTTTATGCCAAATGCAGGAAAGAGGTATAAATTAATTGCCCCACGAGATACAAGGGGATACAAATTATTACACATTGGTGACATTAAGAAGGCTTCATCTAATGAAGTGTTAAAGAAAAATATAACTAATATTGTACCATGATTTTGCCTTAAGTGTGCCAAAAACAATTTTATTAACTTTAGCATTAACATAACTTGGAGGGTGATTTCCAAATTGCTCTAGTCCCAAACATCCTATGACATGGCTCTCCACCCTAAGAAAAATTATTGTAACATTTATAGTAATCTTGAACAAGGAAAATATTATAAAATGTGAAAAATATAGTTTGTGTTAATATTCCAGAATAATCATTACTCAGTTCCTTCCTGGATCGCTTCCCCTTAAGAATTCCTGGTTATATTCAGTATCTTAATATTTCATTTCAAGACAAGCCATTGTCCCCAAGGAAATAATATCACTCCTGGGGGTAAAAAAGCAAGTGTTTCCATCTAAACTAGAATAAAGTTTGGTAATCATCCTTACTCCATTTCAAAGGAAGACCCTCATCTTTATTCTTCCTACTTTCCTAATGAAAAAATCTGGAGAGGGTTATAGGCTAGTGAAAAAAAAGTATTATTTCTTAATATTTCTAGAAAAACTAAAAATGAAAGTTTTGGAGGGTTTTTTTGTATTTAATGTACTTCCACACACTTCCAACATCCTAGGACATATTACCATTTGTTTGTTCTACTGCTGCCTCATGTACACCTGGAATAATCACCTTTGATGACAGAGACCTTCTTCTCTTCCTAATGCCCCTACCTTATTAACTGATTCATCATGAAACTCCACTGTGGGGACTGACCTTGATTGTTCAGTGAGTGATGGAAACTCACCTCAAGTGATCCCCTGACTATGCTTCAAATTCATCCACTCACTACATCTTGCCCACTAACTGAAAAAATATATATATTACAAAAAAGTGAGCAGGAGGTGGGAGCAGGATTTCCCATACATTATTTAACTATAGTATAGACTATAGAGCATATGGAGGAAATCATTCAACCTAGGAAGGTATGGTCCACAAGATTGTGGAGACCTTGAATGTCAAGTTGTAAGTTTGAAATTTAGTTGGCAGTCAATAGGGAATAATAAAGAGTTTGGGGTAGAAGTGTGATATGACCAGTGCTATGAATATTATGAAATAAGAGCCTGCTAGTCTTTTTTTCCCCCAAAAAAGCCTCAAGACTATAATGTTATATAAGTAATTGGTGGAGTATCAGGTTCATTGTTCCCCCATGAGACCAAGAGGCTGGTTTTATTTTGGGGGGGTGGGTGATAGTGGGGCAGGGGTAGGGTTGGAGTGGATGTCTAAGTACCTTGCTCCTTCATGGAAAGCTAGCCTCTCTGTCAATAATGTCCATATATTTTCAGGACAGACTGCTACGTTGGGGGAAAAGGCTGAAGTAAAAGTGCTTAACAGAGTAGGCTTCTAGTTGTAAGGAGAGGAGGATAACTTTAAATTTTAAAGTAACCAAAATGACTCCCTCAAAGGAAAGTTTACCAGTTTTTATACATTGATGGCTACCTATATAGTGTGATTTGGGTGAAAATAAAAGCCTCATATACTCCCAAAATATCATCCTCATCAACCTGGCACAGTGTCAGCAAAAGGCTATTAGAGCCACTCCTCTGTATTGTGGAATTGTGTCTCCAGACTCTAGGTCCCTTTGAAAATGCAAATGTTACCTAAGAAAAGTGACTCACTCATCCATTAGCATCTATTAACACTTTAGCTTGGATTAATTAATCAGATTAGCTAATAATCACTTAGGTTGGAAGTAAATTCTTAGAGAGTAGGAAACAAGACAAGTATGATTTGATGGGGATATAAGGTAGAGGCAGAGAGAAAGCTTCAGGATGTATATTACCAAAGGTAGGCACTTCAAGTGGGGCACTTCACTGTGGGCTTTATTTTTAAAAACTTTCTCTATTCCATTTACATGTTTTTAAAAGGTGTGTTCTGTAATTGCTAAGATTTCTTTCTTTTAACTGGTGTGTATTTATGATCAGTAGTATGGATTTTATGACAAAAGATGAAAAATAATAAGTTTGAATTTTGTCACTATTTTTTCTAGTTCTATAAAGTAATTTTTTGGTAGATTGATTGGTATGACACTAAATATATAATTTAATTTAAGTAAAATTGTTATTTTTATTATATTAGCTTGATGCAGCCATGAGCAATTGATGTTTTTCCAATTAGGGAGATTCAATTTTATTTGTGTGAAAAGTGTTTTGTAGTTGAGTTCGTAAAGGTACTGGGTCTGATTTAGCAGGTAGATTCCCAAATATTTCATAATGTTTATAGTAACATTAAATGGGGTTTCTCTTACTATCTCTTGCTATTGAACTTTGTTGGAAATACATAGGAATGCTGAGGATTTATGTGGGTTTATTTTATATCCTGAAATTTGCTAAATTTATTTATTGTCTCAAGAAGTTTTTTACAGGAGCCAAGATTGAGGCGTAGAAGCAGCAAGATTTCCCAGCTCCCACATAGGCACCTCATATGCCCATAAAATATGACCCTAAACAAATTTCAGGGCTCCAAAATTCACAAAAATACAGAAAAGACATCTCTTGCTGAAGGCAGCTCAGCACAAAGGGCTCATTGCAGCAGGCTGGGAGCCAAAAACCAGCCCAGCCTGAAACTGTGGCCTGGCCCCAGGGCAGACAGGAGGAGCTGCAGCTGGAGTCTTCAAGAGAGTGGATCAGAGGCAGCTGTGGCACTTTCCAGATTTATCAAGCCAGGAGAAATAAGAACTAATTGAAATATCAGTGGAATTCAGCTAAATTTTGGGGAGAAAAGTGGTCTGGCCAAACATCCCCCAGGGCAATGAAGCAATTGAAGTGGCAGAAGCAGCAAAAGCAGCAGCTGCCTCCACCTAGCTGCTTCAGAGCTCCCAGCCTGCATGTTGCAGGTGGGTAAAGGAATCCTTCAGAAGCCAAGTTCTCTTGTGTTGAGCAGCCTGGATGCAGATCATGGTCTTGGGTGTTGGTCCTGGGATGCATTTTCAGTGAGCCAAAGCTGGTGGGGATTGCAGCCACCAACCCCCTAATAGCTCCGTGTATCAATAATGAGATATTCACAACACCCATGATGGTTATGAAAATGCTGGTATAGTTTTAGATCACAAAATGTAGCAAACTCTCCACATGGAAGACAGAACCAAGGTCTTTATTCAGAAAAAAGAACACTGAGTCCCAAAACCAGAAGGACAAGTCCCAAAACCAGGAAGCCAAAGTCATTATAGTGGTCACAAAGTTGATACACATAATTAATGCAGTGGATACCCACATTTCCAAGCCTTCACAAATAAAACAGGCTCCCTCAGACTCATGACAGTTCCTCAGCCTGGTCCTTGGAAATTCTCTGCAGAAGGAGGATCTCAGCAAAAGGTGCAGTCTCCAGGTGGTGACAGAAAGAAAATATGAAGGTCCTTCTGGTTCTCTTCCTTATATACAGTATAGCTCCTCCCTGCTCAGCCCCTTCCTGTTAAGGTATTAACTACTCCCAAGGAGTTAACTTGAAGTCAGGAGTTAAGTGCCTTTACTAGGTGCTAAGTGCCTTTACTAGGTGCCAATAGAAAGGGGCATGGAAGATCTTCTGATTTCATTAACATTACACTCCAACAGCTGTGAAAACCCCAGAGATTTGGGACAGAGCTTTCCCCCCTGGAAGCAGAGTTCCACAGAGCTAAAAAAAATCAAGCAATTAATTGAGTGGCCAACATGAGGAGAAGGAAGCAAATTAAGAACAGCAGCTGAACTCTAAAATCCATTTTTGGGGACAAAAAAGATCAAAGCACAGAATAGGAGGAAGACAACAAGGTCAGAACTCCCACACCAAATGCTTCCAAAAAACATGAAGTTTGCCTATAAGCCATAGATAAGCTTAAAAAGGACTTTGAAAACCAAATAAGAGAAGTCGAGGAAAAATTGGGAAGAGAAATGAGAATGATGCAAGAAAATCATGAAAAGAGAGCCAACAACCTGAGGGAAGAAAATAACACCTTAAAAAACAGATTAACTTAAATGGCAAAAGAGGCCCAAAAGGCCAGTGAGGAGAAGAATGTCTTAAAAAGTCAAATTTGCCAGATGGAAAAAGAATCTCAAAAGCATTCCAAAGAGAATAATTCCTTCAGAATTAGAGTGGAGCAAATGGAAGCAAATGTGAAGAAATTATGAGAAATCAAGATGCTTTTAAACAGATACAAACAAATGAAAAAATAGAAGCCAATGTGAAATATCTCCTTGAAAAGACCACTGACCTGGAAAATAGATCCTGGAGAGACAATGTAAAAATTATTGGACTACCTGAAAGCCATGATCAAAAAAAAAGAACTTAGAGAGCATCCTTCAAAAAATTCTCAAGGAAAATTGCCCTGATATTTTAGAACCAGAGTGCAAAATAGAACTTGAAAGAATTCACCAATCACATCTTGAAAAAGATCCCCACCAGAGCCTGCATTTTATTCATAACAGCCTTTGCCAACTCAGTATGGTGGTAGATTCAAACTATGGTGGAAGAGATGTTTTGTGTTTCTATTCTGATTATTGTACCTTAGTAAACAAACAATTTCCAATGTGAGACTTAAAAAAAAAGATCCCCAAAAGAAAACTCCTAGAAATGTTATAGCCAGGTTCTGGAATCCCCAGATAAAGGAGAAAATATTACAGGCTGCCAAGAGGAAACAATTTGAATACTGTGTAAACACAATTAGGATAACCCAGCATCTGGCAGCTTCTACATTGAGGGATCAAAGGGCCTGGAATATGATATTCTGGAGATCAAGGGAGCTAGGATTAAAGCCAAGAATCACCTACCCAGCAAAATTGAGTATAA
>CM053601.1:107142715-107158269 GCA_028646575.1 Pseudocheirus occidentalis | reverse complement strand
TGCTGTTTTAGGGTTGTGGCAGGGGCAAGATGGGAAGAAAATGTGTAATTCAAAAATATAATGAAAATGAATAATGTAAACAAGGAAACAAATAAAAAATAAATAAATAAAATAATTTACTATGGGTGGGGCATTTAACTCTCGGAATTTTCTGGGTCAGAGGAGGGGATCAGAGATACTAAATTTTATTCCTCTATCTTGACTTCTGGAAGTTCAGGTATGTAATTTTTAAACATACAGGCTGCAGGCTGTTAGCTCCAGGAAAAGCTGCTGACCCTGCTGTGGACCCAGAGTTTTTTTCTACCCAGTTCTGATGATCCTCTGTCCTGTGGTGAGATGGCTGCAAACCCCTCCAGCTGAGTGAGTCTGCTGGCTGGCTGGAGCTTCTTCTCAGTCTGCCATACTCTGCTCTCAGATCCACACTGGTGTGGCTCCTGCGTGCTCCGAGTTCTCCTTGCCCAGACCTGAGTAAGCACTTTCCTGGGCTGGGAATCTGCTATGCTCTGTCTCCCCATGGGTTTTGTCACTCTTGAATCTGTTCAAATTCACTTTTTAGCTTGTAGTGACAGAATTCTTGGAGGAGCTTGGAAAAGCTACTGCTTCCTTTCCACCATTAGCCGACAATCAATCATTTCTACTGTTAGTCGCTTGGGGTAACTGAGAGTTTATGAGATTCTAACTAGATAACTAGGTGACCTTGACTGTCCCTTCTAACTCTTGATTTTGTGGCATACACACATAGAAATAAATCTGCTTGCATATATACACATACTCACAAACACATATATTCACATATACACACAAGCACATATGTATGTAAAACAACCAGGTCTCATTGTATGTTGTATCTTTATTTCATTTACTATACTCCATATTATAACTAAATAAATACACATTTTATCTCCCATACTAGATTTTTTTGAGGGCTAAAACTATGTCTTATTCAATTCTTCATGAATAAGACAACTAGCTCATGCCTTATATACACTAGACAGTCAGTAAAATGTTCAATGAGTTAATAAATGAATGCCAACAATTAAAAGAAATTACCGACTTCATTATTAGTCTGGGAGATAAGGTTTCCAGATAAAAATTTTGAAAAGAACTTCAGAACTCTCAGGCTCTTAACAGTTGAGGGAGACCAGTATAGTATAATAGAAAGAGTAGTGAATGAGAAGTCAGAAGTTCCAGAAGCAACTAGTTGACACAGTGGATAGCATTCCAGGTCTTAAGTAAGGAGTTCAAATCTAGTCTCAGACACTTGGTAGCTAGGTTACCTAGGTAATGCACTTCACCTCAATCTGCCTCAGTTTCTTCTCTTGTAAAATTGGTATCATAATATCACCAACTCCCAGACTTGTGAGGATGTAAAGAGGTAATATTTGTAAAGTGTTTAGCATAGTGTCTGGCACAGAGTAAACCCTTGATAAGTGCTTCTTTCTTTACTGCCTATTCAATTCATGTCTTTGCAACTCCTTGTTATGTGAGGGCAAGCCACTTCCCTTCTCTGGTCCTCATCTCCTTGTCTGTGAAATTGTACTATAAAATCTCCAGAGTACCTTCTAGTTGCACTATTCTATCTCTGTGAGAAGGATAACTGGACTTGGTTGACATTAGTAGTTCTATAGAATGGGTCATCACAAAAATATCATATCAGGGTAAATGTGAGTGATATTCTTAAATAAGACATGACTAATTTTACTGTACTGATTTTACTGTAACATGTAACATGCCTAAGTACTGAATTCCCAGAATACCATTTGCCTTCTACTGCAATTGAATGTGCCAGACGTGGTATCGAAAATAGTCTCCCAAAGCCAAGAAGTGGATCCGATCCCTTAAGCCCTGTCAGAGAACCATGCATGCATCACTGTGACTTCATTCATCTTAGCAATGAAGCTTTGGAGACTGATTAGAAGCAGTAAAGATGGTTGAGAGCATGGTAGTGAGTGAGAGCACTGAGTCATGGGAGAGGAAAAGCGGTATGTACTGCAGCATGTGCTAAATGTTTCATAGAATCCCAAGCAGCAGTGGAAGGCAGCGATAAAGAGCACACGTCAGTGAGGGGAGTCAGTCACCCAAACAGTACTCTCACCACAGGAGTGAAAAGTTCAGACAGAATTTCAATTGCTTCCTGAAACACAGCTGCAATGAAAGCATCTCAATAAGCACGGCAATTTGTTGACTCTTTTTAAAAATTGATGCTTCTTATTTAATAAAAAAAAAAGTGGGGGCAGTTGAGAGAAATGGACACCTGGAAACTCAGATGCAAAGGGATTTTTCTATTGAGCAGACAAGGGTGTGACAAGAAAAGTACAGATTACAGTGAGATGGTTGGTAATCAAGTGAAAAAGTCAATAGTGGCACTGATGATATAGCTCTGGGTGCTCAGATTTTCATCTGACAGTTTTATCTGACTTCAGAGGGGCCCACATTGGGCACTCCTGTTTTTCCTCCTGACATAATGCTTCCTTCCATATTAATTGCTGAAGCTAAGTCTAAAGTCACATAAATAAATACAAAGAAAACATGTTTCCTCAAATCAAAAGATTCATTATTGCTTTGACTTGGATGCTCTGTTTACCAGTGCAGTTTGCAAAATCATTTAAGGAGTTTGTGGGGTGAGTAAAAACATTCATTTGGAGACTGATTAGAAGCAGTAAAGATGGTTGGGAGCATGGTAGACTGGTCCTTGTATGCAGAGAGGCACTCCATTGTTGGGTTCATACTTAAAACCTTTCCAGCTTGGTAGGACATAGCTTTTCTCTGGTTGCCATAGTCTTGAAGAGCTCAGTGAGGAGGTAATACATAAGACATAGTCTGTGCAAAGTCATGTGGATGATAGATGGAATATCATGTGTGAGGAACAACAAGTAGACCAGTTTGACTGGGCTAAAAAATTAGGAAAGGGGAATAATGCATAATAAACTTAGGAAGGTAGGTTGGTGTCAAATTGTGAAGTGTTTTAAAAACCAAACAGAGGAGATTTTATTCTATCTTAGAATCACTGGAACAGAAACACTGGAATATTCTGAACAAGGGAGTAACATGGTCAGATCTCTGTTTTCATTTGATCACTTTTGGCAGTAGTATGGAGTATGGATTAGAAACAATTGAGACTAGAAACAAGAATAGAAGACTGTTGTAATCATCCAAGAAAGAGGCAATGAAGATCTGACCCAGAGTGTTGGCTATGTGAGTAGAGAGAAGGGGATATATATGAGAAATGTTGCAGTGGTAGAATTAATAAGATGGCGGCTGATTGGGTTTGGTAGGTGAAGAAGAATAGAGTCCTGGACATGTAGCCCTTGGTGGTTTATCTGAATTCTGCATCCAAAATATCCTCCATAATGTTTCTGGGATGACTGAATTTGATAGATTCAGACTCTGACCTTTGGAAGCTTGCAAATGAGACAGACTGAACAAATATAAACAAAAAAGTCACCATACTAGATTATTGACCCATTTAATCTTGTATTTGATCTTTGACAGTAGTACCAAGGGACATCCACCTCAAAGGCAGGACTGTCCTTAAAGTAGCCCATGTCCTTTTGCAATGTAGCTTTCATATATACAGTAATTCTGTCATTTTTACAACATTATTTAAGAATTTATATCTCTTAAAAGCACCTAAACCAAATATCACTTCTCATGAGAGCAGTTTATCACTTTTTTTTACCTAGATAGCAAACATGAATAAACACCTTCTTCCCTTTTAAGAGTATTTATAGGCACTGATCACTGGATCCTAAACCTGTCATTTTCATTGCCTACTTTATTTTTTGCCCTATTAAAAAAGCAGTTTGTATTTATTTGTCACTTTCTTGTTTACAAAGAGCATCCTTCTCAACAAACCTGCAAGAAGAGAGTATAATTGTTAGCATCTGCATTGTACATTTAACCCTCAGGTGCTGTTACTAATCACTAACCTAATACATTATTCAATTAGAATGACATCTTTCTCTCCCTCTCTCCTCTCTTTTTTTCTCAGCAAAAGGGCCCTCAGCTTTTGATGAGAAGATTCAAATTTAAGTTCTGGCTCTAATACAAACTGTCTCACTGTGGACAAATTATTTAACCTCTCTGAACCCCACAATTCTCTTTTGTGGTGATACTAATGCTTATACAAACTACCTCACTGAGTATAAGGAAAACACTTTGTAAACTTAAAAGTTTATTAGATAGGAACTATTTTTTAGTATCTCCCTTGGTAGCTAGCACAGTGCATTGCACAAAGTAGGCATTTTTCATTATTAATGGAAAGAAACAAAACAGTAGGGACAAGAATTAGATCTTAACAGAATGCTAAAGATACAAGAAATTTTGGACAGCCCTGAACTCTATAGACCTTCCATCTATGTGCTAGCTAACCTTGACACTGCTGAAATTAATATAACCAAATATATACGTTTCTCTAAATGTTAGAAAAGCCAGGCTTTACAATTGTTTTCTTTTTCTATACCATCACCATCTCTTTCACCCTAGAGATCAGACTGATTAGTCATGTCAGGCATTGGTCAAGTGTAAAAGTAAATCTGAATAGAAATCTGATACAGACCTAAGGAAGTTCTCTACATCAGCAAATAGCACAGGTTGGAAGCTTCAGGGAGCACAGATGGAATGGCAAGAACTGGACTCCCAGGACAGAAACCTCCTGGGCCTGCAGGGAACAGCTGGGGAATGTCAGTGCTTTCATGTAGGCCTGCAGTTAGTCAAGATATTTATGGGATTCAAAGTCAGGAAACAAAGCTGGTGCATCTTTAAACAACCTGGCATGTGTGCATGTGTATGTGCGCGCGTGCGCGCACACACACACACACACACACACACACACTCAGGGATAAGCAAAGTGTGTGTGGTAAGATAGTGGAGAGTCTAAGTGCAGGCTGAGAGAAATCATGTAGCCAGTGCTCCCCTGATTTAGAGCTTCTGGATTTTCTCCTTTAATTTTCTTTCTAATGAGTATGGCATATTCGCTGGATATCTATGTGGGATCTAGGTTCATGTGTTTGTATTATTTCAGAGCCTAGAAACTGCATGCATGGACAATAGGAGATGACAAATATGGAGCAGTGTTCTATATTTTCCCAGAGCTGCACAGTTTATTTGTACCAGTCAAGGTACCAAGATGAATAAATACCAATATTAACAAGAAACAAGAGATGAATAAATACCAAGATTAACAAGAAACAAGAGTTGCCTGCGGGCCCACACTGGGATCTAGTGATCAGGATACATAATGTTTGTATCTAATGGTTCCCTTATCCCCACTGGAAAAGAGATCATTTTGCAGAAGAGCAAAGATATATCTACAATAGTAAAATATGCATCTAATTTATTATGCAAACAAAATGTAATGTTATTTTAGAGCTAGATGGGACCTTGCAAGATTATCTAATCCAGCCATTTAACTTTATACATGAGGAAACTGGGGCCCAGAAAAGTTTTAACTCACTCAATTTCACACCTAGTTAATATTATACCAGTGGTTCAGTGCTCATGGCAGGGCTGTGCCAAAATAATAAAAATGACAATATTACCAAAATCAATTACATATTCAGTATTAAACCAATTGAGCTAGCAAACTAGCTTATAGAGCTAGATGAAAAAATATCAAAATCCATTTGGAGAAAAAACATAGAATAATAAGAGAAATAACAACAATAGAAAGATAGGAATGAAGAACAGTATTTCCAGAACTCAAACAATACAATAAAGTAGAAATCATCAAAACCATTTGATAACGCTTAAAAATTAGATTACTGGAACAAACTAGACAAGTGAGAATGAGAAATAAGAGAACTCAATAACCCAATGTTCAATAAACCAAAGACATAAATTATCTATGCCCCCTATGTGATAAGAATTGCTGGAAGAAGTGGGAAGCAGTCTAGCAAAAATTAGGTTTAGACCAATTTCATTATATTCCACAATAAATACAGAATATAAACATGAATTGAATATTAAAGATCACACAATAATAAATTAGAATAGAAGCATATAAAATACTCTTCACAGAAATAAAAGGGGGGAAAATCATAAACCATGGATAGATACAACTCCAAAAGATATAATAGATAATACTGATTATGTAAAACAAAAAAGTTTTTGCACAAAGAAAATTAATGCCTTAAAGATAAGAAAGGAATTGGTTGACTGGGGGGAAAACCTTTATATTAAATATCTTCAGCACAGGTTTAGCATCACCAGACAATAGACAACTAAAAGAAATGTTTTGTCAGAAGACATTCTTCAATAGATAATAAATGTAAACTAACAGTTTTCAAAAGAAATGCAAACATATAAACCAAATATATTTAACAAACATGTAAAAGAATCCTTAAATCAGTAATAATGATAAAAGTACAAATCAAAAGATCTCTGAGGTCTCACCTTATATATAGTTAGTTGACAAAGATGACAAAAGATGGGAAAAATCATTATTCTGGAGGGGTTCTAGAAATACTAAACTCTAATAAATTGATGGACTGTGGATTAGTACAATTCTGGAAAGCAATTTGGAATTGGACAAATACAGTAGCTAAGATATCTATACCCTTTGACCCAGGGATTACTCTATTAAGTATATTCCCCAAGGAGGTCATTAACAACATGCAAGCTCACTATATGCCAAAATATTTATAGTGGCACTTTTCATTGTATAAAAGAAGTGGAAACAAAGTAGATTCCCATCAATTGTGAAACACTTAACCAAATTGTGGTATATGAGTATAATAGAATATTACAATGCTATAAGAAAAATGAATAGGATGAATACAGAGAAGCATGGAAAGATTTAATGAACACACGCAAAGTGGAATAAAGAAAGACAGAAAAACACTACATACAATGACAACAATAGGTAAATGTTAAGAACCATCACAAAAGCAAACAAACAATGAAAAGGAATGTTGTGAAATTATAAAGCCCAAGCAAGTCCTCAAGGAAGGATACTCTTCTCACCATTTATTTGTAGAAGTGGAGACACTGTGTATATTTCTAGACTTTGTACTACTTTTTTCTTTTCTTTTTTCTTTTTAAAATGTTTTTGTTGTAAGGTATGGTATTTTGGGAGGAAAGAGGGGGATAAGGGAAAAATCAAGCTAACGCAAAAACAAAACATATCACTAAAAACTTATTTAAAAAATAAAAATGCCAAAGTAGAGATAAGTGCATTTTTTAATCCATGAAGACACAATTTGAGCTTTTCTTAATTTAGAAAAACACATTCAGTAGTAAAAATTCCCCTATTTATCTCTGAATGAGCTTTTTTAAAAGCTCACTTTTGTTTTGTATAGGCACTTCCTTAATGATTTCAATAAAGTTTTCTATGTTTAAAAAATTATCGTGTTTTTGCTTGATAATGTGGGTGCTTTAAAGTACTTTCAAACTCTCAACAAATTTCTCAAAAAGACTTTTCAAAATGCTCCTTTTAAAAAAACCACTATATTTGCTTCTGTCGCAACTTCTCCAACCCACCTCTCCCTCTCAAATTCTTGGACTTAAAGCAATCAACATGGGGAAAAGTACAATCTATTTACTGAGCCCTGAGATAATGGCTTCCCAGGGACTGATCCACCAAAGGGGAAAGAAGAAACATAAGAACAATTAAAAAACCCCATATATATATATATGTGTGTGTGTAATATTTTATGTTGAACAATTTTTTCTTTGAATTGTTAATTAATTCAATGACCTTTTCATATAGAAAGACTAACAACTAAAGACTCTAATTAATTATGATTTGGTATTTCAGTGAATTTGCAATCTCATCAATATGGGCATTTCCTCTCTCAATGCAGATTGCACTAGAGCCCCACTTTCTAATCTTTTACAATTTTTGTCCATGTTTTCCCATAGATCCTTCACACAACTTCCTCAGAATCAAGGAATTCAATTCTCCTCCAGGCATACAGAAAGTACCTGTAGAAACAATGGATGGTCATCACAATACATAGAAAAGTTCTAATTTTCCTTTTGTTCTTACATTGGAGAAAACTGTGCATGTTCTACTTGATATCTCTTCTATCCAATCCTTGGGGAATGGGTTTGATATTGCTATAATAAGGTGTTTACCTTGACTTCTTCTTATACAATACCTGGAAGGGAATCTATGGATATGTAAGGAACACCACAAGAACACATTCAGCAGAAACTTTAAATTGCTTTGGAAAGGAATGTGTCACTCCTCTCCTTTTCTCTGGTTCCTTCATTTCTTCCTATGCTCAGATCAAATGCTACCTTCAATATGCTCTTTTTATGATACTCCCAACCCTCTAGCTATTAATGTCTTCCCCCCAAAATTACCTCGAATTTATTTTCTATGCACTTATTTTCTATGGACTTATATGTTGCTTCCCCCTCTAGAATATCAATTCCATGAGAAAAGGACCTATTTCATTTTTGTCTCAATTTCCTAGTCAGCCTGCCACATAATAGATAATGTAATGTAATGATTGATAAGTGTATCAATAGCCATCCTCTTATCCTGGCAGCCATATGACTGGGCATAGACTGGGTTCCAGTGTGAACCTAATGAAATGTACAATACTGGTTGTCAATAAGAAGACTCAGAGAAACTCATCTTCCATTCAAATTAAGAAGTTTACTTAATATGCACAAAGGAAAGGCCAATATATTTTTCTATCCTATTTTTATAACTATCTATAATACCTGTACTTTACACCTATCAGTATAAAGAAGACTGTAAAGTGTCTCATCTTTTTTTAAAAAATTCACATTGAATTAAGGACTGATGATATACTACTGAGAATTTCTTTAGTTTTTCAATTAATTTTCCATAGGACACTTTTAAGAAGCAAATACCCTTAGTATATATGATTTTACTTAATACACAACTCTTCATGAATATTTCTAGTGAGTCAAGCAAGGTATAACTATATTTCAATTATATTACCTGCTTAAGAAGAGTTATAAGACTGGGTGGCTAGGTGGTGCAGTGAATAGAGCACTGGCCCTGGAGTCAGGAGGACCTGAGTTCAAATCTGACCTCAGACACTTAACACAAAAACTAGCTGTGTGACCTTGAGCAAGTCACTTAACCCCAACTGCCCTGCAAAAAGAAAAAAAATTTTAAAAAAATTAAAAGAGTTATGAGAAAAGATTCTTTAAAAGTTATTTTTATTTTACAATCATTTTATTTTAAAATCTTATTTCACAAGCAGAGAAGCAAAAAATATCTTTCAGCTGGAGAAGCTTCTTTACCATCTTTAAATGTTGTTCTCTTTCTCAATTTATTATCTATTCAGGGGTAAAGAGAATTCATATCATTAAAGTAAATTAATCCTTTTCCAAAATAACTAGACATGCAAAAACATACAATGGGACTACTCCAAATACATTAGAAAACAGTCAAGAGGGCAAAAAGTCCATAAAGCAAGGCACAAGGGTAGGCAACTAGAAGTTGCTGTCCTTCCATAGTCAGTGCTGAACTGAAGATTTTGGATGCTGATAGACTACACCATCCAATGATGATTAGTGCTGCTATGGTCCCAATGGTACCCCTAGAAGTAAGAAAACTATCATTAATACACATTAAAACGAAAGGAAGTCACAAATTCAGACCGAGAATCTTACTAAATCCAGCTATAAGCCTTAGATTTTGGTAAACAAAAAATAAAAAATAAAAACTCTCATGGAAACAGGAGAATCCTCCTGAAGCCACTCTCATCCTGCTGCTTTCAAGTCTCCACATCCCATATCCTGAAGTACCTTATTATGACATCTATTGAAGCAGCTGTGTAATCAGATATAGTTCAGATATTGGCTCTAATTCTCTTTACCACCCCAATGCCCTCCCTCTAAGGTTGGGGCTGAAATGTTTCCCTACCTTGAACATGAAGAGAATAGCTCAACTTTTAACTATTGCATGGGTGTATTGTCAGTATATGAAAATATGAATGTAAAGTTTGGGGGAGGAGGGCTGGCTGCAGTAAGGGAAAGCAGCTCCAAAAATTCTATTGAATTATGCCCCGGCTCTGTCATTACAGTTACCTGCTCCAAGTCTAATTTTGCACTCATCAATTACCAGAGCAGTCCTACCATTAATGACCTTAAATGAGTAAATTTACCTCTTAGAGTATCAATTTCCTCATCTGTAAAAGGAGGGCAGAAACAATATGATATCCAAGTGCTCTGGTAGCTCTAACAGTCTAGGATTCCATGAAAGTCTTGGTCAAATATTGTACAGAGAGGGGACCATATGTGGTGGCACCAAGGCAGTATTCTGGTAGCAACAAAACCCTGAATTTTGGTTACTATAGAGCAGTGGTTCTCAACCTTCCTAATACCGCGACCTTTTAATACTTGTATGTGGGCATATCCGCATGTGGGTGAATCCACTAGAGACAGATAGAGGAATAGTGCCTCATTTCCTAAGACCATTGGAAATCTGTGCTTTCCAATGGTCTTAGGTGACTCCTGTGAAAGGGTCATTCTACTGCCAAAGGGGTTGTGACCCACAGGTTGAGAACCACTGCTCTAGAGAATTTAGGAATTGGTGGAGAAAGGGTTTCTTTTTTTAACCTGAAAAAGTTCACAAATCACAAATCACAAGGCCCATTGAAAGGGCCTTGAAGAAGTCAGGTGGACTTTTAAAAGTTCAACAGAAGATGGTGGAGTAAAAAGCAAGAACTCACCTGAACTCCTCTGTGAACTCCTTCAGTAACCTCTGAAAAGTGAATCTGAATAGATTTTAGAGTGGCAAAATCCATTGGAAAACAGAAAGTGGCAGATTTTTAGTATAGGAAGGTACTCATGTGGGACTGGGCAAGGGAAGTGTGGAGTACAGGGACGGCACCAGGGCAGAGCCAAGACCCAACCAGAGTGGAACCAGAGCAAGCCTGGGAGAACTGAATCAGCCACCACAGAGGCAATTCCCAGACCCCTCACCATAGGATGGGGGAAGCTGTTGGAGGTGGGTAAGAGAAAGCATAGGACCAGTAGCAGCAGCAGCTAATTCTGTGGTTACCAACCCACAGCCTGGATGTTTAAAAATCAACTACCTGAGCTCCCAGGAGCCAAGATGGCAGAGTAAACCCTACTCATTCCATTCTCTCCCTAAGACCTTGAAAACCCAGAGAATATTACCTCAGAGTAAAATCCTGAAATAGTTCAACCCTAGGCAGGTTTAGGAGTCCTAGAGGGAGGGCATGGGTGTGGCTCTGCTGAAGCTAAGGTACAGGATGAGAGCTATCCTAATAAGCCCCATCTCAGCTGACTAGTAGGAGATCTTGAACCCCAGGGGGGTGGAGCCAGAAAGTGCTAACACCAGAACCCCAGGTGTGCCTTCACACAACCAGGGGAACCAGCAGACACAAGCACTTCTGGCCACCAATAGCTGAGCCTGCCTGAGTTTCAGACTAGGGGCTGGGAGGCAGAATCCCAAAGCAGCCAGACCACCCCTCCCCCACTTCTTACACTGTGAGCTTCAGAGTAACCTTGAGGCAGCTCAGAAAGCCCTCACCTTTGCCTCAGTCTAAACACCCAGAGGACACAGCACACAAAGCCAATAACCAGACCCCCTGCTCCCAGCATAAGAAGCATGGGCCAGAGCCCTCTATACCCCAGAAGCAGAAATCCACTTTAAAGGCCAGGAAACAGGCAATCACAATGGGAAAGAAGCAATTTGGAAGAATGAAGACAATTGAATCCTTTCACAGTGAGTAAGAATAATCAAATTCACAACAGGTCAGCATTGATTCTATATCCAACTCTGAAACCTAAACAGGGAATATGAATTGGTCTCAAGTCCATAAAGCATTCCTGGATGAGCTCAAGAAGGATTTTGAAAGCCAGATGAGAAAGGTAGATGATAAGCTGACTATTTTAAAATTACACTTCCCAAAATAGAAAAAAAAATTTACTGAAGAAAACAGTTCCTTAAAAAGTAAAATTTGTAAAATTAGAAAAGAGGTGCAAAATCTAACTGGATAAAAGAACTCTCTAAAAACAAAATCTGAACACATAGAAAAGGAACTTCAAAAATTAATCAAGGAAAATAATTCACTAAAAATTAGAATCAGTCAATTTGAAGCTAATGACTCTATGAAGTATCAAGAATCAGTTAAATAAAACCTAAAGAATGAAAAATTAGAAGAAAATGTAAAATATCTCATTGGAAAAACAACTGACCTGAAGAACAGATCCAGGAGAGATAATCTAATAATTATCAGTCTACTGGAAAGCCATGATGAAAAAAAAGAGCCTGAACAACATCTTTAAAAAACTCATCAAGGAAAAGTGCCCTGAGGCTCTAGAACCAGAGAGTAAAATAGTTATAAAAAGAATCCACTGGACACCTTCTGAAAGAGATCCTAAACTGAAAATTCGAAGAACTATTATAGACAAATTTCAGGTCTATCCAATCAAGGAGAAAATACTACAGGCATCAAGAAAGAAACAATTCAAATATCATGGAACTAAAGTTATGATCTCACAGGACCTAGCAGCTTCTACATTAAAAGCCTGGAGGGATTGGAATATAGTATTTCATAAGGCAACAGAACTCAGACTACAACTGAGCATCAACTATCCAGCAAACCTAAGCATAATCTTTCAGACAAGAAGATGGTAATTCAATGAAATAAGGGACTTCAGACCTTCCTGATGAAAAATCCAGAACTCCAGTAGAAAATTTGATTTCCAACTACAAGATTCAAGAGAGACATAAAAAAGGTAAACAGGGAAAATACACACATACACCCTCCCCCACACACACATAACTTGTTATTCAACAAGAGCAACCTGTTTACATCCCTATATGGGAAGCTGATACCTGTCAATATTGAGAACTATATAATCATCACAACATATAAAAGGGTTGTACATAGACACAGGGTGTGGGTAAAAACTAACCAAAGTGATGACAAAAACCCCTATTAAAGGGAACAAAGGACATGTAATGGGAGAAGAGGAAAGAAGAAGCCAGAAAAGGGTAAATTATGCCACACAAAGAAGCATAAAAACATATTATAGTAGAAGAAAAGAAGACAGAAAGGTGAACATTTTATAAGCTTAACTCATTGTTTTTTGGTTCAAGTAGGGAATAACATAATAAGTACAAGATTCTAACATGAAAAGACACAAAACCCTATTATAATAGAGGGAAAGAAAGGAGGGAAAGGGGCACTGTATGAGATCTACTCTCATCAGATTTGATTCAAGGGGGGAATAATATACCTTGTTAAGTATAAAAATCTATTGTGCCCTCCAGGCACTATGAGGGGGAAGGGGAAAGAAAAGGAGGTTGTCATTAGAAGGGAAGGAAGAAGTAGTAAGGGAGAAGGGTAGAAAAAGGGATGGGGTTGATAGGGAGGGAATGTTGAGGGAGGAGGTGGTCAAAAGGAAAACTCTTAAGGAGGCAAAGAAGGGAGAAATTAAAAGCATAAACAGGGGAGGGAATAGGATGGAGGGAAAGACACAGATAATAATTATTACTGTAAATGTGAATGGGATGAATTATCCCATAAAACAGAGGCAGATAGCAGAATGGATTAAAAACCAGAATCCTACAATATGTTGTTTACATGAAACACATTTGAAACAGGGGGATACACATAGGGTAAAAGTTAAAAAGGTGGAATACAATATATTATGCTTTAGCTAGAGTAAAAAAAAGCAGGGTTGGCAATCCTTATCTCAGATAAAGCAAAGGCAAAAATAGATCTAATTAAAAGAGATAAGTAAAGAAACTTTATCTTGCTAAAAGGCACCATTGACAATGAAGCAATAACACTTCTAAACATATATGCACCAAGATATAGCATCCAGATTCCTAGAGGAGAAGTTAAGGGAGTTAGAGGAAGAAACAGATACCAAAACTATACCAGTGGGGGAGCTCAATCTCCCTTTCTCTGAACTTGATAAATCTAACCTCAAAATAAACAGGAAAGAAGTTAAGGAAGTGAATAGATTGTTAGAGAAGTTAGACATGATAACCCTCTGGAGAAAATTGAATGGGGATAAGAAGGAATATACCTTCTTCTCAGCATTACATGGCACATACACAAAAATAGACCATATACTAGAGCATAAAAAAACCTACAATCCAGTGCAGAAAAACAGAAACACTAAATTCATCCTTTTCAGACCATGATGCAATAAATAAAAAATATGTAATAAAGTGCCATGGAAGGATAGGCTTAAAACTAATTGAAAACTAGATAATTTAACCCTAAAGAATGAGTGGGTCAAACAAAAAATCATAGAAACAATCAGTAATTTAAGAGAATGACAATAATGAGACAACATACCAAAATTTGTGTGATGGAGCAAAAGCAGTTCTTAGGGGAAGTTTTATAGCAATGAATGCATACGTAAATAAAATAAAGAAAACAGATATCAATAAATTGGGCATGCAACTGAAAAAGCTAGGAAAAGAACAAATTGTAAATCTCAAGTCAAATACTAAATTAGAAGTACTGAAAACCAAAGGAGAGATTGATAAAATTGAAATTAAGAAAACTATTGAGGGGGCGAAGCCAAGATGGCAGTGTAGAAGCATCAAAGACTCGCAGCTCCCAAAGAGCCAACCTAAATACCTATAAAATATGACTCTAAAAAAATTTTATGGCTCCCAAACTCACAAAAATACACAAAACACATCTCTCACTGAAGGCAGCTTGCCAGGAGGGGCTCATCATGGCAGGCTGGGAGCTGAGGCCACCACAGACCAAAACTGAAACCACAGCCAGGCCCCAGTTCGATTGGGAGGAGCTGAGCCCACAGCATGAGTCTATGGGAGAGCAGATCTACAGCACCTGGACCAATCTCCACATCTATCAAGCCAGGAAGAATTTAGAGGATTAGAGAAAGGTCAGTGAAAGTCAAGCTTTCAAACTAAATTTGGGGGGAGGAAAAGCTGAGTCGCTTGATCAGGGCCAAGGGCTCTTGCATTGAGCAGCCTGGATCTGGATCATGGTCTTGGGTGGTGGTCCTGGGGTGTGCTTTGAGCAAGCCAAAGCTGGGCAAGGGGGCTGCAGCACCCCCTAATAGCTCTGACAGCTGTGAAAACCTCAGCATTTTGGGATAGAGCTTTCTCCCCTGGAAGCAGAGCTCTACAGACTGAAAAAAATTGACCAATTAATTGAATGGCCAACATGAGGAAAAGGAAGCAAAATGATAACAGCAATAAAATTCTTGAATCCTTTTTTGTGGACAAAAAGGATCAAATCATGGAACAGGAGGAAGACAACACAGTCAGAACTCCCATACTAAATGCTTCCAAGACACTTGAAGAGTGCCTACAAGCTATAGATCAACTGAAAAAAGACTTTGAAAAACAAATAAGAGAAGTGGAGGAAAAACTGGGAAGAGAAATGAGAATGATGCGAGAAAATCATGAAAAGAGAGTCAACAACCTGACTGAAGAAAACAACACTTTAAAAAATAGATTAATTCAAATGGCAAAAGAGGTCCAGAAAGTCAATGAGGAGAAGAATGCCTTAAAAAGTCGAATTTGCCAGATGGAACAAGAATCTCAAAAGCATTCTGAAGAGAATAATTCCTTCAGAATTAGAGTGGAGCAAGTAGAA
>CM053601.1:107126575-107142215 GCA_028646575.1 Pseudocheirus occidentalis | reverse complement strand
AGCACATGTAGTCTTAAGTCAAGAAAACATTTCCTAATGATTTGAGCAATCAGAAAGTGAAATGAGATGCCTCAGAAGACAATGAATTCCCCTTCATTGGATGTCTCCAAATAGAGGATGGATGACCACTTGTCAAGTATGTTACTTTGGGGGAGTCCTTCTTATGCATAGTTGGATTAAGTGGCTTCTAAGGTCCCTTCAGCTCTGACATTCTGTGATTCTGGGATACCTTAAAGGATTGTTATAAAGCTCAAATAAAATGAAAAGCAGCTTACAAACTATAAAGTGCTCTATAAATTCCAGCGATGATGATGATGATGATAACGATGGATGATGTCAAAAGAACCAAAGGAAGGATCTACAGCAAGGAAGATCTGAAGTATTTTGGTGAATCCTCTGTGGAGAATTTGTGAGAAGACATTTATGAGAATGTCACAGAATGAGAAGGTGTGGAGAAGCTGTGATCTCCATCAACTCCTGACCTTTCATCAGTCTGATGAATCTCCTCTGGATGCTCTCTAGAATTTGGGTTGATGAAATCATAAATTCACTGAATAATCAAAATATCTTTTTTGATAAGAAGAAAATTATAATAGCAAATGGTTTGGATCTTTAAGAAACTACTTGACTTGCATGGAAAATGTGCATTGCCCATTGTCTGGAAGCTGAAACCTCTGACATAGAATTAGCATAAATATCATCAGTACATGCTATATAGATTAGCCTTTTTAATAAGATGGTTTTCAGTTCAAAAGGCCATGTTGCATAGTGGCTAGAGAACTGACGTTAGAGTCAGGAAAACCTGATTTCAAGTCCTGCCTCTGACACATCCTGGTTGTGTGATTCTGAGTAAATTTCTTAAATTCCCATGCCTCCAGGCAATTCTCTATGACTATACAGTAGAACCTATGAATTTAATTCATTCCGCAACTCTGTTCCCCCTGTGATTTGTTCTTATTGCAAAGGAAATTTTCCCATAGGAAATAATGTAAAGTCAGATGATTGGTACCACATCCCCAAAAATATTAATATAAAAATAATTATTTATAATTTTAAGTAAGTATTTTTGCCCCTAATGCACCTGAAATACAACAGCAATGATTAATACACAATACAAACTGAAAATAAAACAAATTAACCTGCACTTTACCATAGATAAGAGTCATGACTGGTGTGAGGAAGATGAGAGGGAGGAGGAAGAGGAAGGTTTATTGCTTGGAAGGAGAATCTCCTTCTTCCAAGTAAGATTAACACTACTGCCTTCACTTATTTTTTGTTTTTTAGGATAACTTTCATGTTTTGTCTCACTGATTTTTTTTCTTTACATTTGCTTCGGACTAGGAATCTATCTAATGACACTTGTTTTTGACATGTTTTCAGAATGTCATGGAAATGTGACATTGCATTTATTGTTAAAAAATATTCATGTCACTCATTCCAAAGCCTTATAAATTTGGGTCAAAAGTGCAAAATTTTGCACTTTTCCCTACATCTGGTAAACCTCCCTAGTCTCACCTGATATGAGGGATTCCTTGGACCTCTCAAGCTCTTCCTCAGATGAGATATCCTCTGCAACCTCTCACTGTTGTTCTTCATACAGATCCATCGATTCATCTGTCGTCAGCTACTGGCTATGTTCCTCCATTGTTACAAATGTTGTAGATTATAGTCACCACTGTACACTTTTATGCAAAGTTCTATCAGAAGTACTCAAATACATGTGAACACATTTGTAATGGTACTGTTAAGAATGAACAATGCTGCCTTCATGAAGGCTCAACATTGAATGAGACTACTTAGGCAGTATACCTACCTGAGGTTCCTTTGACATGGGAACGTGAAAAAAAAAATTGCCTAGTTGAGTGCTGTCTCCTCAAGAATCATTCAAGTCCAAACATGATGTTCATCCTGAAAGACAAATTTTGCAATTTTTCCTCATGCAGGGATGTATACATAAAACAGGTTACTCATAAACTGAGGTTCTACTATACATTGTAAAGCAGTTACCATGATACATAGAGGGTGTTTCCTTACCAGAAGTTCACTATTCCAAAGAAATCACAGATCTGGTACCTAAATTAAAAAAAAAAAACAATCATGCAGTGATAAAAATTCATTCACGTAATAGTCAAGCCTTATTTGAGGTTGCTTCTGCCTATATATGAAATGATACTTTTAGCCTAGTAGAGCAAATGTTAGAATAAAAACTAGATAAGAACCAATATTGTTATCTCCCCATTAGTATTTAAAGCTCATTCAGAGCAGGGAATGTTTTTATGGTTTTGCATTTTTTTAAAAAGTTCCCCAGTGCTAAACACAGTGCCTAACATATACTAATCACTTGATAATGCATGATTGATTAACTTATTATTACTGTGTTAAATTTTTAAGATTTCAATCTTCTTGAGTTCAGGAACTATATGTCTCTTAATGCTTCACAGAGTAGTTGCTTTCCTCTAGTCCAACACCCTCATTTTACATATGAGGAAACTGAGGCCCAGAGAGAGAGAAGTAATGATTCCTGTTGACATGTAGATATTAAGCAGAAAGACTAGGATTTGAATTCAGGTCTTCTTACTCCTCCTCTAATGCGCTTTTCTACTGTACCATACTGTCTCCCCCAGACTGAAGTGAAATCACTAGGAATTGAACAAAAAGGTTTTTAAATTAGGAATTTTATTCATAACTATGGCATAGACTTCTTTCTTCAAAGAGGCTTGATTTCCTCAGGGTATATTCTTTCTGCTGATGTAGACTGGAACATTTCCTTGCCTCAAGTAAGCTGTTATATGCTAAAAAATAAATCACTATGTAAAATAGGATTTTGTTGTTCAGTCACTTTCAGTCACGTCTGACTCTTTGTGACCCCATTTAGGGTTTTCTTGGCAAAGATATTTTGCCATTTTCTTTGCCAGCTCATTTTACAGATGAGAAACGGAGGCAGACAGGGTTAAGTGACTTGCTGTAGTCATATAATTAGTAAGTAGGTGAAACTGGATTTGAACTCATTAGTCTTGTTGATTTCAAACTCAGTGCTCTGTCCACCGCACCGTCTAGCTACCCCAAAAGTAAAATTTTCAGGATATTTAATCGTATAGGACTATAGATCATAAGCTGGAAATTCATAATTGCCTTACTTGAGTTTTTATTTTGGGTATTTCTTTTTTGAATCTTTCTCTGAAACTCAGTAACTCTAAGTTCTCCAAGCCTATGCAGGAAAGCACAAACTCTTACAAGAAGGGGAGAAGGTTTTGAGTAAAAGATCCTGTGATGAAATGTATTAACCTATCAATTGAAGACTAGCCTAGCTAGTTTTGGAGAGGCTTATCAGCATATACTACACACTCTAACTTAACTGCTTCTCACACATGACAGCCCTTACAGTCTCCATGATTTTTCTCTGGCTACCTTCTATGCCTAAAATCTACTCCCCTTTCAACTGCACTTTGTTTCAAGACTCAATTCAAACACCACATTCTATATGAAGTCTTTCCTGATTCCCACAAATTGCTGGTTCCCTCTTGTCTTAAAACCATTTTATATTTGTTAATCATATCTAAATATTGTCTTCCCTCCCACAGAATGCAAACTCATTGAGAATAAGAACTATCTTTGAATCTCTAGTGCCCAGTACAGTTCCTGGCATATTTCACTTAATAAATACCTGTTGATTAACAGTTGGTTGAAACAGACAAGCCTCTGTTTCCTGGAAAAGCTTAGATTCTTTCAAAGCACTGTACTGTCTCACAAATGCAATCTAATCCACTCTCATCCTTCAATTCTAGGGCTCATTCATTTTCATCCTCAGTGCTTTTCAAAGACATATGTTGTCCATGTGTACCAACTCTTTGGGGTGTTCAAACAACTTTACCTGTGTCACCTTGGTCAAGATACTTCACTTTAGTTTTGTTTTGTTCTGTTTTTTTTTTTTTAACTTTGAGAGCTTCCTATGATCACATCCAACTCTAAATCTGTGAACCTGTGAACTGTATAGCATATTCTGGAGAGTAGACATGAGGTTTCATAACTCACTTTAATATGAATGAAAGGATAAACAGACCACTCTTTTGAATCCAGAAATCTTTTTAAGCCCCATCAACATTTCTAATTGTATTAATATACCCCTACAAAAGCAATATCATACAGAAGAGCTCAGACCACTTGACATCAATATCATTTGGGCTTGACTGAAACTTAATCAGTCTCAAAAAACCTGCTTTTCATCCAGTGTCTGATATAACCTTTGGGTTCATTTGCCATTTCTAATCAACCTTCCCTCTGACTGGAGGAGTAGGAGCTTTGGGGGAAAAAAAACCAAAAAACAAAAAAAAATCCATGTGTTTTGTTCCTCGAGGTTAAGAAAATTGTGGGGTAAGAGTTATCTATAAATTTGAAAAGAAAATTTACTTTCAAATCTAATTTTGTTCATATGCAGCAGTTCTTAGGATGATTATCTATGAATGAATGAAAATGTAGACACTGCCTATCACAGAGTTACCATTGTTTTGCTTTTGCTTTTATAAGATACATGAATACAGTTTCATACCTTAGATTAAATTGAATTTAAAGATAAAAAAGTAAGATCCTGGTTTTATGCATATAAGGAAGAACTACTTTACTATCTTTACATACATTAGGAATTTGTGCTGTGATAATTAATTTTTTTGTAAGTCCCATCTAAGGTCATTTGCCTTGAAGCTATCAAAATTGCTTTCACCCAGTGGTCATAATAAAAGTTTCAAATTAAACTCTGAATATCATGCAAAAAAAAAAACCCAAGAAAACTTAATCAGAGCACATACCTATAGGCCATGAAATAGCTGTGGTGTCAGAATATTGTTATTGTCATTTATAGCCAAAGAATATTGGAAAACTTTTTTCCTTTTTGTAAAAAAAAAAATAGAGTCTATATAATTTTACATCTTTATGGGTTTAAACCTAAGGGTATTTTACCAGTATATTGAGTTAGTATCCTTATCAGCAGATTTGTTCTAAACATTTATTATTATTAGAAACTGTTTTTATTGTAAGAATCTGAGGTAGATGCTTATATAGTAGTTTCTTCCTAATTATTTTTCTGCATGACAGAAGTACTTGTAAGAAAGCTATATATGCATGAAGAAATAGGGACTAGACCTACATTGATACAGGAAAATCCCAGGGTAGCAAATTCTCTATACCAATGCAGGACAATACCTTTGCTGCAAATTATAGTCTTAGAGAGTTGCCCTAGAGCACTGAGATGTTAAGGGACTAGCCCACTAATCACACACCCAATATGTCCCAGAGGCCAGACTCAGACCCAGGTCTTCTTGTCTTCAAAGCCAGGCCTCTATACATTGCATCACATTGCCTCTCTCTCTCTCTCTCTCTCTCTCTCTCTCTCTCTCTCTCTCTCTCTCTCTCTCTCTCTCTCTCTCTGTCTCCACATATATGTGTGTGTGCGTGTGTGTGTACATATATATGTATGTGTGTGTATACATCTTAAATTCAGCAAACATTTATTAAGAACTTACAAGGTGTGAGGAACTATATGAAGTACTGGGCATATATAAGCTTATAATAACCAAAAATAGGTGAAATGGATTGTTATTCAGATCTGCATGTACATCAAAGTACAGATTAGCAAAAAAGAATATGTGTGTTTTCTTTAGGAAAAAGGAAGGTTGACTTTGTATGTATAATTACACCAATCATGTTGTAATTGTCCAAAACATGTTTAGACAGCCACCCATTTAGCTATTCATTTATTTGCTTGCTTTAACAAAAATGTTATCCTATGGCAGACTCAGCAGGCTTTTTACTAGACTTGGCTTTGAATAGTTATTGTTTCTAGACATCAAGTCCACCATCAATAGGTACTGGATTGGCACATCTGAGGATTTTTAGAAGACTCTGGGATAGGATTTGAAGGCAGTTCTTAAAGAAGTTTCCCAATATTGTGAACACTGGCAATGTCATTCCAATGATTTTATAGACTCTCAAAGAAAACAGAAACTTACGCATGTTTGCTTAACATGCCATTTACTAAAAGCTATTTTCCTTATAGTACTTTATGTTCTAGGAAATATTCCCTGTGAAAATTAATTATGTATATCATAATAATATATGTAAATTAGAATTGTATAATTTCTACTAAAATTAACATTGAATGCATTTTGTCAGTAAAATGACAAATACTTGTAATACTAACAGTAATCCACTGCTTTCAGCCCTATGTAATAATTTAAAACTTTTATTTTTGTATTTGTGCAGAACCATGCAGGGAAAAGAAGATTGACTCTACAGTCAAATAGCATGGCTTCAAATTTCATTTCTGATGCTTACTTTTTGTATGACCTTGGACAAGTCACTTATTCTCCCTAGCCCTCAGTTCTTTTATCTCTAAAATAAAGAAATTGAACTTTATGACCTCTGAGGCCCCTTCTAGCTGAAGGTCTATGATTTTGTGAACCACTGCCTATACATGCTTTCCTTATTATGGGTGCAAGCAATAAATCTAATATTCATTAGGTTGTCTTAAAGGCAAACATCAGAATATATATTACAGTCTTAAGAGGTAATGTGGTATATATCCTGGAGTGCTTGGTTTGGAGTTAGGAAGAACTGTATTAAAATTCTTCTCTGATAGGCACCAGCTATGTGACTGATCAAATCACTTAACATCTATATGCCTCAGATAGCATGTCAGAAATTGATGGAATTGTCTGCCCTGATGAAATTACAGAACCTTTATATATATATATGAGTACGTCACTAAATATTGCTATACAGCATATGATTGTCTTACTGTCAGATAAAAAGGGGCAGATGAAAAGAATGAACCCAACAAAAATAGGAAGAGAATTACAATAGCATTCTTAATGTGTCAATTTGAAAAAATTTTTTCCATGTTTAAAAAAAATTGTCTTAGAACTTTGTTCCTGTTAAAGTTTTATTTCTAGAAAACAGGATTTTGTGCCCATTATCAGTAAGATGGCTGTGTTAATATTCAGGGTAGCACACTTTCAGACTTGTAAAATAGAAACTATCTGGTCTTTAAAGAGAGGATGAACAGGAATGAAACTTATGGGGAAGTCACAAAATGGGCATTTAGAGAATACTAACCTAAATCATTAAAAGAATTTCTAGAAAAATTTAATGATATTTATATTGATTTATAGGTTAATAAAACTGATACCATACGTAAAAATGAAGTAAATTTTCATAGTATTTCAATAGAGATTGTGTCTAGATTAGCAAAGAGAAGTGACTAATCAGAAAACACCAGCCATAAACTACCCATTTGCTTGGCAATGGAATTAAAAATTGTGATGTATTTTCATCTTGGTCTGCTGGCAGTCAAGAAAACACCAGAAGACACCAGAAAACACACAGACATACCCACATACACACCATGATTCTTGAGTAAAGGTCACCTATGGTTTCTAGATAGACACATTAATATTAGCTGCTTTAGAGAGCTCACAAGAATATTTTGATCATGTGTTTGGGGCTAACCATGAGAGTTCCAGGATCCTGTCAATGACTGCTGCTACCATCATATCATCATAGTATTTGAGTATGATGGGAAACCTCATTATACGTCCTGCTTTGTCTTTTCAGCTGCATTATGTGGGTGTCAAGCGCCTTTTTAAAAACATTGTGACTGGTTAGTGCTTATAATATGTTTCCACATTAGTTTTTCCATCACTACATATGCATATATGTGTGTGTACCCACACACACACATACACACATACACACACACACACACACAGCTCTATTCATATTTCCTTTCATTAAGAAATTTTGATTTCCTGCCGTCATGTTGTGAGAGAATTGAGTGAACTCACTCCACGTATATTCTGTACTCCATCCCGCCCCCACCTCTGTCATTTGACAGAGCTGGAGATATTTAGCCTAGAGAAGAAAAGGCTGGGGGGTGGGAAGGGGTGCAGCATAATAGCTATGCCTTCAGTTATTTGAAGAGCTATCATGCAGATAAAGGACTGTTCTGTTTGAGATCACAAGGCAGAATTATAAACAAGGAACAGCAGTTACAGGAGGACAAATTTAGGCTTAATATCAGAAAACCTTCCTAACAATTAGAAATACTTGTATTGGAAAGGGCCATTTCAATGAGTAGAGAGTTTTCTATCACTGGAGACTTTTAAGGAGAATCTAAATGAACACTTGTTCAAGATATTGTAGAGGAGGATTCCTTCCAGATATAGTTTAGACTAGGTCCTCTTCGGTCCCTTTGATATTCTCTAATTCTGTGATTCTTTGAAGGAACAGTTCTAAGAAGTCTCAACTTAAATATCTTAGATTTATCCTTATGTTAGGTAACATTTTCTGGTAGGAGCTGAAGACAGTACTCTTGGGGGCCAAAGAGTTTTCCATGATTAAGTTAATAATTGCCTTAGTTCCTTGATACACGGAGAAGGCCCAGACAGTGTTATATCCAACCAGGTTAGTTACCTTCCAGTAAGTACCCTACTCACAGTTGGTTTGTCGCCACCACTATGTCTTTCCTCATGGAGTTCCCTCCACTTGGAGTGCTAAGTCATGCCTTATACTCCATAGTACAGCTCAAGACTCAGCAGATGGCATGTTGCTAGCTCAAAGGATCCTCCTCATTTTTATGCTATTACTAATAATCATTATTTCTTACATCTATGTAACATACTATAATTTAAAAGCTCTTTCCTAACAACTCTCTGATATAGGCAGTTCATGCATTAAGGATATTGTAGAGGGATTCCTATTTTTTGGATGGGGAAAATGAGACTCAGGTTTTGATTATATAAATGATTGCAGTAAGTGGCAAAGCTAAGGCTCAAATCCAGATCTTTGACTTTAAGACTGGTGGATCCTCTTTCCCTCTGTATTATGCTGCCTCTGCTCTTTGAATTCCTCATACTGTTGAGAGTTGCACTTAGTAAGTATTCATTACATATTAGTTGAATGAATCAAAGACTTTACTCTGCAACGATTAGGACCCTATTCAGTGTTCCCTCTGAGATGAATATGCAGCTTGTGCTACATTTTCCTGTATTTGTCTTTGGTTCTGTGTTTATTTTTCCCTATGTGTCTGTTTTTATCTTCTTAGTTATATTTCATTTCCATAAGGGTAAGTGCCATGTCTTTTAATTTTTCTATTTCTCACAGCCTCTGAACTGCTTATATAAAGACTAAGTCCAATAAATAACTGTTGAACGAACAGATAAGTCTGTATTCTATGTTCTGAATTCAACATAAATAATTTCTACTTTCTCTGTGCTTTTTCCACCTAAGCTTTACCAGTGCAATTAAAAAACTCATCTGATTTTTTTTTAACCTGTCTATCCAAAATAAACACAATTTCATTCAGGGGCTAAATAACCTTGTACAGCATCTGTGCCTCTCCTCCTTGCCCTCCATTCAACATGACAATCCTTATTTGCAACTTCTACATAATTAGAACAGCATTCATTTTCTAGTCTAGAACATCCAAGCTCATTGATCAAATAGCCACAAATTACGTGGCTGAGCAACAACTACTGGCTATACGAGCTATTGAGATATTAGATGGATATGGATAAATATGTTGGGAAAGACCAGACTTCTTGGCTATTTTTCTCCTATATATAAATGCTGAAGTTGGGATTTCAAATTGTGAATATTTCTAGACATACCACTGTTTTCCTCCTCTTAATGTGCCATTTTTGAAATACCTCATTTCCTGGAGTAGGCATATAGGCTGCCATATGGAAACTATCTTTCCAGAGGAGTATTGTCTGAAGATAGTGGTATGTTAGGTTCTGCCAAGTGCTTGCCTCATCATAATCCTGTCAAGCAGGCAGTTCAAATATTAGCACAACCCCACCTCCATTCTTACATAGGAAGGAAGAAAATGAGCACGTTAAGCCCCTCCTGTGTTAGGCCTCATGCTAGTAACTTCGTAGATATTATCTCATTTGTCCCTCACAACAGCCATAGGAAGTAAGCGCTATTATCTTTTTCATTTTACAGTTGAGGGACTGAGACAGACAGGAGCCAAATGACCTGCTCTTGAGTCAAACAGCTAGGAGACGGCTGAGGCCAAATCACATCTCCTGGACTCCAGGCCTGGGACTCTATCCACTGCTCCAGCTACTAGGCAGCTGATACGTATACATGATGATAATAAATTTATTTTAAACTAATTAAAATTAATTAGTAAGTTCATAACTATAGTACTAAAAGCTGATGTTTATGTAAAGCTTCCAAATTTACAAAACGCTTTTCATAGATGATGGCATTTGATCTTGATAATAACAAGGTGAAATGGATGATTCTGCAGATTTAGATTAGAAATGATCTTAGTCTTCCTTATTTTTCTTCTTGCTGAGGTTTTCTCATTTTTGGTGCCCTTTGCTTTTTGCACTTGTAGCATCTACTCTGGGTTCACCCTCCCAACTCCAGCTCTCCCTCATTTGATCTTCACAACCCTGGGAGGTTAGTACAATTATTTTCCTTGTTTATAGTAGAAGAAATGGAGGTAGATGGAGGTTAAGTGACTTACCCAGGATCATACAGCTAGTAGGTGTCTGAGTTTCAGTAAGAAGTGAATAAGAGATAAACTCTTTAAATCTAAATCTTAAATCTCTCCAGTGTCACATAGCTAGCAGGTATCTGAGGGAAGGCTCAAAACACAGGTGTCATCATTCCAATTCTAGTATCTGTTTTCTCTCTAGCAGCCTCCCACTGCCAAAGTGAACATGCTTCTTTGAAACTACTCCATTTTCTTTCTTCTTTGTCTCCTGCCAGTGCAGTTGCTTCTAGTTACCAGCTTATGACTCTGGAATCATACATTTTATTTTATTTGTGTTGTGTAAAAGATTGAATGGAAATGGGGGTTACTGTACTTTGCAAGATGGAGATAATAAAAAATTTTAAAAATATGTAAAACAAGAATATATTTATAATACCAGCATGTAGAACTCTACCATTAATTTCCTATGGATTCTGCAAGTATAAATTTTCTTGATTGTAAGTACAAAGACTAAGCATTTTTACTCAAATATCATACATCCAAAGGCACCATCAGTTAAAGGGCAAAAATGGTTCAATCCATTAGATTTGCCAATGTCATCATTCTAAACCAAAAGGCATCAGGTACTGAGCTATGTTTCTATAAGGCCAACCCTAAATGCCAAGGTATTTGTGATGGTCTATTGAGAATCATGTAATAAAGAAGATCTTTAATTTAGGAAAATAAGCCTGGTGCCAGGAAGCCTTATAGGGTAAGAGAGCAGGCACTGAGATTTTGCAATTATAGATACACCAGTGGGAGAGTTAAAAAGGTACAGCACTAGCATGTTCTACTGCAATCATTTGTGCCAGACTTATCCAAAATGTATAAAAAAGACTCTTCTCTTAGAGTTCCATGTGTGCTGGTAGCCAGTTTATGTCCTTGGGTATGATCTAGACCTAGACCTTCAAGGTCATTTGGAGGAATGGGACCTGATTCATGAGGCTTATTTTAATCTGAAATGAAATTCTGATAGAATGTTTGGTTTTTATTTGGAATTGAATCAAGACTGGATTCCTGATTCCTGCACTGTATATCCTGATTTGTTTCCATGTCATAACCTTGGCACCTCTCTCACCTTTGTATTTTTTTGATTCAAATTTCAACTTTATGTGTTCCTTGGAATTGAGATCTAGATCAGAAATACTTTTAGTCCTCTTTGTCTTCTTCTTGCTGCTCTTTTCTCATTTGTTGTGCCTCATGCTTTTTGTACTTTTAGCACCCACTCGGGGCTCACCTTCCCAACTTCCACTTCCACAGGCTGATTGGATCTCAGAAGATAAAGACTACTTCTATCTTAAGAACTTTAGGGGTAACCCCAAGGTTATATGGCCTCTAATATTTTTGTTCATTAGCCCCCATCTAGTATGCTTTTTCAATAAATGATTAACCAGTTGATATTAGGTGACTTTTATAGAAAGATTTACTAAGAAGGTGTCATAAGTACAATAGTTATAAAAACTTCTTCACAAAATGAATGTGCACTCTCTTCCATGAGTACCTTCAATCCTTGGGGAGATTGGGTTCAGAATTACAGCACAAAAGTAGTGTGATACACATGTATGAATCACATGAAGCTGAGAGAGTACTTCTAGACCCTAGAAACCCTTTCTCCCTTTTTGGTTATGGTGTTTCCAATGGATCAGTAACGTTCTAGCTTACCTAGCATGGCTCTGTTCAGGAGATGATGTCTTGACTGACAGATCAGTCTACTTGTTCCTCAAAGGCTACCTATTCAACAAAATCAGCTACTGCTGCTACTAGCTCTAATAGCCTCTGCTATTAACTTTAGTTGGGTTTTTGGTGGGGTTTTTTTGTATTTTAAGATTTCTTTTTTTTTAAATTGATTTATTTACTTTTAGTTTACAAGATTCAGTTACACAATCCCTTGAGTTTCAAATTTTCTCACCTTTACTTCTCCCCCTCCCCCACCTATCAAGTCTAAATGGGTGCATAATCTAGGTAAAAAGGCTGCTACTGTAAACAATCTGGGGAAGCAAGGAATAGTTTACGCATCAGATTTATGGAGAAGGGAAGATTTTATAACCAAACAAGAGTTGGAGAGCATTATAAAATGCAAAATGGATAATCTTGATTACATTAAATTGAAAAGTTTCTGTACAAACAAAGGTAATGTAACCAAGATTAAGAGGGAAGTAGGAAACTAGGAAAGAATTTTTACAACCAGTGTCTCTGATAAAGGCCTCATTTCTAAAATATACAGGGAATTAAGTAAAAGCTATAAGAATACAAGTCATTCCCCAGTTGATAAATGGTCAAAGGATATGAACAAGGCAATTTTCAGAGGTAGAAATTAAATATATCTATAAGCATATGAAAAAATGCTCTAAATCACTATTGATTTGAGAAATGTAAATCAAAACAACTTTAAGGTATGACATCTCACCAGTCAGATTGGCTAAGATAACAAAACAGGAAAATGACAAATGATGGAGAGGATGTGGAAAAATTGGAACACTATTGTATTGTTGGTGGAGCTGTACACTGATACAGCCATTCTGGAGAGCAATCTGGAACTATTCCCATAGGGCTATAAATAATTGCATACCCTTTGATCCGGTAATACCACTTCTGGTGTTGTATCCCAAAGAGATCATATAAATGGGAGGAAGACCCATATATATATATATATATTTATCGCAGTCATATTAACTTTAGTTATTGAAGGCTTTTCTGACTTTTTTGTCTTATGAAGTTCCCAAAGTCATTATCTGGCCCATTCTATCTCCAAATACTCCTTCACCTAAGATCACAAAAGAATTACCCTAATAGAACAGAAACTATGTACTCCCAGTAAATATGATGGCTAGGTGAGGAGACAAAGCAAGTGGAGACATTTTTCCTCCAACTCCATCAAAGGCCACTAGGGAAGACAGAAGTTTTAAAAAGGGACAAAGGGAGGGGAATATGCATCCTTGACTCTGAAGCCAGTTAGAGAACACTTCATGACCACGTAGCAACTAGTCTTTCAGTCAAGCATGGCTGGTAAGTAGGCTCACAAAGCCTCCATATACTGGATTGAAAGCCAGAAGAGAATATTGTGCATGCTCCCCTTTGCACACTTTTACTCTCCATCTTGTTTTCAATCCTTCTCCCATCTCTGCTTCTCTTTCTCCCTTTCCTCTTGGCCTTGTTTTTGCTGTGGCCCTTGTTCCTATTGTTCCACTCTTATCTACTTTTGCTTCTCTTTCTACTTCTAATCTTGATGATTCTTTTCTCTTGACTTCTACTTTTCTTTGCTTGTGCTCCTTCTCATACTTTACATCCATTCCTACTTCTCCACTCTTTCTTATTGACACTATGACTGGCTAAGATGGTGGAAAGAAAGCAATAACCTTTCAAAACTCCTCCAAGAATTCTGTTGCTAAACTTTAAAAAGTGAATTAGAATGGATTTTAGAGTGATAGAACCCATTGGGAGATGGAGTGTGGCAGATTCCCAGGCCAAGAAAGTGCCTACTCAGGTCTGGGCAGGGGGAACGCTGAGCACACAGGGGCTTCACCAGCACAGATCTGAGAGCAGACTACAGCCAAGTGAGAAGGAGCCCCAGTTAGCCAGTGGACTCATCCATCCCAAGGGTGATTTTTCAGCCGTCTCACCACAGGACAGAGAATCTTCAGAGCTGGGTAAGAGAAAAGGTAGGGCCAGCAGCAGGGACAGCAGCTTCTCCTAGGGCTACCAGCCCACAGCCTGGATGTTTAAAAATTACATACACAAACGTCCAGAAGTCAAGATGGAGGAAGAAAATCTAGCTGCTCTCATCCCTACTCCCTGACCCATAAAAGTCCAGAGATAGGGGCAGAGCCAAGATGGCTCTAGAAGGTGTAGAAGCAGCAAGGTTTCACAGCTCCCACATAGCCACCTCAAACACCCATAAAATATGACTCTAAACAAATTTTAGGGCTCCAAAACTCACAAAAATACAAAAATCACATCTCTCACTAAAGGCAACTTGGCAGGTAGGGCTCATCGCAGCAGGCTGGGAGCTGAAACCAGCCCAGCCTGAAACCATGGCCTAGCCCCAGGGTGGTCAGGAAGAGTCGCAGCTGGAGTCTTCAGGAGAGTGGATCAGTGGCAACTGTGTCAGTTTCCAGAATTATCAAGCCAGAAGAAATAAGGACTAAGTAAAAGGTCAGTGGAATTTAGCTAAATTTTGGGGAGAAAAGCAGTCTGGCCAAACTGCCCCCAGGGCAAGGAAGCAACAGAAATGACAGAAGCAGCTGCCTCCACCTGATTGCTTCAGAGTTTCCTGGCCTGCAGACTGCAGGGGAGCCAAGCAATTGTTCAGAGGCCGAGGGCTCTTGTGTTGAGTGGCCTAGATCTGGATCGTGGTCATGGGTGGTGGTCCTGGGGTGCATTTTCAGTGAGCCAAAGCTGGTGGGGGTGGCAACAGCCCCCTAATAGCTCCGGCAGCTGTGAAAACCCCAGTGATTTGGGACAGGGCTTTCCCTTCTGGAAGCAGAGTTCCACAGAGCCAAAAACACAACTAATTTACTGGCATCATGAGTAAAAAAAGGAAGCAAAGTAAAAACAGTAACTGAACTCTAGAATCCTTTTTTGAGGACAAAAAGGATCAAAGCCTGGAACAGGAGGAAGACAACACAGTCAGAACTCCCACCTCAAATGCTTCCAAAGAACATGAAGGTTATCTACAAGCCATAGATCAGCTTAAAAAGGACATTGAAAACCAAATAAGTGAAGTGGAGGAAAAACTGGGAAGAAAAATGAGAATGATGCAGGAAAATCATGAAAAGAGAGTCAACAACCTGACTGAAGAGAATAACACCTTAAAAAACAGATTAACTCAAATGGCAAAAGAGGCCCAAAAAGCCAGGGAGGAGAAGAATGCCTTAAAAAGTTGAATTTGCCAGATGGAAAAAGAATCTCAAAAGCATTTTGAAGAGAATAATTCCTTCAGAATTAGAGTGGAGCAAATGGAAGCAAATGACTTTATGAGAAATCAAGATACTATTAAACAGATCCAAACAAATGAAAAAATAGAAGCCAATGTGAAATATCTCCTTGAAAAAACTATTGACCTGGAAAATAGATCCAGGAGAGACAATTTTTTAAAAATTTATT
>CM053601.1:107100026-107126075 GCA_028646575.1 Pseudocheirus occidentalis | reverse complement strand
CAGATGTGCTTTCTGTCTTGTGGAGAGTTTTGGAGCTTGAAAATCTGTTTAGCGTCCCATTTTATAAGTTTTTTAGTGTGTTTGTGTGGGAGCTGTGGTCCTTTGCTGCTTCTACGCCGCCATCTTGGCTCCGCCCCCAGAAGTCAGTATCTTATAAATTCTTTCTGTGTGAGGTAACTAATTCTGTTCCAAGATATCTACAGACTACATATCTATTTTGCTGTTTTAAAACGACTTCCTATTAAATTTTTGGTAGTTCCTGAAAAAGGATCTTAAGAAAGATACTTTGCCTCAGACAGTAGCATCCCCAAAACAGTAACATGATTAATTACATTGGGCATCTAGAGGCATAAAATAACTTGGATGAAATACAAAAATTAATGTAAATTTATCATTTATTTTCTTTGTGCTTTCTCCTATTTGGGGGGAGCTTATTATAGGGAATTTGATATGCAAAATTGCATTGTATTAGCTGAAGAGTTTTATCTTTTTTTTCATTTTCCAGTTGTTCAGTGCCATGTTGCAAGTTATAAAACATAACAGTGAAGTAATCTTAAAATGATTGATTAAAGAAATCAGGAAATATGGTAGAGGAAAGTTTGAAGTATTGATTTATTAGGTACCAGACTTACCTGTAAAAATTTAGGAAATTTTTCTAATTAGGAAAAACGATTTGTATCTGACATGATCAGAGAAATATAGAATATAGCTATTCTGGTATCCAAGAATGGATCAGAAAATTGGTGAGCAGATAGCATGATGTAGTTGAAAGAGTATTGGACTTGGCATCGAAAAACCTATTTTTACTTAGAAGATTTCCATGTTTCCAGTAACTCAGGTTGGAGTTATTTTTGATGTTTCACATTCTCTCAGCCTCTATTTTCAGTCATTTGCTAAGTCTTACTAATTCTATTTCCACATCTCTTTGATTCATTCATCTTCTCTCTACATACTCAGCTAGCACCTTAGTTCAGGCCTTCATCACTTCTTACTGAGACTTTTCCAATAGCCTCCTAATAGTCTCCCTGACTCAAGATTTTACCTTCTTCGTTCTGTCTTCCATACAGGTGACAAAATGACATTCCTAAAGCACATGTCTGACCATGTCACTAACCTGCTCAAAAAGTTCCAGTGCTCCCTCTTATTTCTAAGACAAAATAGAAACTTCTCTCTTTAACACTTAAAGCCCTTCACATATCTGATTCTGATCTTTTTAGATTTAGTAAGTATCTCACATTTTGCATTCTAGCTGTTCTTGCATACTTGGTATTCCTTGTTTGTACATGATATTTACCATGCATACAACATATTTCCTCTTTACACCTTATAGAATCTCCAGAACCTTTTACAGTTCATCTCAAGTACCACCAATATATAAAATGTTTCCTTATTTCCCCAAGCCTCTCCTACCCAGAAATTTCTTAATTTACTTTGTATATATTTTTCTTTTCCTTACATATATGTTTTATTGCAGCTGCTAGAATTATAAGCTACTTTAGAATTGAAGCTATTTGGTTTTTGTCTTTTTGGCCCTAGTGTCCAGTGCCTCATGTTTAATAATGTTTGTTGATTAAGTAGGCTCCAGGGAGTCATATATTCACTTTCATTATTTACAAAATGGTGATATTGTTTACATTTTCCAACTCAAAAGTTGGCATAAAGAAAGCACTTTTTAAAAATTATAAATTCTGTATCAGTGTGAGCTTTTGCTGCTAATAATTGAAAAAAAAGTGTGGCTGACTTGAAGACAATGTAAAAATGCCTTATTTATTTGGCACTATTAGGAGCTAGATAGTTTATGTAAGGAAATTTTCCTCACAACTAAAGCCTACTTACTGTTTTGGGTACTGTTTTTTTCTTTGTTTAAATTGTAAAACAGGAACGGTTTATCTCTTATCTTGAAGATTCCAGAACCACAGCTCAGAAAGGTTAAGGCCTAACCAATGTCACAACTTAGAAGCAGTGGATTTGGGACTTTGAGAAGACTTTCTTGTTTAGAGAACAGTGGTCTTTCTGTTGAACTATACCTTCTTCAGATGGCTAAAGCTCTTAAAAATAAATTTTAACTATTTTAGATGGAATTCTTTCTAAAATGTTTTAAAAACACCCCAGCTTTCTGAAAAATAATATATCTTTGTAATGTTTTTCCCCCTAAATTACTCAGTATGATCATTATGGATAAAAGCTGTTGTTATGTCTTGTAACGCAGGACATAATTCAGTAATTTTGAATTGAATGCCTCAACCAAAAATATTTTGGAGTTATAAATTTATACGGACTTCCAGAAGCCATCTAATCCAATCCATGTATAAACTAAGATTTACTCTACAATATACCCAACAAGCAGTCATGTGTCTTTGGTTAAAAGACCTCGAATGAGAGAGAACCCAGTACCTGCCTAGGAAGGCGATTCTTGTTGTAGATAATTCTAATTGGTAGATTTTTTCCTTGGATCAAGTTTAATAGTGTTCATTAGGAACTTCTATCCACTCTTCCTAATTACAGTAGAACAAATCTAATCCTTTTTCTATCTTGTAGTTCTTCAAACACTTAAAGGCATCTGTCATTCTTAATGTAGGTCTTTACTTCTCTAGTGTTGCTTTGTGTCTTTTCCTTTTTCTTTTTATTTCTACTCACTTTTCACTGCTATTAATATGCCTATATAGGAGTAATTCCTTCTTATTCTACTTTTATTATTTTCTGCTTCTATATGTATTGGTTCAGGGGATCAGTTGACTAAACCAACTGAATATTGAGTGCTTAAGTAAGAGTCACTAAGACTCTTGAGGTTCTTTTCTGCCAAAAACAACAACCACCACCACCACCAAAAACCATGGATTTTGTAATACATACTTTGGTTGTTTAGAGATCAGTGTTTATTGCTTCTGTTATTTGGAGAATTGAAGTTACTAGAAACCCTAACCCCCATATAGCTATGACACTTTATGTATTTGAAAATTTACACTTCTAGGAATAAAGAAGTATGTGACTAGTTATTCATATTAAAATATTTTTATTTTATAAGTACAGAGTTTCCATAACAAAGACCAATTAAATCAATTTTTAAAAAGACCAATTAAAAACCAACTAAATCACTGGTTTAGATTAAGAAAAAAAATTCACTAAAGGGTGCTTTCAGATAGTGAATGTATTTCAGTGGAATCTTATACATTTAGCATTTATAAGGATTTTAGAGATGATTATAGTCATTTAATGGATTAAGAAACTGAAGTATGCAGTGATCCATATTACATAGTGGAAGATCAGCTAGAAAAACCCAGGTCTCTGACCTTCTAGTCAAATGCTCATTCCTTTTCACCATATATTGCTTCTGATACAGTTCCCGATATAGTACAAGGCAAAAATTTATGACTTAGTAAACAGTAGTTGAATTTAACATAATTCATCTTACAGAAACTGAAAAGATTTTAGTGCTTTAATTTTAAAGGTTACCAGGAACCTAGCCTTTGGGAAAACAGAAACAAAGATAAATTTGTATTTTACTATATCTTACTCTTAAAATTTTTGGGAAACTTTATTCATTTTTATGTATAAATGTATATGTGTGATTGTGTGTTTCTTTTGAAAGGCATTGGTCCAGATGGTCACATCGCTTTCAATGAACCAGGATCCAGTTTAGTATCAAGGACAAGAATAAAGACTCTAGCAATGGATACCATTTTGGCAAATGCTAAATATTTTGATGGAGATTTATCAAAAGTACCAACTATGGCTCTAACAGTTGGTGTGGGGACGGTGATGGATGCTAGAGAAGTAAGAATTAAAATGTTTTTTGTTTTTTTTTAAAATATATACATCTCCTTAGTGTTCCAGTGTTGAGTGCCAAATATTTTTGTTTATTATATAATATGTATATGTAATATATACATTGTTTTTCAATTTTTAATAACTGACATCTCCTAGAGTCACAAGACCCATTTTTAATTCAACTAAAATAAATTTTTTTGGGTTGATAGATTCAAGATTGTTCCTGTATCTATTTTGAACTTAACTCTTAACTTTGTATTTGTTATAGATGTTTTCAGTAAAAATAGCCTTGTTTTTAGAGCCTGTGTTCTGCTGACCAATGATGGCAGAAATGGGATACTAATTAGGATTTGAAATCCTCAGGAAATGAGATACTTTAGTTCATTCTTTCTGAAAGGTCATTTTGTAGTTATTGAATATTAGCAGAAAAGGAGGTCAGTTCTTTAAAGTTTTGTAGAGTTCCTCTCTGCTTAACTGTCTCTTATTTCCCACCAGTCAGGAGTGAATCTTTTAAATTTGTTTTAAGAAGTCACAATCTTTGAGTAATATAGTATTTTTGATTGGATCACCATCTTCTTTGCCTGATACAGACTAGCCTTTGCTTCATAATTTGTGTCTGAATATGAGGAAATAAAAAGTATACTTAACTCTCAGTAATTGACAAATAGATCATACTGACCCCTGGAATTCTTTTATCATCCAGAGAGGTTACTGACAATAAAAGTAACAGGGTAGTGGCAATAAAACTGAGACAGTTTCAATAGTTTTTCAGCTTAGTAGAAAAGTAACATAGTGTATAATGAGGTAGATTCAAATCAGTATCAAATTTTCAAAGTTGGCATTTTGAGCAGTTATACACCTTGCGTTCAGTCTATTCTTTGTCTTTGTTTTCTTGATGTCTCCTTGGTATAGTCCATCAACCATTATTTTGGGATTACTTCTTTCTACATAGCCTTTATAGCCATTACTATGATTCACTTTCCTCCATCCTTGCATAACTTGGTCCCTTGTATTTCCCCTGTTTCCAAACTCAGCCTAATCCTGGTTGATAATCACAATCTTCCTTTTAATAGAACAAAAGAAGGCATCAAGTGATGCTGGGAAAATAGTCCCATATTGACTTGGTCCACTATGAATACATGTGACTCTTCATGTCTCCTCAGCATTCCATTAATTTATCTTTTTTACTTCCTAGGGGGAAGGGAAAGAATAACCATTTATATAGTACCTACTGTGTGCCAAGTACAACTATTTCTTTTGATCTTCACAACAACCTTGAGAGGTTGGTTCTGTTATTATTCCCAGATTGAGGGAGAAATAAGGAAACTGAAGCAAGAAGAGGTTAAGTGACTTGCATAAGGTTACATGGCTGGGAGAGGTCTGACATGAGATTTGAACTGAAGTCTTCCTGCCTCCAGGCTCAGACTTTTATCCACTGTGCCACCTAACTGCCTCTCCCTGCCTTATTCCCCACAGCAAATATTCCAAATGTCTCCTCATATTCCCCATAGCCATCCCCACTCTGTTTTCTCAGTAAGTGTTTTAATTTATCTTATTGAGTAGATTTTTAAAAAAAATCTGATACAGTTTCTCTCTTTTTTCTTCTTGGACACTTAAAACTTGTTAGTGATCATCCATCCTTTCCTTCATTTTCTCCCTTCAGAAGATAAAAAGATTTTAACTTCTTTGCCTAACAAAGCCATCTACTTGTGCCCTTAATCCCATCTATTTCTTCTCCCCTAGGATGTTATTTCAATTATCCTTATTCTCTCTTGCAAATTCATTCTATTCTCAGCTCTCTCTTATTTGCATGTTCAGGTTTTCCCTTTCCTGTTAGAACTTTCTCAGACTTTGCTACTCCTTGAAGCTTACATCATAGCTCTGACCTTCTCTTCACTGCTAAATGTGCTGAAATAATATTCTGCATCCTCTTTCTCCATTTTCTAACTACCCTCAATCCCTTGTAATCTGACTTTTACAAACAAATGCACAATTAAAAATGTTTTACCCTTAAGGAATGTGAGATTATTCTTCTCGAACTTTTATAGCATTTTAGCCTGCTGACTCCTCCTTAACCTTTTACTACCCTCCATTGACTTCCAGTAACATTCTTCTCTCCTGCCTTTCAGAATGCTTCAGTTACTACCTTTTCTTCCTATGCCTTCAGTGTGGTCTCTGTCTGGGGCCTTCATCTCTTTTCTCTTTCCCTTTGGCTATCTTGTCCATTCTCATAGCTCGCAGATCTATAATTTTGACATCCTGTTGAGCTCTAGTCCCACATTTGCAACTGTCTGTTGGACATCTTTATCTGAATATACTGTTACCAACTCAAATTCAGTGTGTTAAAAGTGAATACATCTACTCCTTTCCCCAGTTTGCCCCACTTGCTAAATTCCCTGTTTCTCTTCATGATACTACTGTCCCTTCTTGTCACTTAGAAAACTTTAGTGTCATTTTTGGCTCTTCTTGCCTCTCATGTCTTAGAAGTTTCCCAGCCTGAGTAATACCTCTCATATTTATCCCTCACTTCCATTCTTGGTCTTATTTAAAACCCTCTTTATCATGCTGTGAGACTTTTAAAATAGCTTCTTGAGTAATTTCTCTGATTCTGTTGTCTCTTTGCCTCATTTCCTCTTTTACACTGCTGCATGATAATCTAATGCACCAGTCTGATGATGTCTTTCATTGTCTGCTCTTGGCATCCAGGATTAAACTAATTTCTGGAACTGGCATTCAAGAGCTTTAACAATTTAGCTTCAGCTCACCTTTCTAACATTATTTCACATTATTCCTCTTCTCTTGATCCATTGTCCATTCCACCATCATCTAACAATAATAACAACAACAGTAATAATAATAATAGCAGCTAGCATTTACATATTGCTTTAATATTTGTAAAGTACATTAAAATCTTTTTTTAATCCTTATAACAACCCTGTGGGGTATATGCTTTTATTAGTCACAGTTTATAAATGAAGAAACTGCTAATGGGGGAGGTCAAAAGATTTGCCCAAAGTCATACAGATAATAAATATCAGTCATTCTTTACTTCAAATTCAGCACTCTATCCTCTTCACCCCTTATCTTCTATAGGGATTTTCCTTGAGTTCAGATCAATCCATTATTCAGTCAATTCCCATGGATCCCTGTTGACTCTAGAATCTATATACTTTCTGCATTGTAGGCATAAAGGTGAATGCTCAGAGATGGAAGATAATGTTGTAAATAAGGAACAGCAGAAAGGGCAGTATGGTAAAGTGTAGGAAGAGGAAGTACATAATTAGTTTAGGGCCAGGTTGTAAAGGGCTTTCAGTGCCAAACAGAGGAGTTTATTTTCAGTTCTAGTCAGGGAAGCATTGGAGTTAATTGAAAAGCTCCTCACAGAATTGCCATGTATTTATCTTGTAGATATTCTGTAGGTGCTACTTACATACGTTTTGTATCATCTGAATGTTTCTTTAGGTTAAACTGTTTTAATTTTTATCTTGGTATCTCCAGTGCCTAGCATGTAGTAGTCACTTAATAAATGCTTGTTTATTGGTTAGTATATTGTGCATTCTGGCCATAGAAGACTGCTAGACAGTCTTCAGTATCATCCCATGCTCAGTTTTTACATTTGCCATGAATCATTCCCCCCCAACTGGAAATATTCTTCTACACTATCTGTTGAAATGTTTCTTGTCTTTTAAGATTTAACTAATATGCTACTTCTCTTCGTGAAATCTTCCTTTCTTCTCCTTTAGCTAGAAGTATTCAACCTGATTCTTCTTTGAGTTATTTATGTTTTTAGTTATTTGTATTGGGTCTTTTGATCCTTCCCCTTTTACTTTGTAGGTGAAGTTTTTGTTGAATTTGACTTCTCCCCTTGCTATTAAGGTGGTATGGTATAAGAAAAAGAACACTCAACCAGAAATAGCAATTTAAAACAGCTACAACAACAAAAAATAAACTCCAAACTTAGGGTCAAGCCCCATCTCTGACCCCTTACTAGCTATGCAACTATGGATCATTAATTTAAACTTTACAAATCTTGTTTTCTATTTAAAATGCAAAATAATGTTTTTGCCAACTACCCTCACATGGGTTTTTAGTGGAGAAATGTGTTTAGTATAAATCATGAAATGACAAATAATCAACAAATTGATGAAGTCCTGTATTTTGAAGATTATTATTCATGGTTTAGGACAGATTTTAATGTCTTAATTATGGTTGTCAGCTCATTAAATTGTTGACTGAAACTTTGTCCCTACTTTTTTAGTTCAGGAAATGTTATGGGTTTCAAAAGTCCTGTTAAGCTCTCAACTCTTACTTTTAAAATACACTTGAGGCATTTCATATACATTTTCATCTACTTGTAGACATCAGTGATTTTGATTAAGATAGAGAATATAATTAAAAATGAACAAATAATTGTCCATAATTATAGAAGTATAGACAGGACTCTGAATTAGGAATTTGTCATAGTTCTCCTTTGGACATTAACTCTGAAACTTTAGCTGTAAAATATATAATTTATGTTGTCCTAGATCAGTGGTTCTCTGAGTTTTTACAGTAGAAGAATCATTTGCATTAAGCAACTCTTTGGGCATTCTATATTTAATATAATCCTCTATATTTTGACTTTAAAAGTTAGAGAAATTGCTTCTTAAATTTGGTGTGTTTTTGTTTCTAAAACAGTTTTGTCATAACAAAAGATCTTTTGGGGACAGAAGTGTGTATAACATTAAATGTTGTGTATACTTCAGAATATTCAGAAATAAATCTATATTGGAAGTAACTATAGTCATATTTATTTTTTTTTCTTTTTGAGGGGATTTGGTTCTGAAAGTTCCTGGATATCTCATTAACAGATATTTAAACTTTTTTGTTATGTTGTCTTTTAAAATGTACAGAATTTATGTAATCATCACATGATAAGACTTCTGATAGATAAAAAAAATTTTTTAAACTGAGAATATAAAATGAATACCAATTGTTTTTAACATGCCTCCTATTAGGATAGACCAACAGTGAACTGATTGTACATCATATGTTATTGATATGCTCAAAGATAGATTCTTTGCCAGTCAGAGACCAATTTTTCAGTTATATGTTAAGTTGTTTTCACCATTCCTTGTTACTTTTCCACACTATCTGAATGTGGACATTACGCATAACTGATAGACCAGACCAGAGTGTTTTATTTTTTGTTTGTTGTTATATGGCATTATCAGCCGTTACAACTTTTTTATCCCATGTATTATTTCACAGAACACTATCATTTCTCTGACAATACTTTTTTCATTGTAGCGCTCCATCAACATTTTCTCATTTGTATTTTTCCACATGGTGACAATCATGTATGAAAATGCATATCTTCTGTATGTCTTTTCAGAGAGTTGAGAAGTGGGGAGAATTGTTTGAACATCCATCTTCTGAAGTCATGATTTTTCACTGTTGATTGATTTTAAAGTCTTTTAAATTGATTTTGCTTTAAATTATTGTGGTTGTTTAAATTGTTCAACTGGTTCTGCACATTTCACTATATATAGATTTATAGAAGTCTTCCCAAATTTCTTTGAATCTGCCATTCATCGTTTACTAGAGCACAATAATATTCAGTCTGTCAGTCAACAAGCATTTATTAAACACCTACTATATTGCAGACACTATGCTATTAATTGGTTCTCTTAGGTTTATTCCCGATATAAATTCAACCTAGTCATAGTGAATACCCTTTTGAGTATGTTACTATAGCCTATTTGCCAATACTCAGTGTTTTACTCGTATTAATAAGAGATACTGGTCTATAATTTTCTTCCTCCTCTTTCCCTGGTTTGGATGTCAAGACCATATCTGTCTCATGAGAAGGACTTGGGTAGAATGCCTTCTTTTTCTAGTTTTGCAGGGCTTATTTGTGTCTGTATATGTGTAAACTTTTAGGAAGCTGATGTAACCTCTTACCAATTATCACTGTACCATTTAAAATTATATAGAGTCTTTTGGAATTTAATGTACATTTCACTATTTTCCAGGTAATGATTCTCATAACAGGTGCCCATAAAGCATTTGCATTGTACAAGGCAATAGAAGAAGGAGTCAATCATATGTGGACTGTTTCAGCTTTCCAGCAACATCCTCGAACTATTTTTGTTTGTGATGAAGATGCTACCTTAGAATTAAGAGTTAAAACTGTGAAATACTTTAAAGGTGAGCATTGAATTTAAGTTGACTACATATGATTTGTTAATGATATACTTAAATTATAATATGGCTATGGAATTAAATCCCGCCCTGTATTCCTGAAAACTGGCATTGTGCTGGCACATTACCTATGTTTTCAAGAAGTAAGAATGTCCAGATTAAAGTATTAGTGGCTGCTGAATGAATGGCTTTTCTGTTCTCTAATTTTGGATAAGGACAGCAGTAGGAGGACCTTTGGTCTGTACTTTTTGTTAAGACTTTTTATTAGTGGCTCAGTTTTGCATACTTTGGCCAAGAGTGAATTTATATAATTTCAGTTATTTTATATCTATATGGGCCTTTTTCTCTGCTATTGGTCATTGTGTTTTTACATTTTAGGGTTCTCACCCATTTTGAAAATTCATGTCAACTTGAGTTACGTCAATTTGAATTGTGTTATGATATGAATGACATGCCTACTTTGAAACTTTTATAACCAGTGTTGTATTTAGTACATCTAAAATTATATTTGATTTTGTTTTCTTGACATTCTCTGATAGTTTAGATGAAAGTAAATGAATTGAGGCTAAATAACTATTTCAGATCTAACTGGGAACTTTCTTGCTTTTGTCTCAATCATAATTCTTTAAAATAGAAATATCTATATTATTAAATTACAAAGTATTTAGATTCGTACAAGTAATTTTTACATGTAAAGGAGGATATGGAAAATGAAGAACACTTTGTAAAAATGATATTTGCATTAAAGACCTTAAGTACATTTCAAGGGACCAGATATTAAAAAATTTATAGGGAAAATTTTAAAGAATCTTCAAAGTATATACATTTAAATGACTAAAAATTTGAATGTCATGAGTGAACTTTTAAGTGCAAACTTTTGTAAGAAGTTTTTATTTTTCCCCTTTGTTGTACTTCTAACTGCTTAAAAATGGAATGTCTATTTTACTTACTCTTTCTTATGTTGTAACAGGAATACTGAATTTCTTCATGCATTTCCTTATGATATTTCTGAGTATAAGAAAAAAAATTCATTTTAAGCACAACTTCCTTCATTTTTCTTCTAAATTTCATTGATAGTAGATAGATCAGTCATAATAAAACATGACATTTATGGTAATACTTTCATTAATTTTGATTCCCACAGGATGTAGAAGGGTATAGAAGAGAAGAGATCCATTTAGATTTGAATATGTTAAATTTCATTAATCTTTTTGCCAGCTACAAATGCATCATTGAGAAATCAAAAATATTGTAATTGAAAAATATGTATTTATTGAATAAGTGAACACTACAGTATTGAGTTTTGAATAAAATGGTTTTTGGTCACAATTTTTCCTGACATTTTCCTATTTTTTCCTTCAAATTTCTTCCTAAATATCATGTCACTTGGAAAGAATTTTTTTAACAGTTTTTTTTCATAATGCATTTTTACAGGAAATTGGGCAATGGCTTTTTATATTTATTGGTAGTAAAATACTTTCATTTTTAACGGTAGCAGGCATTTATTAGCACCTACTAAGTGCCAAACATTGTGCTAGGCCTCGGGGATACAAAGACAAAAGCAAAACCGTTCCTGGACTCAAGGATCTTACATTCTGTAAGGGGAAAGGGAAAAAGAAAAAGCATTTTTAAAGCATCTGCTATGTGCCAGGTACTGTACTAAAGTACTTTACAATTATTACCTCATTTAATCCTCACAACAACTCTACTAGGTAGGTACTATTATCCTCATTTTATGGTTGAGGAAACTGAGGCATACAGAGGTTTAAGTGACTCACCCAGAGTCACATAGCTAGTAAGTATCAGATTTCATTTAAACTCAGCTTTTCATGACTCCAGACTCAGCACTTAACCACCGTGCCACCTAGCTGAGGACATTTTTATAGAGAATTAAATAAAAGTCATTTTTAGATGGAGGATACTTCATTTATTTCACAGTACAATTATATAGTAGTAAAGAGTACTAGAACTCACCTTAGAGATTTTTTTAGTCTAACCTACTCATTTTACAAATGAGACTCAAAGAGGTCAAATGATCTGTCAAAATTAGTATGTAGTAAAAGCAGACATTAGAAGTCATGTCTTCAGATTCCTAAATGTTCCTTTTTATCATTTTAATACCTTATTTATCATCTTAGATTTAGTGTGTCTCTTTACTAGTAGCGTCTTTCTTTACTGTATCCAGTTGGTCAGCCCTGGTTTATGGAATAGCTTTTCTTGAAAAGTACGATAATTCCACCCCCCTCATTTACACGTTTGGAAACAAGGCCTTAGGATAGTTGTGACATGCACAAGGCCTTACAGCAAGGCATGATTCCTTGCTATCCAAGACAAGATTCAAACTAGTCTCTTTCTGGTTTAGAGTATAGTATTCTATCCACTTACCACACTCCCTGCCTCTCAGGTGATCCACATTTTAACTAATAGAGCACAACACCTATTTTTTTTCTGGGTTTTTGTATATCTGAATTATCTCTGATTCCAATCAATCCAGATAGAGTTGTGTATTTTGAAGCTATTCCATTACATACTTGTTACATCCACTGATTTCTCTAAATGTTTTCAAGGCCATTTATCATTTTCAGTTTGGGTTAGTAATCTCTATTCTCCTTTCTTGACTAGGAAGCCATCTTTTCCCCTTCTTCCTTTAAGAAATACTTAAAAGAATCTAAATGAGATTTTAATTATTTTGTCTAATATAGAAAAAAACCTTCTTAACCACATGTATAAGAAACATCACTTACTGATTTAAAAATAACTTTTTATTTTTGTGATGCCACTAGTAGAGCCCTCGCTTGTACACACACACACACACACACACACACACACACACACACACACACACACTTTCTCACTCTCACACTCACACACAGACAAAACTCAGACTGATATGAAGAATTTAGTTATGTGTTTTTTGTTGGTTGTCTTAAAGCAGTATATTTTGGGTGTCCTTGGGTTGTATGTATTTAGGATCCTAATAGATATTTTCACTTACCTCAACTCTGCTCCTTAGCCCAATGATATAATAGAGTTTCAAAAACTCAGAAAAAAAAAGGTGATTCTAAACCCTATTGAAAATTTTAAAAAATATTTTTTCCTTTAACACTTATTTATTTAAAATCATTTATTTTTACAATATTTATATTTAATCATTTCCCTTTCAGTGGCATTGACAGTGAAATAGCATGAGTGCTATGGCATTAATAGCCATCTTTTTGAAAAAAAAAATTTGTAACCTTTTATTACCTAGTGCCAGATGCTCCATTATGAGCATTATTGCTTACAACAGATTAGAAAAACAGTGAATTTCTTGGAGATTTTAGTAAATCCTTGGTTTATCTTCTAGTTTAAGTTTAAGGTTACTAAATTTTTTAAGAAAAATTTCCCCCAGTTAACCCAGTGCTATGTTGCTGATACTTATGTCTCTCTATTTTTTTCCTCCTCCGTTGAATATCAGTCATAGTCAAATTGGGGTGTTCCCTCCAATTCCCAGGAGTGGTCCTTTCTGGACCTTTTCCAAAAGGGAAGTGATAACTCATTTGCCTTCACCTCTCCTACCTCTCTGACTCACTAGTACTTTTATATGGGAGAACTTAAGTTAAAAGGTTTTCCCAGATATTCCAGATTGTATATATTTTTTTAAAGCATTTTCCTTATAACCTTTCTCTGAACAGTATATATTTTTCTGAAAAGCATTCAAACTAAGTTTTTATAAATTAAATCTTATTTTGAACTGGAGGTTTATATTTGTAAAGAAAGCTTTTCCTCAGGGAAGATTTCTTTTGTGAACCAAATAATCATTCCCTAACTTAATTGCTTCAGATATCTGAATTTTTATAATCAGGTTAATTTTAATAAACCAGCTAATATTTCTTTTTTGTTTTGTTTTTTACCAGCTAATATTTGTTGAGCAGCTACTTGAGGCCCAATACTGTGATCTACACTGTGAAAGATTTTCAAGAAATATGACATTATTCCTACCCTCAAGGATATTATAGATTAGCTGGAAAGAGAAGATTAACATACATGAAAGGATAAAAGGACAGTATATAAAAATGTTAAGATACTTTATGAAATAAAAGCACTTGAAACATTAGTAAAGAACTTTGAAATATGTGGTATTAGGAACTCCTAAATTGTTTGATACAAAAAATAAGGAACTGATTATTCTCAGAGAAATTGTGCCTTTTCTGGTAACACTTAAGATGGGCTAAGGTAGTTGGAGAAGGTTTCATTGAAATGAGACTTGATGAGGAATTTAAGGCATATGTCGGTTTTGTATACGTCAAGAGAAATAGCAAAAAGAATTTGGGAATAATCATTTAGCATTGATGCCCTCTGATACTGAATTCATCAGTAGAGTGAACCCAGATTAATTATACCTTGAAAATGAAGCACTAAAGTCTCAGTTGAATGAACAGGTCTTCACCTGTAAGGCTTTAACTATCCTGATTAATGTTGTTTCGGACAGCCAGGTGGTGCAGTAGATAAGAGTGTCAGCCTTGGAGTTAGAAAGACTTCTGTCAAATCCAGCCTCAGACACTTAGCAGCTGTATGGCTGTGGGCAGGTCATTTAACCCTGTCTGCCTCAGTTTTTCATCTGTTAAACGAACTGGAGAAGGAAATGACAAACCATTCCTAGTATCTCTGCCAAGAAAAACCCCAAGGGAGGTCACAACTGTAACAACTCAATAGCAACAACAGAATAATATCATTAGCACAAGTTTCCCCTACTGTTTTATAATCTACAAGATTGCCATGTTAGCAGTTCTTTATATTTTGGAGGCAGAGGCAAAACAGAGAATAGATTTCTTTGTCCAATGGGACCTCATTTCAATTTTACTACTGGTTTCTTTTACTTTTAAAATGACATTTTCTTTTTTTTTTAAGTACTGCTAACCATGGACTTGAAAGATATTATGTGAGAAAACATCAGAATGCTTTTCAGATGAAACTTATGGAGAAAAATTATCCACATTTAACCAAATTTAAATTCTCAGGGACTTGGGTGAAGACTGAAGAGTAAGAGGGCCGCAGTTGCTCTTGCATTTCTTAGTGTACCCCGGTTTCCCCAAAATACTTCAGTAGAATTGAAATTGTGCCAGTCTTAAGATAGGAGGAAGAAGGCAAAGTTAATTGTGGTAGTTACTTTGCATTGGCATCAAATTGCTTTTAATTATTTATAGCTGATATAAGGAACTAACATAACTCAATTTATTTTTTTTTTAAAAAGCAAAAGCTTAGAGATGCACTACCCAATTGGAAAATCAAATGGACATTGTATGAGAGTCCTTAATTAAGGTGAATTTTTTCATTTTACATAGATATTATTTAATTATGATGATAACATGCCCTTATTAGCATGCCAACACACTTAGTACTTATTTATTCAATATAAACTTAGTATTTTTATTTACAATTATAAAATATTTTAATGATAAGCTAACTGTACCTTAGTTACGTATCATTCATCAGGTGTTATAGAAGCCCTCTTAGTGTTAGCCTCTGTACTTGTCACTGTGTAGGATACAAATGTATAAGAAATTAGTCAACACAGGTACAGTCTACTAATTTGTTAATAGATATTAGCTGATTAATTAACCAGCAAAACATCATGAACACAGATTATTTGGAAGGAAGTACAGGTTTGTTATTTGTATTGCTTTTTACATTTTTATTGTATCATTTTATAGCCAGAATGTTTGAGAGAATCTATAAGCAATGATTAAGGACCTATTTATTATGTGACAGATTTTGTTCTTCTCCAAAATGAAACCCCTACTCTGAGAGTTCTCTTCTGACAGTAGAGACAAGATATATTTAAGTATGTGCAGTAAGTGAATAAATATATGTCTCTACAAAATAAATACAAGGCACAAGAGGGAGGGCACTAGGAGCCAGAGAATCAGGAAAGCGTTCATGTAGAAGATGGTGCTTAAGAAGAACGAAAGGAGGGATTTTCAAGGTCAGAAGTGAGGAGGGAAGTGCACTGGAGACATGAGAAACAACAGTGAAAAGATACCATGGAGACAGGAGATGAAGTGAGTGCCAGGTGAGGAATTCTAAGAAGAATAGTGACTGCAGAAAGAGGATTAACACCTAATAGGCAGGCTGTAGAGCGCCAATTAGAGCAGTTTATATTTTATCCTAGAGGCAATAAGGGGCCACTGGTGTGGCAGGAGTGCCACAATCATGCCTGCACTTTTAGAAAATCTCTTTAGCAGCTATAGATACAGTGGAGTGGAGAAAGGAGACTTGAGAAAAGGAAACCAATTAAGGGAGTTGTTGGTTAGTGATGGAACAACTGATCTAAGGTCATGACTATGTGACTGAAGGCATTGGATGTGAAAGATGTGGGACTAGAAATAACAAGATTTGGTAACTGAATGGATATATGGGAAGAGGGGAAAGTCTTCAAGAACTTCAAGGTTTTGAACTTGGGATCCTGGATAAATGGTAGTACCTTTGAAAGAGAGGTTTGGTAAAGGGGTGGACTTCAGGGGGAAGGCAGTAAGTTCTTGGACCTTGGGGTTCAGAACTGGTTTGACCTCTCATCCATCATTTTATAAATGGAAGAATCAGGCCAAAAGAGGTTAATGATTTGCTCGGAGAATTGTGGGATACAGATTTTCAAACTCCAAGCATACTTTACATTATACTATGTTTCCCTTTATACCTATAGAAATGTTATAGATCTCTTCCTTGAAATAGAACAAAGGGGAAAAAAGGAAATAAAGGTTTGTTAATTATTATTGTTATATAGGTTAGTTATTGCATAGAACAAAGGGGAGAAAAAATAGCACAAAATTTTGTTCCTGAGGGTTTTTGTTGTTGTTATTGTGTATTTATGTAGATAGTATCTTCTATATCTTTCACCTGAATCTTTCTCTGATTCCTCTTTGTGACATGAAAGAGATCCTGGGTGGCAAGCTTTGACAGATCCTGATGAATTAGAAAGTATAGGCTCAGCATTATCCTTTTTAATCTGTTATGACCTAGCAAATTTGGAAATGTTCACCAGGAAGATATCGGGTGTTCTGTTTTTACTTTTTGCCCAAGAAGTTAAAACCTGGCTAAGCTTTGCGTCTTAGACTAAGGCCTAGACAGGTATGGATTTTCATTAATAGATTGTTGAAATACTGACTTTTCTACCAAAGACTACACATGGACATTAAATGGACTTTGAACAAGAGCTGTTGTCAACTAGAAAACCTTTCTTTTCAAATGTTAGTAAAAATTACTTTGGGATACATAGTGATAGTTGCTGTAGGGACCACAGATTTTCAACATGAATTGATACTCGAAGTCCCACCTACACACACAGAATTTTTTAGTTCTAAGATAAAGTAGAATCTCAGTAGCATTCCTTTAGAGATTTATAATATCCTGCCCCTGTCTAGGGAAGTTTTTTTATGAAATAAGAATAGGATGTAAAAGGGAGGCAAGAGTTGAGCATAATGCAAAAACTGTAATTAAGAAAAGAGAAAATCACTTATATCAACCAGAAAACCTAATTACTTAAATGCCTTTGGATCAATAAACTTAGTTTTAGGTATTTTATAGAGTTCTTTATTTTTTGAGGAGGGAAGGCAGGGCATTTGAGGTTAAGTGACTTTCCCAAGGTCACACAGCTAGTATGTGGCAAGTGTCGGAGGTCACATTTGAACTCAGGTCATCTTGACTCCAGGGCTGGTGCTCTATTCGCTCGCCACTTAGTGTCCCTAAAGAGTTCTTCTAAAGAAGTATGTTTCATTTTACATGTATTATGCAAGATAAGCTAGATGCACAAAAACAACATAACAAACCAAATGATGGTGTGGTTTCTTAAAGCTCTACTTTCCTCTCTCTAAACCAAAAATAACCTTGAAAATGTTCATTGTCATTGTTTTCTGTATCACACCATTTGTTCATAGGAAACTCGTCAACCAACAATTTCCACAAACTAGCATTTACTTTGTCAACGAATGATAACTAATTGACGTTCTTAATGACAACCTTCACATGCTCTAACATCTATCTGTAAGTGCCTTCCAAGGCATTTTAAAAAATTTAAATCATGTTCAGTATAGTTTTAGTCTTAAATTATTCTGTTCCATTCTAATTCTTTGAAAATTGATGATTCATGTATTGAGACCTATTTTCTAGATTAATAATAATCCAGAACACTGTGTCCTCCAAATATGTTAGATATCAAAGTTTATATGTTTTCATTTTATGTATTAAAAGCTGATGATTTTTAAGAAGTTATTTCTGAAAATTATTTTTTTTTTTACCACTTCGTGGCATTTCTTTATCCATCTTTTAAAGAAAAACCAGTAGTTCAGATTTTCTCTTATTTCATGTCTACTTCCCAAAAAGTTAGCAAGGGATTTAATTTTATGATGTTCCTGAAGGGTTTTTAATTATTTTATTTCTTTGCCTAATAGTAAATACGTGTTATAAACTCCTTTTAACTCTATTTTAAAAAACTGTTTCATCAAAATAGCTATAAGTCGACTGACTTACTTCTTTTAGTTGTTACCCATTCTCGTACGTGCCTTGTGGCATGAAGGTCACCCTCAGATTCTTTTGTTTGTTTATTTGTGTGTTTAAGGCTGGGCTGAGAGGTTTTTATGTTAATTACCAGTCTTCCTTTTCCCCTATGCACAGGTTACCCTAGTGGTTCAAATATAGGTTTCACTTTGCCCAAAACATGCTTTGTAGAAGTCCTATAGTTGAGAAGACAACATGTTATCACTGATAGAGCTAAGAAGATCTAGATTTAACTCATACTCAATTACATGTAAATATTGGCATCCCCTATTATTTGGGAAGGAGAAGGTGGTGAACTAGCTGCAAAGGGAAGAATAACTGGAAGGTCACTCTACAATAGCCATCATGATAAAGATTTGAAAATTTTCATTAAACAAATCACTCTTTTCCTTCACCTTAAAATTGTTTCTTTTTGCATCCTTTTGAATTTAATTCTTGACAGCTCTCCCACATCCCTGGGATTATTTCACCTATAGAATTTTAGTCCATGGTGTCTTTTCTCAGCTTTCTTCTTGCTGAAAATTTGGAAATCTGCTCTTCCCCTCACACAGCAGACTTCTTCCCCTAACACAAATTCTTAGTTGTCACTAGTTGTGTCACTTAGTTGCCACTAGTACTATGACATGTTACCCCCTTTTTCCCCCCAGTAACTCTGCCTTCTTATTGATGAGAAATAAAATAAAAATGGAGTTTTACCTCATTGGTTCCTTTACCTTGTGTAGCATGAAAATAGGTTTGTTGGTTATTAGCCAGTCTGTTTTTGGCAGAGAGAATTCCAGCATGTGTTCAGACACTTCAAATCTCCTTTCACTATTATATCAGTCCTCTGTGCCGGGATCTATTTCCTCATTTTTTAATTTCTGTACAGGAGAAATTTCTGCCTTTCAAACAAGACTTTGTGAGTATGAGTCTAGAAACAGACCAGAGGTTTTTATGTTAATTACTTCTTTCACTTTTCCTCTCCTTACCATACTGGTTCAAATGTAGGTTTCACATTGCCCCAAGCACTAGAAGTCATATAGTTGAGAAGACAGCATATTTTCATTGAGAGCTAAGAAGATCTAGGTTTAATTCTTGTATCATAATTACTGTATGACAATGGACAAGTCACTTAATAAGCCTAATTTCCTTTTCTAGAAATGGGACAGTAATGTCTGCGGTACTTTACAGATAAAGTAATAGCTATTATGTTCTTTGTAAAGGTTGTCATTATTCTTGTATACATAAAACTTGAATGAGCTATATCACTGATATTATTTTTTAAGTATATACAATTTTTTTCAAATTATCCTTCACCTTATATATTTAATCAGTTATCAAAGCTTGCCATTTATCTCTACTACATTTCTTAAATCTGGCACTTCCACACAGTCACAACCTTTATTCAGGCCTTCAGTATCTCTCACCTAGATTATTTCAAAGGCCTCCTAATTGGTCTCTCTGGACTTCAGACCATCCTCCACACTGCTGCTGTGTTGTTTCCTGAAGCTCAGATCTGACCTTGAAGTTAGTGACTCTGTTGGCTCTAGGATAAAATATAAACTCAACTCAGTTTAGCTTTTAAAGACCTTCACAGCCTGGCTCCAGGCTATCTTCTGTGCTTCCTTGGACATTACTTCATTATTTCCTCTCCAAAAATCTGCAGTTCAGACTGACTCTCTGTTTTCCTTGCATGAGTCACTTCATCTCCTCCCCTGCCCTCAATTTTTTTTTTTGCATTGTCAGTTCCCCCTCCCCTCTGTGCCCATTCTGTGCCTCCTCTCCCCCATCTCCCTGAATTAAATCCCTTCTCACCTCTCTTGCTTAGGTCCCTTTCATCTTTCTGGAGACAGCTTAAGCACTACTTTCCACATGAAACCTTTTCTCATTCTCCCTAACTGTGCCTTCCTTCTTAAGCCATCTTATATTTAATTACTTTGTATTACTTTACATTTATTCTCTTTATATGCATCTTGTCTATACTCCAATATGTTTTCTCTATTAGAATGTAAGATTCTTAAGAGATTACCATTCTCCACAATTCTGTTTTAAGACTTCTGTCTTATTTGACAAATAAGTTGACTACACTTGATGAATTCAGATTTTAATTCTCATAAAATTTTACCTACTTAAAATTTGCTCAGTTGTTTACAAGGAATAGCTAAATGTGTTGTACTTAAATGCAGGAATATAGCAGACATGTTTTCAACACCCAAGTATTTACAAAGAGGTAACTTGTGATTGGTTTGTAGAGTCCTTCATCCATTGTATACAGGGAGCACACCTATATTGCAGCATGAATCTTCTAAGATCAAGATTTAGATTTCCCAAAAGGAAAAAATTCATTTCAGTTCATTAAACATTTTGTACACAGAGAGTCAGGGAAATTTTCATGGAAGTTGTAAATAGAGCTTCAGAGTTCACCAAATATGGGTGAAAGGAAACCTATGTAGGGTTATGATGCCTCTAAAAAGAGAAAGTGAAGTAAAGAAAAAACCTAGTCCCTCATATATTTGAAAATATTTCAAATAGTTCACTTAAGTAGTTTAAGCATTTTACTTTTTCTGTATATGTGTAGATGTATATGTATACACATATACATATATATATTTATATATATTTACACATACAGACATAAATTACTAATTTGCCTTGACAAATATTTTTCCCCCAGAGATAGTTAACTCTGTTCAGCTGCTGTCTGAATTATCGAAGAATTCATATTATCCTGATTTTTAATAATTTTCTAAATAAGATATAGAATCATTCAAAAATTAATCTATTAATAAGTGCAGGGAATAGGGGGAGATTACATATATGAAAGATGCCTATTGTGTATATATGTAGTTAGATAAGCCAGGTCTGTCAGTAAATATATTTTGGACAGTGCTAACAGAAAATGAACTGGTTCCAGAACTGAACAGGAGGAAGAACAGGCTAGATTCTAGTCATAGGGAAAGTAGGTAGTTTTTCTCTTAAGTGTGTCTCTAAAAAAGAGACCCCTCCTTTTAACACCAATATTTTTCCACTGATCCTCTGTTAGTCACAGAATGCCAAATCTTTAAGAATTAAGTTGAAGGTTACCCACGAATCTGTCATGTGTACAAGAAGGTTGCAACAAATTAGTAACTAGGAATTACTGGCACAAGAAACATACAGTAAAGGATGTTAAATGGAAAAGGAGACAGGCTGATCATAAAGTGAGAGCAAAGAATACAATGTAGGCATTCCTTTGTGCTTTGCTGGCCCACCCAACATGTAGGTCGGATCCCCAGGGAATAATTTATGGGAAGTCATGAACAAAATTTGCTAATGAGAAGGCAGGGCTAAGTTGTGATCTACATAGCTGTTGATAATGTCTGCACTGATTAAGATAACAGTTTTGTGTGTTTTATATACCTACACATATACATACCTACATATACATTATATATGTATTATATGTACATACACATAGACATATGTACATACATATACATTCTCATATGTCGCACTTTAAGGTTTACAAAGCACTTTACACATAATATCTCATTTGATCCTCATGACCTGTAGAGTAGGTGCAATCCTTATCCCTAGTTTATAGATGAGGTAACTGAGCAGACAGGTTAAGTAAATTACTTAGGGTCACTTGCTAAAAATTTGTTTCTACAAACTCAGATCTTCCTACACCAGCGATCTGTTCACTCTCACCACGCTGCCTTCTCTGTGAATGCTATTTTAATACCAAAGGAGTTTACCTTTTTTAAAAATTAATTTTAATTTTCAACATTCATTTCCACAAGATTTTGAGTTCCAAATTTTCTCCCCATCTTTCCACTCCCCCACCCCAAGATGGTATGCATTCTGATGACCTCTTCCCCCAGTCTGCCCTCCCTTCTATCAAGTGCCCTCTCTTATCCGCTTTCCCCATTATTTTCTTATGGCACAAGATAGATTTCTCTACCCCACTGCCTGTATATCTTATTTTCCAGTTGCATGTGAAAACAATTTTTAACATTTGTTTTCAAAACTTCGAATTACAAACTCTCCCTTCTCTCCCCACCCACCCTTATTGAGAAGGGAGGCATTCCAATCAGTTACACATATATAGTTATGCAAAATGCTTCCATAAGTCATGTTGTGAAAGACTGTATTTCCCTCTATCCTATCCCACCCCTCACTTATTCTATTTTCTCCTTTGACCCCGTACCTTTTCAAAAGTGTTTGCTTCTGGCTACCTCCTCCCCCAATCTGCCCTCCCTTCAATCATCCCCCTCCCATCTCCTTCCCCCCTTACTTTCCTGTATGGTAAGATATCCAATTGAGTGTATGTTATTATTTGATGAGAGTAATGTTCACTCATTCCCTCTCCCCTCTTCCCTTCCTTCCATTGTGAAACCTTTTTCTTGCCTCTTTTATGTGAGATAATTTACCTCATTCTGTCTCTCCCTTTCTCCTTCTCAAAGGAGTTTCTCTTTTATCCTATAGATAGTGAAGAAACACTGAAAGTTCCTGAGGAAGAAAGCATCATAATCATACCTATCAATGCATTGGGAAGATAACTGGCATCTGTATAAAGAAAATAAGGGTTAATGTTATTTGTCTTCCATACCCACAGCTAGTTCTATTTTAAAATGAATCTGACTTTTAATACTATAAAATAAAATCTTACAAATAATTTGACAAATTTGAATCAGTGAAAAATTAGTTTTTAAAGATAATTTTTTTCATTTTAAATAAACTGTCAGATGATAGTTTTGCCCAATAAAGACCTTTAAGAAAACCTGTTTTGATGACTAGCTAGGAATTATTTCTAATTAGCATTTCAGTTTTTCTTTGTAACTAGGGATAGAGTCTAGACCTGGATTTTCATTGTTGTAGGAAACTCAGGTGAGGAAAATGTCCTACCAGTGGAGGCCTATTCCTTTTCTTTCATTTATAGCCCTAAAGAGAATTGCCTGGAGTACTCTAAAGTGAAGTGATATGACCAGTAACAGTCAGAATGTTCAAATTCTAGGCCTTTGTGGCTCTGAGGCCCACTTGATTCACCATCCCTATTCTGACTCCCATTTACAAATAGGTGCACCTAACATATTTGAAAATACTTTTATCATTTGTGTTTAAACATTTACTTTTAATCCTATGTTATTAGTTTTAGGAAGCCCCTTTTCATAGCTAAAGGTTAATATCTATTTTAAATTATTATAAATTCAAAATTAATTAGATCTCCAGGGACCTTATTTTTCCTAAACGATGTAATTTTTATGCATGTATAGATACTTGTAGAGTTTTAAATATATAGCTGTTCCAAGAAAAATAATTGAGTAATTTAATAGGATATCTTACTAAACATTGTCAGACATTTTGGGTGGAGAACATGGAGTATTTTATAATGCTGGTAACATGCACAAGAAGTTTAATTACCATCTGTTTCCATATTGTATAATCACTATATAAAGAGTACTCAAATTTGCCATATTAAAATGCAAATTTGCTATTATTCAGGTGAGTTTGAATACTTTATTGCATTTAAAGAGGTATCTCTTGACTCTTTAAGAGATAAATAAAAAGAAACACTTTGTTTTCAAACTTGCAAGATTCAGTACAAACTTGGAAAGTGAGTAATCTGGCAGTTTCTAGTCCATCCTTCATGTCACTAGAATAGTTTTTCTTTTAAATAGATCTAGCAATAGCATTCATTCCTTTGCTTAAAACCTTTTTAATGATTAACAAAGTACAAACCTTTTTGTCTGCAACCTAGCACCACCACCCAATTTTTCCAAATTTATCATATACTTTTCTCCAACTAGTTATTCCAGTCTTGCATTGTTCACTGTTCCCTATCCCCAGAATATCTTCTCTACCATTCTTCATTGTTTTCTTCCCTCTTTGAAGTCCAATTCAAAGGCCAGCCCATCAAAGAAATCTTCCCTGATTCCTAGTTGACTTTCTCCCCAGACTTCATTTAACCTAATTTTGTTCTCTCTAGTGCAGTGCTATTTGGTGCCTTTTCCCTTTTCCTGTAAGTTTCATGAGAACAAGGGCTATCTTACCTAAACTTTATCTTCCCAGCCATCTAGTTTAGTGCTCTTTAGTGTCTAATAAATTTTGCTACATGAACTGAATGTTAAAGATAGGAAAGACCCATCTTCTGCATAACTTTTATATCATTCATACCTACAGTGCTAAGTTTGAATGCTGAATAGACTTCCTAAAATGCTGTGCAGGAAAAAAAAACGTATCTGGATTAGGCTTTTTATTTCAAACAAAAATTAATCTTGCTAAAATATTTACCACACTTAAGTTTTCTTTGTATTTGTATTAATTGGCTGTTGCAATGTATTGCTGTTCCTCTTTTTATTAAAACTGAAGTAAGAAATAGGTAAAAATTACTGATAAGGGAAGTGAAAGAATAATACTTTCTATGAGCTAGACATTGTAGTAAGCAGTTTTGCAAGTATTTCATTTGATAACTCAAGTACAACTATAACTGTGCTTTTTCTTTTTTCTCCTTTAAGGTTTAATGCATGTGCACAATAAACTTGTGGATCCACTGTACAGTATGAAAGAAGAAAACTGAAGGATTGATGTGAAATTCTCCTTGAACAGAGCAACATTTTTATTAGTAGTGAACTAAATTTCCTGCTATGCAATGTGCCAAGTAAAACAGAATTTGGAGGATTGTAAATGTCCAGTATCCATGTATTGTTGAACATTCCATGTGATGAGAACTTAGACCATCTCCCCAATATTTAAAATTCTGAAGAGCTTTCAAAGCTGTTCATTAAAAACAGACAATGCAAATAAAAAATTTAAGTTTCCCTAATTTAGAATTTAACTTAAGGAAATAAGAATTTTGTAAATCATTTATCCTTCATTCTTTGACTATTGAAATTTGTAATTTTTTCTTCACTTGCTGACCTGTAAATTGTTAAAAGTATGAACTATAATAGTTGCACAATCCTTACTTTGGGGAAAGCTGTGTTTACATTTTTTATGTATTTCACACAAGCTTTTGCACGTGGTTGCCTTAAAAGCATCTTACTACAGTAGCATTTGGACATTTCAAGTCCTGTTATATTATGCTGATAAACTAATTTGATACGAGAAGACAGTGCCTATATATTTCCTTTAGAAAAGTATCTTTTCCGTGCATGTTTTTTTGCAGCTTCTGCCATAGCACTTTGTGTGCTTCTTCATTTATTTACTCAGGTTCATGCTTTTAGTTAAGTACACACTTTGACAGTTAGGATCTTTATACTCAAATGCTTTTTTTAAAAGAACAATTGGTAAACTCCCATCAATGATTACTTTAATTCATAATAAATTAATATGGCTAGAAGGATTGACAGGCATGTATAAAATAAATTACCTATAATCTGTTTTGCATTACAATATTAACTTGGATCATTTATTACTTTGTGAGTTCAAATATTAGGACTATTTTTAACTTTAAGCTTGTAATGTATAACCCTTTACAAATTGTACTTCCAGAAGATGAACGAAAAGAAATATGCTCTGGATACATTCCAAGTAATAAATCATAAAGTTCTTGATAGTCCTGGTGAATTTGCATTTATTTTTCAGGTCTTTGTAAAGCCAGTTAGC
>CM053601.1:107073811-107099526 GCA_028646575.1 Pseudocheirus occidentalis | reverse complement strand
AGTCCAATATCATTATAATACGTTACTTGGTTCCAAAATTATACTAAATAATACGAGGGTCTGTAAATGCATGTTTTCGCTGCAAGGTAGCGTCGAGTAGCTGGTAGCCAATGTCAAGAATGGTTCGGAGTGCAAAGGGTTAAGATAATTTTGAATGACTCATGATACTGTTCACTTCTAGAGAACTGATGAACTCTGATTGCAAATTGCAGTATAACTCCCCCTACTTTTTCTTGCTTTGGGAGAGGGGAGCAACATGACTAATATGTTTTGCATGATTTCACATGTATAATTTTTTTCTTCTTTTTTTCTTCCACTTAATATAGTATTTTTTCCAATTACATGTCAAGATTGTTTTCAACATTCACTTTTATAAGACTGAGTTCCAAAATTTTTTTCTCCCTCTCCCGTTTTTCTTCCTCCTTCCCCAAGATGGCAAGCAATCTGAAATAGGCTATACATACATCAATTATACAATCTGATATATTATTTGCCTTCTCAATGAGTGGGGGAGGGTTAGGAAGAGAAAATTTGGAAATCAAAATTTAAGAAAATACATATTAAAAATAAATAATTAAAAATCCTTAAGTTAGATAAAAATAAGATTTGAATATACCAATTATTTTTTGAATTACATTTCATAACATATTTCTCACTTAAATTCTTCATGCTACAATTTTAATTCATTTCTAAAAACCCTTGTGTTTAAACACAAACCTACTGTAACTACTGGCAAAAGCACTGGAAAATAAGCATTTTCTATCATTAGTTTCTCCTCCAAGTTGCCTGGGAAAAGATACAAACAAAGGTTGGTTGTTGTCCTTCATTCTCAAAGAGGACCAAAATAACATCACTATGTTAGAGTCAAGTTTCAGTGTGTCCAACTGTGGCTGATCAGACCAATATGAGCTCAGAATGCTCTACCACAGGTCAGGTACAAATAGTTTATGTGAACCTTTAGGGTAGATTCTTTAAATTTGTGAATCCTGCATCTCCTTTGAGCTGTTTTCAATTCCATGTTACTCATAGAGCCAAGCACCTTCTGTGATGTAGGCCTGCCATGCTAAGTGGTCCTGTGCTACTGTCTCCCATGTCACACAATCAATTCCCAAGTTCTTAAGAAAGAGACCTTGAGAGTGTCCTTGTATCACATCTACACTGAATCTAGAAAGATCTAACTGTCTAGAAATGTAACGATGATAGTCCCACTATGTACTCTACCCTGATCAAATCACATTTGGAATACTGTGCTCAACTTTGAAGACATTTTAGGAGAACATTCAGGAACTGGTAAAAGATCTCAGGATCATGCCACTGAAACTCAGCTGAAGGAACTGGGAGATACTTAATATACAACAGAAAAGATGATTTAAAAAAGGATTATACTTGTTATACTTTGTTCCAGGTGACAAACTTGGGAACAAAAGGTAGAAATGGCAAAGATGTGTAAATTTGAGTTTAGTTTGAAAATTTTGGTGTATTTAGAAGGTACCAGGTTTCTCTTTTTGATGGTCTTCAAGCAAAGGATGTATCATCAGTTGTATTACAGAGGGAACTACTGTACAAATTAACATTAAACTACGTGGCCTCTGTAATCTCTTACAATTATGATTCTATGACATATCACAAGTACACAGTTTCTTCAAAGAGATTTTTCCTTTGTAGTTATAAAAGATTATCTAAATGAAATCTGAGTAAAGCTACAAACCTTAGAAAAAGGTGATTCTTTTCATTACAGATAACTGTACCCTATGCAACTTACTTGTGTACAATTGTTACCAGCTCTTCCACAGGGTTGCCATTTAACAGAATATCCATTTTTACAAGGTCTGCAGTCTGATATCCAGCATCTTCATAATCAAAACTAATGAAGAAAACAATCATATGGTTAATGAACATTTTTTATTTCCTGCCAAACAAGAAACAAACATAAAATACAATACTGAAATATCTGGCTTTGTATTAAACATTTAATCTACAGCTCTAGACTAAAGAGGCCACCAAAGAGGTAGTGGGGAACTAAGCTTTTATTAGACTACACACAATACTTCTACTGAACTTAATTTAAAAGCTGTTGCAGGATAAGGTGTGGAGCTGGAAGGGCACTTGGTTCAAATATTTTGTTGTACAGACAAAGGAACTGAAGGTCAGGTAGTAAAGGGGCCCGGGTAGGATTTAATTCAGGCCCTCTGATTTCCTAGCTTTGTCTGTTAGGTGATCTTTGCTACCCCACTAATGTCATCACCATAAATCTTCCACTCATCTTAGTTTTCTCTCTGTGAAGGCCACCTCAGACACTGGTCCACAGAGTTGAAGAGGGAGACGCTCCATGTTGGAAGACCTGGGGGCTAAATAATCAAATATCTAAAAGTGGCTTGGTAGATAGGGCAAAACAAAAACTTCTGAAAACTGAATTTCTAACAAAAGGTATCAGTGTTGGTGTGGGAAGTAGCATGTGAAAATACACAACCATTCTAGAGAACCGTTTGGAACTATAAGAAAGACATTAAAATGTCAATTCTATACCTCTTGATCCAAAGAGTCATTGTTAGATACAGGGCAATGCTCTTGCTAAGCAATTACAGAAAAGCTCCATATATACTAAAATATTTATAGCAGCACCTTTTATAGTAACAAAGCTGCAAAGCTGTAGATGGTAGACAAAGTGGTGTACACAAGTGGTAAGACATAAACTAATGTAAAATAAAGCCCAAGCAGAAAAAGAACATAGCTAATGACTATAACAGTTAAATGGATGAAACAAAACAATGCTACAATATCCTAATAACCAAACTTGGTCCTGAAGATGACCATTTTTGTAGAGGTGGGGACTGTGGGTCAACATTGAGTATACCAAGCACTTATTTGCCAGGTGCTGTGTCCTAAGGACACAAACACAACAATAAACAACCCTTGCTAGGAAGAGGCTCACATTCTGATATGGGAGATAAGTACATATACACAAAACATAATGACAATTATCCAGTTATATATGACTTTAAAACAAAGTAGTTTGAGAAGGAGGGTACTATTAACTGAGGGATCCTGGAAAGGCTTGATGTAGAACATAGTCTTTTAGCTCTATCTTTAAGTAAGGGAGGCAATTCTGAGGTGGAGGATGAGTATTCCTAACACCATCTCCCCCACCCACGAATGGGTACTTGTCAGTGCAAAGGCATAGAAATGGCAGATAGAATGTCAGGAAGAATAGAGAAGACAGAGGAAGCTAGGTAGGACAGTAAATAAAGCACCTGCCCTAGAGTCAGGAGGACCTGAGTTCAAATTAGGCCTCAGACACTTGGACAAGTCACAAACCCAACTGCCTTGCCTTCCCGCCTCGCTCCCCCCCACTGATCTCCCTCCCAAAAAAAGAAAAAGAGGGCCAATTTGGCTAGATCAGAATGTAGGAGAATAACATCCAATGAGGCTATAAAAATATAATGGGGGCAGGCTGTAAAAGCAGAGGACTTTATATTTTCAGTAGCCAATAGAGATTTGCCTTAGAAAATGCAGATGATGTAAAAAATAAAAATTGTTTTTCCACACACACAGACATACAAAGACTTGTGTAAAGTCTTTTAGGTAAGTTTCTAAGTGTTAGGAAATCTAGTATGGAGCAGTGTTTAGCCATTCCTATCTTTCGAGGTAAGAGCAAACCAAAAAACAAAGAAATGTTACTTCCTTTCATTAGAGGCATAAATCATAGATCATGTAGATCTAGAAAACGAGATCAGAGTCTTGCATATTATATCTAAATAGTACAGGTGTTTATCCCTATTTTCTGCAACTGAATTTCTAAAGGTTTAAGTGACTTCTCCAAAGTAACACAATTTTTAAATTCTTCTGAGATAGGACTCATACTTCATCTTTCTAAATCCTGTACTTTTTATTATATCAGGCTGATCCTGGGGCTTTTTAGATGTGTTTAGGTCAGGATCTGCTTGTATATTTCTAAATATTAATTTTCAAAGTTCAATTATTTTTATTTCTAGCTACACTACACAAATACAATTTCTAATTAAGCAGAGAATCAAGTTTAAAAAAAGGCAAAACAATCAGGAGAGACTTTATGAAAATTCTACTTATAAAATTTGTTTATAAAACTAATTACCCAAAAGACAATAATCTCATTTATTAAGAATTAATGGGAACCTGCAACTAGGAATTAAGATATACAGGGGCTGGGATAGGAAGACCCTCCCTGCCCTACCAGAAAATAAGAGCGCAGAGCAGGGGAGGGGCTTTACAGTGGGATTGCTGTTTTAGGGTTGGGGCAAGGGCAAGAGAGGGAGAAAATTTGTAATTCAAAAATGTAATGACAATGAATAATGTAAACAAGAAAACAAATAAAAAATAAATTAAAAAAAAAAGAATGGGAAATGAAATATTTTACTAAGTATATTTTTATCCATCAATTTTTGAGGGAAATTTTAGCTTTTTAAATGGAGAATTTTCTGAAATGCATTATACATTGCTCTAAGTGTGCAATGAATATAACCTTTTCTTTGACAGATCGTTATATTATAACATAGTGAATTACTAAGCTGTATGGGACTACTTGCTCCTATAAAAAGAGCAGTCTACTTTTGGCTTTTCTGTTTCCTCTGCTATTCAGTACTAGGACTTCCTATTATCTGCATACCACCTCTAGCTCTACTCCATGCTAATTTGATGCTTTTTATATGCTGCTAAGAAGCCAGATAAGTCAAGCCATTTGGTAGCAATAAGTTCTAATTGAAGACCTGACACCATCTTCCCATGATCATGGTGCATAAACTCTGACACTGATTTTAGCATTTTTTAAATCAAAATTTAGATTCTCATCTGTGTTTCAGAAAACTGAGACTGCTTGATTAAAAAAAAATACCTTGGATAAGTAAAATGTTATTGTGCTCCTAAAAATGTCTAAATTTATTTCTCATAAAAAAATTCTTACCTAGCATATCCAGAAGAAAGAGATTTCAAGGAATCATAAAAATCCACCACAATTTCATTCAAAGGGAAGAGATATTTAAGCATAACTCGATTCTGATCAATAAACACCATATTTTTTTGAACTGCCCTTCGATTCTAAAAAAATATAAAATATAGTATAGTCACAAACCACTCAGATATTGATTACTGAAAAAAATACATAAATCCCTTGCTTAAAACTCCCTTTAAAATTCTAGTTAAAAAAAATACAAACAACTGATTCTATTAGCATCTTACTAAACTTCAAAAATAGCCGAATAGTTCAGAAGTACAAGAAGACTGAATTCCTTCTAGCCTGACCTAAGTGTGACTAAATCACCCTCATAATTCTGTTAAGAAAGACTGGCTAAGATGACAGAAAAGGAAAAGGACAAATGCTAGAGGGGATGGGGAAAAATAGGGACACTAATAATGCATTACTGTTGGAGTTGTAAACTGATCCAATCATTCTGGAGAACAATTTGGAACTATGCCCAAAGGACTATAGAACTGTGCATACCCAGTGACCAAGTAATACCACGACTAGATCTGTGTCCCAACGAAAAGGGAAGATGATCTATTTGTACAAAAGCCATTCTTTTTATGGTAGCAAAGAATTTGAGTGGATAGACATTGACTGAGGAATGGCTTAAGTTGTGATATATGGCTATGATGGAATAATTCTGTTGTAGGAAATGACAAGTGTGAGTGGTTTCAGAAAAACCTGGGAAATCTTTATGCACTGATACAGAATGTCACACATAGTAACAATTTTGTAACGATGATCCAACTATGAAAGACTTAACTACTGATCAATATAATGATCTAAGACAATTCTACCTTGAAAGAGAGAACTGGCGAACTCAAGGGCAGTTCTAAGTAAATGCTTTCTTCACTTCATTTTTGTTGTTGTTTTCCTCTGCATGGAAATGTTTTGCATAACTTCACATATATGATTAATATATGGCTTGCCTTCTCAAGGGGTGTGTGAGGAAGAGAATTTGGAACTAAATTCTTTTTTTAAAGGCCAAAAGATTATATATTTATTTTTTTAAATCATCTTGGAGGGGGGAAGGCAGGGCAATTAAGTGACTTGCCCAAGGTCACACAGCCAGTAAGTGTTAAGTATTTGAGGCCAGATTTGAATTCAGGGCCAGTGCTCTATTTACTGTACCACCTGCTATTCCCAAGATTACATATTTTAGAGGTAGAATGGGATACATAGGCCACCGAGTCCTATCCTCTCATTTTACATACATGGACACTGAGGCAAAGAAGTTAAATTACTTGTCCATGGTCATGGGTTTTAAAAGTTTCTTGTAGGATTCAGATGTAGGTCTTTCTGACCCTCAAAACCAGTACTTTATCCATTATGCCACCTAACTCAGCACTCTTAGTCAATATACCAATATTAAGGTTGAAATTTTTCAAGAGGAACTTTATTAGGAAACTAGGGAGGAATGGGAGAAGGAAGGAGAGAACATAAACAATTTGCTGTACATTTCTATCTTCTTTTGGCTTTGCTGAGAGGTGTCATTTTTATTTTAATCTTGCCTTAACCTTTTTTGGTCTCTAATCTTCAATGAAATTCATCTTTACAAAAGCTAATATCTAGGTTTAATCTCATATTCCATGTGGCATTAATATCTTGCGCTTGCTTTTTTTTTTGCTTTTTGGAGGGCAGTTGGGGTTAAGTGACTTGCCCAAAGTCACATGGCTAGTTTTTTGTGTTAAGTGTCTGAGGCCGGATTTGAACTCAGGTACTCCTGACTCCAGGGCCAGTGCTCTATTCACTGCGCCACCTAGCCGCCCCATTGCACTTGCATTTCTAAAAATCTATTTTCCTCATTTTGACTTCTTATGGAAATCACAAGTTTACCGCCATTTTTTTCAAATTCTTATATGCCTGTGTACCTCTCATTAAGTTTCTGGTTCTAGTGTGAGGGGTAACATCAGCCTTCAGATCATCTGCAGAATAAAGATAACAGACATCACTCATATCTCCAAAATGATCATGGTCAGGTTACTTGTTCTATTCAAAACTACAGGCTTTCAGTCTCCCCATTCACTGTCATCTCTAGAAGCATGTACTAAAACCCTATCACTAAAGTTTAAACACAAAAAATACATGAAATTACTGTAACTACTGGTATTTACAAAGCATTTTAAGTTTTACAAAGAACTTTACATATATAAAATCATTTGAACCCCACAACTCTATGAAATAGAGTATTATATCTTAAATATAAATCTCATTTTATAGATAAGGGAGTTTGGACTCAAAAAAATTAAGTGAGTTGCCCAGGATCACACAGTAAATGTCAAAGAAGTGGGATTCAAACCCAGGTCTTCCAAGTCCAGTGCTTTCTCCATTATATTACACCACCTGAAAATTAACACTAATTCTATTAGAACATGGTTTCTGGGGGCAACTAGGCAGCACAGTAACTAGAGCACCAGCCATGGATTCAGGAGGACCTGAATTCAAATCTGATCTCAGACACTTAACACTTACTAGCTGTGTGACCTTGGGCAAATCACTTAACCCCAAATGCCTTGCTTTCCCCTTCCAAAAAGCAAACAAAAAGAAACAAAACAAAAAACCCAAGGTTTCTGTTATTTTATGTCACATTCTCTTCCAAAGTTTTCAATCACTAATTTATGAGCAAATCACATTTTGAATGAGCTCTCTTTTAAAAATATGAACATACTTTATATTTAATTTAAAATGGTACAGTGCTTTTCTGGAGTGAGGTAAGAAATTAGGCGAAATAATAAAAGAGTTAAAACATTTAATTGCATTATGTGGTATACCAGGCAAAGTGTCATTATTTTTCCAGTGTATTCATCTGGTGTTATAATGGTACCCAAAACAACTGGCTCCAAATATTCTGTTACTTTTGACTTATCAGGAAACTGAGCAGGATTGATGATTGTTATTTCCTTTTCTCTATATTCCTGAAAATGAGGAAAATCAATGACTGTTAAAAAGTATTTATAAAGTAGTCTCATAGATAGTTTATTTCTCAAAATTTTGCATTCTTTATTAGAATCAGAAATAACTTGGAATAAAATGAATGTTATACTTGAATCCTGGTCTGCAATTTATTTATTACTTGTGTGACCCCAAGTCAATTACTTAACCTCTGTAGGCCACTTTTCTCACCTGTCAAAGGTGGAGGTTGGTCTAGAGGACTGGTGAGGTCTCTTCTACTTATAAAGCCATGATCTTATGATTCCTGGAATATCGATTGTCTGCTTTGCTTATTACTCAACACTAAGTCACAAATTTATGATCACTTAAGTTGATAATTCATTACTGATGATACCTACATATCTCTCTCTCTCTCTCTCTCTCTCTCTCTCTCTCTCACACACACACACACACACACACACACACACACACACATACACACACACACAAAAACATTTGAGTCCCCACACAAATATTTTAAAAGTACTACAAACTATTCAGGCCTTCTATGTATAAACAATAAAAAGCAAAGTGTATTATATAAAAAATTTAATTTGCCCCTTAAAATAAGTCATGCAAATGATTCTGAACCTAATTTAACTTTAACAGCAAGGCCTATGAATTTTCCGCCCCCCAGTCCAGATGTGTAATTTATATGGTGAATTAGTATATTTTAAAATCTATGAGCTTCAGTTATTACCTGTACGTCTAAGATAAAATATAAACTACACTGACACATAAAACCCTTTCACAATCTGGATTGAGCCTACTTTTTTCAGACTGATTACTTTGTCTCATATATACAATATCCTTCTTATATACCCTAAATCCCCATCAAATTGGGCTACTTACTACTCTTTGTACATATTACAGCTCCTACTTCTATTTCTTTGTAGAGGCTATCCCCTATCCCTGGAACATTCTTCCACTTTTTACCTTTTGAACCCTAGCTTCCTTCAACGATAAGGTCAAATAACACCACTGGCAAGAAGCCTCTCCTGATTTCTCTAGTTAAGCACTTCATATCCAAAAGCATCTTTTACTCCCCTGTATTTACTCTTCTGTGAATATGCAACTACTCCTCTGTGGAATATAAGCTCCTTGAGATTGTGACTTATATCACTCTTCTGTATTTGTATCCCAACCATAAGTAGGCCCATAAGTAGACAGTAAATGCTTGATGATGACTAAACTACTATTTTGGATACATCCTTCACCTTGGCCATTTAAGAACCTGAGTCAACTATGGTAATATACTTAGTATTTATTACTGAACCCAGGTTTTCCTGATTTGGAGGCCAGTCATCCAGCCACTGCTAGAATTCAAGACAAATATAGAGCTTTACTATATTTAAAGACTACAAGGTAAAATTTGCTCAAAAGAAAAAGATTGTAATTCAGAAGGAACTAATTGCCTATACTGTTGACTCTGAAAATTATTGTTCTCTACAATGTTTTCCATTTTTCAAGATAACAATAAATGTTGGCCAAAAAAGTTATTAATTTTTATTTTCAATTATTGGTTCCTAAGTAATTAAAGAACAAACTTCTTTTTGAAATAACAAAGAACAAACACTAAGAACAAACACTGTTTTTCTAGGCAAATTTACATTTTTCCCAGTAAAAGATTTCAATGAAGAATACTTTTATGGAATGAATGGAATTATTTTAAAAGTTAGGATAAAGACTGTATTAAACTGTTAGAGGGAGAATTCTTGAAATTTTGCTCTTCCATAATTAATAGTAATGTGATAAAGTTCTGTAAAGTAATTGTTCCTATTCTTTTTTTTACTGAAAAGAAAGACAAAACTAATTTGCTCTTCATAAGTTACTACTTTATATCTTTATATCTGACTTTATATCTCCAACTATTACAATGCAGAATACAGAACTATACTAGTCAAAGAAGTACTAATTAGTTTCAAGATTATAAATTTTATGTACCTTTATTAACTTTGCTGATGAAAGAACAGCTTTATAAGGGACAGTAGGTGTAGTCAAAATAACAGAAGCATTATATTCTTGTTCCAATCGTTGATTAAAAACTTCCATATGTAAAAGGCCAAGAAAACCCAACCTAGAAAAAAAATCAAAATAAAATTATGTCAGTCCAATTGTATATGCCCTTAACACTTGTTTTGAATATGATTAAAACATTTTTTTAAAAAAGCAATTAATATATACAATTTATTCCACATATCCAATTAGCTGCCAAACCTCATAATTGTTTTCTCTACAATATCTTTCATCTATTCCTTTATCTCCATGCATATGGACACCACTTTAGTTCCAGATCCTTTTCACCGTCCCTGGACTATTCTAATAGACTTCTAATTAATCTCTCTGCTTCCAATCTCTTCCCTCTCTAATTCACCATCCACATAGCTGTCAGGGGTATTCCTAAAGTAAATATGTATTATGTTGTCACTTCCCAGATTCAGTAGACTCTAATGATTCCCTATGATGTAGAATTAAATATAAACCCCTGAATTTGGCACTTAAAGAATTTTACATCCTGCTTTGAATCCAACTTTCTAGCTTTTCACAAACTGCCCTCCTTTATCTATTCTTTAGCACAGGTCAAGTGGCCTTCTTGCTATTTCTCACACAGAATATTCCACCTTCCAATGCCATACCTCTACATTTTGTCAACTACGTGTGGGAGAGAAATGTATTCTTTCCACAGCACTGTCTCTAAGAATCTCCAATTTCTTTCAAAAGGTCAGATTAGAAGAAGACTCCTCCTTTAGGAGGTTCTTTATGATATATTCCCGTAGCTATTAGTACCTTTCTACAAAATTACCTTGCATTTATTATTGCACTGTTCAAATGCAAAACATATGCTTGCCAAAAAGATTATTTTATGGAGAACTCACAGAGGGCAAGCGTTCACATGGTGGTCAGAAGTGATATAAGGACACTCTTAAGGTCTTTCTCAAGAACTTTGGAACTGATTGTGACATGGGAGACACTGGCACAGGACTGCACAGCATGGTGAGCCCACATAAGAAGGTGCTGTGCTCTATAAGCAAAGCAGAGTTGAAACAGCTCAAAGGAAATGCAGGATGTGCAAATTTGAAGATTCCACTCCAAATGTTCACACAGACTATTTGTGTCCGACCTATGGCAGAGCATTCCGAACTCATATTGGTCGGCTCAGCCACAGTCAGACACAATGAAACTTGACTTTAGCATAGTGACATTGTTTCAGTCGTCTTTGAGAATGAAAGAGAACAACCAACATATGATCTCCTCTTATAGAACGTAAGTTTCTTAAGGGCAGGGTATCATCTTTTGTCTTTGTATTCCTAGTGGTTCCTCCATATAGCTCAAAGCATATGGTCAATGATTAATAAATGCTTAACCGAATAAAATTCTGAATAAAAATAAATAATACATCTCACCTCCAACCAGCACCCAAGGCAAGGCTACTATCCCGATGTACTGTTACACTAGAATCATTTAGTGTCAGTTTTTCTATAGCACTCCTCAAATTATTATATTCAGATTGGTCTATCGGGTACATTCCTGTGAAAATATTTGATTAACACATTTCATTTACCATATTAGCTCATACTACCAGGTTTTATCCCTTAGCATTAGGACATAAAGCTATATACATTAATCCTAAAAATCTGTCATAACCACATAATAAATAATATATAATAAACTCAATAAACCATAATAAATTTTATTTCAGTAGACACAAATATTCTTCAATCATTGCCTGAAAATATGTAAATAAAGTTACACTAGCGTGTCTCTCTAATTGTAGTCACCAGCCACATGATCCTGCTGATCAACTATCAAATATCATTCACCACCCACGAATTAAAATATTTTTACAAATGCTGAGGAAATAAAACTTGGGAATTAATTCTTATAAAAATAAACCACTATGTGTAATTATCAAAGATTACAAAGAAGATATTTTACAACAAATGAATTTGTAAGAGTCTCTAAAAACAGTTGTGAGAAGGCTTTTTGTAAACTGTCAAGTACGATGTACATTATATTTATAAAGGATAGTGAAAACTATTAACAGTTGACTCTTGATTCTACCAAAAAGACTGCCCAAAATGATAAGAGGCAACTGCTCCAATTTACTGACACTATCCTGAAATACCTGTTTTATTTATAGATCAGGATTTCCTTAACCTTTCCTGACAAATAGCTTCCAGGACTGGTAACCTATGGCCTCGAAGCCACATATGGCCTCCTAGGTTCTTAGGTGCAGCCCTGTGACTGAATCCAAACTGTACAGAACAAATACCCTTAATAAAAGGATTTGTTCTATAAAACTTGGGCTCAATCAAAAGGACACAGCTAAGGACCTAAAAGGCCACATGTGGATCATACATTAGCAGGGAAGCTTTTAAAACCCCAAACCCTGATCCAGAAATACCACTCAAGCATTTTGTTAGTCTGAACATTTAAAAGAAAAAAAGTATTTCCAACGTCATTTTTAGAAAAGGGAACAGTGTAGAACTGTAAATTGCCCAGCTCTGACTAAATCAGTTCTTTACAAGTGACTTCCATTAAATCTTTTATTTAAGAGAATTACCAGAACAAAGCACACATGTTCAGCTCTTAAGAAAAAATTTTTTTCTAAAGATACACACAAATTCTACATCTTGCATTATCTCATGCCTATGCTTCTCTTTATGAGCAAAATAAACAAAAAAAGCAATGAGAACATTATTATCTTATTCTGATTGCAAGATATTCTACTTGTTTGTTTCTATGATAGCAAGCATTATTTAAATTAAATATTTTGAGGCATTCCGACACCAACTAGTCCTTGAAGTCAGGAAGACTTGGTTTTCAGACCAAAGTTCTCTGATACCTATCTTTTGAATGACCTGTTAAGTAAGTCAGTTAACTTATCAGTGCCCCAGACAACAATATTCTAAAGATGCAGAGTAGTTACTTACATTGGTAGAAGGGCTTCCATACTAAGAGATCCCTATACCAATGAAATCACAGATCTAGACCAAATCAACTTTTATTACCTGGGGAAGAGTGAGATTAAAATACTATCATAAGGGATTCATTTCTGTAGAACAAGGGCTGAATTAAAATTACTACAGGCTTTAGCATTTCAGATTATATTTATCGGAATAGTATAGGTAACATTCTTTGATGATAAAAGTTTAAAAACTACTGTGGATTTAATCTCTTTAAAATTACTTAAATCTTAAACTATTTCATTAGGTAGAACAAAAATCTGTTCAAATAATGGTATTAACTTAAGATGAATGGTTCATATAGCATGACTGGATACTGCAATTACTAGAAGCAATTACTTGCAGCTAAATATATACTGAGAATAAAAAAAATTCTGCTCTAATTTTCTGAACTTGTGAACTCCTCACCTGCAAAAACCATTGGTTTCGCTGACTTAAACCCAGGCAAGGGTTCCACTGGTTGTTTATGTAAATATAATGTATCTCCTATTTGGGCTTCAGTGACATCTTTCATCCCAGCAATCAGATAGCCCACCTGTCCTGCATATCTAAATAAAATTAGTATTATGTGGAAATAAAATTGATTGATTGTTTCAAGCATACCCCCTTGCAGCTCAATTCTTTACACTTATAACCATTAGCTCATGTATCACAGGAAAACCATTTTATTTCAAACCCAAACCTTTTCTTTTTATAAAGAATCATTGGCTTGATTCTCACAGTCTGAAGTAGTTCTATATGCAGTACTCTCCAACTGGGCAAAATCCTCTTAAGATCAATTTTCATACCTTTGAATAAGCCCACTGTTTCATCTTTCCAAATGAAACAGATAGGAAAAAAAATCTAAGATACTGAGAATAATTGTAAAGATGACTTTACTGACCTCTCCCTAGCCAAAATATAAAAATAACAAAACCCTGATCAAGGCAGAAAGAAAACACACAATGACTTTAAATAAATTCTAATACATTAACTGAGGCGTACAGGGCTAAGGAGTTTTTCCAAGTGACTATTCAATGTAAGAGTCAAGATGGGAACCCAGGTGTTCCTGACTTGATCCATCACACTATTCTGCTTCTCTCCACTGGAAATTAATAATGTTGCCCATCAAGTACAGTTAAGAAAAAACCCCACCAACTAGCCCCAATTACTTCTTTCACGTACAAGTCTTACGGGAGAAACAAACAGACAAAACAAAATGTCACAGATCTGGTCAAAAAAAAGAAAGAAAAAAGGCAAGCTCCTAGATATATCTGGACTTGTATCTAATAAAGAACACTGTAAGGATCCTAAATCATGAAAAATTCTTGCATTTATAATTTTGCAATAAGGAATGGCATTGAAATAATTTGAGACATTTCCATAAATACAGTTAAAATAATTTTTCTGGGGAATTATTAGCTACAGAGAGATCATCTATCCAACCCAATTCCTACATTTTTCATTTAATGAGAATTTTTTAAAAGATTAAATAATTTGGAAAATACAAAATCCTATTGGAGCCTCAGTCTTTTGACTGCAACTCGATGGTGCTACATTAAGCTTTCTTTAAACTAAGAATTGCTCCAAACATTTGAGCTTAATTTTTTAAAAATACTTTAAATGCTCTATCATAAAAATAATCAACACAGGGCTAAATAAAACAAGGTTTTATACTGAAAATTCAATTATTTTTACAGATAAAGATTTATCAAAACTATCGGCAGCACTGGTTACTTACAGTTTCTGAGTTAGTTGTTCATCTGGGCTCAGAATTCCAACTTCATTAACTTCATAAGTCTTTTGTGTATGAGCAGATACAATCTTATCTCCTTTGGAAACAACTCCATCAAACAGAGCTACATTAGCTATCACTCCTCTGTACTGGTCAAAGGTAGAATCGAATACTAAAGCTTTCAGGGGATTTTTTCTACTCACTTTTGGTCTATGAAACATGGAAAATAAAAATAAAAATTCCACTATATATACACATGTACAGGTATACAATAAAAAATATGCTAAAGATAAAAGGACTGGGTTTATGATTTCACCAATATAAGGAACTCTGTCTACCAATACATATTAGCAATTAATCTGTAGCATTCTTTTAGAGAAGATAAAACATATACTCACGGAGCTATCCTTTCAATGACAGCCTGAAGTACTCTTTCTATATTTGTTCCTAGTTTAGCAGAAACCTAAAAAGAATTTAAAAAAATTTTTTTAAATCAGACAAACTATCTGTAACTGTATGGTTGTTATTAATGAATTCTTAATATCTGACAGAATATACAGCTTATTTGTAAAATATTATGAAGCTTATAAGTAGTATCAGCTCTTTATTTGAGAAAAAAATCTATATAAAATATATAATTTGAAATATTATGGAGTTAGTGCACTTTAAGAACATATAAAATTTGGATGACATAAGAAAAATGTGAAGATTTCTACAATGTAATATTATCCTATCAATGACAGTAGAACTACATTTAGACTCTAACATTAAAGCCTATAATGTGCTACATATCTAGGCAGAAATGGTATTAAAGAAATATAGGAAAAAAAGCCGGATCAGACCAAGTATGCATGGCAGAAGCCTGTGCTAAAGTGAATGAAAGTGTGAGGGCTTCAAGTTAATCCATTCTAAAGATTCCTCAAAGAGGGTCAGATTTTAAAATGCACACACACAAATAAACGTCACACAATATTATTTTTTAAATGATGGAGAGTATAAAAATCACCAACCCAAATCTTCATAAGAATAATTTATTCTCATATCAGAGAGGTGACAGCAAAAATTTGATGATTGTAATGATCAGTATAAAGGGAGGCATAGAAAGAGATCGATTCATGCCTGTACTACAGATGTTTGTCATGGATAATAAATACTACAGAATTTTTTTTTTAAAAGCTTCATTATATATAGTAAGGTTTTCCAGGTACCATTTGTAAATGACAAAGTACTAATTCAATTAAGTCATCTGAATATTGCCTTGTTAAGCTTTCTAAATGAGATCTAAAATTACTTAAAAATTCAACTTAATCCACAGGGAAAAAAAATGGATGAAGAACGCAAATTTTCTATGCTATGATGTCATTTGATGGGAAGTTCATAGAGCTAGTTCGTCTGTACACAGAATTTTTTTAAACAAATTTTATGCTGAAACAAGCCTAGATTGGAGTAAGATTGTGCCAAATTACATTTAGGAAACTGACTAGCACCTCAAATACAAGTTTCTCCCAGAAAGAAAGCCCCATGTTTTAATACCAAATATTGTTCCTGTGATGCTATCAGTCTGAAAATAATGAATTCCAGAAGTGCTGACCAATCAAAACTCAGTCACTCAAAACACAAAAGACAATATAGTATATTAAAAACTATTAATTATGGAAACAAAAACGTGTAAAACACATTAGAAATGAATAACTGGAAAAGGAAGTACGCCAGTCAACCAGCAAGAGCAATTGTTAATGGAGGTATAGATCAAAGGCTATTTTAGTATGCAAACATCAGAAGGTATAGACACATAGACTAAACCCTGAAGCCAGGACTCGCAGAAGAAAATTTACAGGGCATAGATAAAAGTTGTACAAGATCAGGTGTGGACTGCTGATGTGCACTAATATGAGTCTCCACATCAAAACCACAGATTCTTTTAAGTTATTAAGTATTCAATTCAACCTTTAAAAGGTTTTTAGATACAAGTCAAATAATCCTGATTAAATCACTAGAAAATATGGCATGGATATGAACACAATGTATTTTTTTAAGTTTGTTTTTCTTTTCTCTTTTTAAATTTTATTTTTAACTAATGAAACAAGCCACAGTACAATAAAAGAGACAACCTGTACATCAAACTGCAAACATACTATGCACAGATTGCTATTCCTTCCAAATAAACATTATCATTTAAATTTGTTTTTTAATATTTATTTCATTCTGAAATTAAGAAATAAAACAAGCATTTCCATAACAAACTAGGATAGAAAAACTAAGGATTGCACCTGAAATTGCAGGTCCATTATCTACAACTTGCTATTTCTTTCAAATATACAACAAAGTTATCATGTAATTTTATTCCCCTCTCTCCCCAAAACTTTGAGATGGCTATCCATTATATTCAAAGAGCATCTTCATAGAAACTTTGCAGTTAATTTGTTTTTTATTAATTTGGGTATTTATAATAGTCAGAATGACTTGGTCGCTCAGAGTGTTATTAAAACAGTATTGTGGTTACTGTATACAATGTCCTCTTGGTTCCGGTTCTGCTCATTTTGTTCTTCGTTGTTCCTTGGCCCAGGAGTAGAGAATCTACAGCCTGGAGGCCACAGGCTCCCCAACCCTGATCCATGCTTCTCTAAAATCATTGAGCTCATCACTTCTTACACCACAGTAATATTCTATCAGGAACACATACCACAATCTGGTTAGCCATTCCCCAACTGACAGGCAACCCCACAATCTTCAGTTCTTTGCCACCACCAGAATATACTTTCCAACAGAACTTTGGTTTGAATAAAACTTGAGTACAGCCCATGGTTTTTGTTGTTTTTTGAATGTATGCATATATACTATCACACTTTTCTTTTCAAAGAGTTATAAAACTGTGGATACCCTATATTTGGAAAATTACCTTCTTTAACAACTATTCATCTAAATACTTAAAAAAAAATCACTTTCTCCACAATTAATCTGTGAATTAAGCAGCAAAAATATTATATTCATTTTTACAGATGCAAAAAGATTCAGAGAGATTATGTAACTGAACCCCGGTCAAACAATATTAACTATGAGCAAGATTTGAACCCAACTCTTCTGACTAGGTCAAAGTATTATTTTTACTGTACCACATCATCAGATAGTGGCTCAATAATTTGCTCAAAATATCATGGAAAGTCAACAATGGATCAAATATTCAACTTGTCTCCAAAAATGTGAATATACCACTGAATCTGTAACTTATTTAAAGTTAAAATCATGTCCACATTACCCCCTGAGGGTAAAAAAATGCAAATGAAAGAACAAAAATAAGTGTTTTACCTTAATACATTCTTCACTGGGGATATCAAACATCTTTTCAATTTGTTTTTCAACCCTTTCAGGGTCAGCATTCTTCAGATCTATCTATAAAACATTAATATTACATCTCAATATACTAAAATAAAAACATACTTACAGTTGTTTTTTAAAGAGGGAAGATTTTAAAAGAGATGAACTGTTTTACCTTTCTTTCCAAACGCAAATTTCAAAATTCTACTGAATATGCAAATTAACATTTTAACACAAACAGTTACTGAGTCTAAATTAGGCACTAGCAACATATTTACATATTACTTACAATTAACTCTTCAAACATTTTAAAAGGTAAATGATTTCACAGGTACTGATTACCTTAACACCAATGTAAATTGCATAGAAGCCTAATTAGGACACTTTCTTCTTAGGCTGCTATTGTTAGAAGACTACTTAGTCAACAACCTTCTAGGAATAAAATGTCGAAATTGCCAAATTCCAAATTAAAAGAATAAAATAAAAATTAATGAGGTACTATATGTTTTTAAATAATGTTTTACTTTTTAATTATGAGGCATTTAATTTTCTCATTCCCATCCCTAAGTAACGCATTTTAAAAAATTTCTTCAAGTCTTGTTCAAAATCCACCTTCTCCATGGAATCTTCCTGGATTTACTCAAATGGAACTTTTCTAACTTCTGTTATGAACTCTTATCACATTTTTAAATGTCAGTAAACATCTGAGCACCTACTATGTTCCATCACTAAAATGCAAGTAGCTCCAGAACTATACCCTACTCTATCAAATGGAATTTATAATCCATTCTCTTTTTTAAACTTATCCCCTATATTAAACACACATGCGTGCACACACTCTCTACATTTTAGACTCTACATTTAAATGGGAGGTGATCCTGTTTCTTAATTTTGGGATTAAAACAAAACAAAGTGCTCAAAAGCACATCCTTTAGCACTTTATTTTCTACCAACAGCGTATGAATAACATCCCTTCTAATGCCTAATTCAAGGAACACTACCTATATTAGAGGCTGAATGAAAACATTTTAGTCTCACCTCTCCTATCAGACAATTAAGATTTTAATAGCAACGACACTTCTTTTATACAATACAAAATGGCTAGTATAAAGTATGTGCACCTAGAAGGCAATGTATAATAAAATACTTGTTAACTGACTACAGGCAATTCATTTTCATTTAAACCATACTCCTTGGAGAGAGGGAGGTAGAGAAACTTAGAAGGTATGATACTGGGCATTTAATTACTAAACCTGTCAAGTTATTTTAAAAACACAAATATAATTACACAGTACTTTTTAGAATTACCTTGTTTATAACAGGGATTATTGAGAGCTGTGCTTCAAAGGCAAGAAAGAAATTTGCTACAGTTTGAGCTTGAATACCCTGAAAATATTAAAGGAGACAAGTTTACAAATATAGTTTAATATCACAACGAAACTCAAATCAACCTAATTTATGCTCCTTCAAAACATTAACAGTAACATGATCCCTACTGACCAGCAGTTTTGGTTTTAGGGGGCTCAAATTGAGACAGAGCTGACAACAAGGGAGAAATGTTGAAGAGGTGGCACTGAACAATCACCACCTCAGGAGACAAGTGGCAGTTAACCAACCAGACATAAAGGTAACAGCACAAAAAGAAACACAGGAATCTGAATAATCATATGTCAAAACAGCAAGAACTCTTCTTAGTTTAGAGAAATCAATATAGTCCTTTAACCTCTCTGGACTTGAGCTTTCTAATCTGTCAATCAAGGGTTATACTAGATGTCTTAAATGTCTTCTTCCACGTATAAAATTCTACATTTTTAAAAAGCCCAGATGATACCAGTGTCTGCTGAAGAATAAAGTATTATAAAAAAAAACAAATATCGTAAGCAGTTTACTAGATCTGATATTCCTTACAGATAGAGCCAGAGCCTTTGTTATCTTTTTCCTGGCCTGTAAGAGTGCCTTATAAAAAGTAGACTCTTAAACATTATTGGAATTAATATTCTGTTATACAATCTTTTCCAGGAATTAATAAGGTTTGTGCTAGAAGATAGTTTTGTTACACTTCGTATTTAGTTGTCATTGTTGTTGTTTAGTCAATCAGCTGTGTCCAATTCTTCATGACCCTATTTGGGGGTCTTCTTGCCAAAAATACTGGACTGGTTTGCCATTTCCTTCTCCAGCTCATTTTACAGATGAGAACTGGGGCAAACAGGGGTTAAGTGATTTTCCCAGGGTCACACAGCCAACAGCTAGTTAAGTGTCTGAGGCGGGATTTGAACTCAAAAGGATAAATCACACTCTCCACTACGCCACCTAGCTGCCCTCAAAAAAAAAAAAATAAATCTGGTGTCCAGCTGTCTGACTATAGGTGACCCTGTGGCAAAGATATATTGGTCTGCCATTTCCTACTCCAGTATGTCTCAATTTACAGATGAGGAATTGAGGCAAATAGAGGTTAAGTGATTAGTCCAAGGTCATAGAGCTAGCAAGTGTTTTGAGGTCAGATCTTCCTGAGTCCAGGTCTCGTCCTCTTTATCTACTGTACTATCTAGTTCCCTTAGCTATTTAGACTAGAATTTAAAAAAGCAAAAACATATATAGCACTTTAAATTTTGCACAATGTCCTATATATATATATATATACACACTATATTTTTAAGCCCCAGAACAAGCAACAATTCAACATATTATTGTCCACCTTTTATCAATGGGGAAATGAAGTTCAGAGAGGTGACTACACTGTATCAGAAGGATTTATAACAGAATTGCCCAACTCCAAATCTAACAATCTCTTCACTCTGCTATCCTACAGTACTTCTCAATCACCCTTCTGGGAAATCTCGCTATTTCTTTAAAACTTAACTTTTTCCCAAATAATGATTTATCACATTTTTTCCCTACTCCATGACTTTTAATGTGCTAGGCATTAAAGTTCTCAAAGTTTATGTTTTCAAATTATACCAGAAATAAATATCAAATTATAAACTCATATAGTCTTTTAGTCACCCTTGAGATTATAACCCAGATGATAACTGAAAATTGGCATCACTTTTAAAAATTCCCTCCCTTCACATTACTTTTTAAAACTTAGAGAAATAGCAGCTATACACATTAGCGTATAAAGTTTAATTAGAAGTGATCTATTCAGTCACAAGAGTAGAATACCTTTTTATAAAAGATATTCCAAGGGAAAATTTATAAATAACAAAAATCATTATCTATTATTAAAAAAAAAATCAAAATGAAGTTTATACCTCATTTGCATCCACCACAAGTAAGACACCTTGACAAGCCGAGAGCGATCTAGACACTTCATAATTGAAGTCAACATGACCCTATGGGGAAAAACATCAAAACAATTGAATATAAGATAACTATACTTTGACCTTAACTCTTTCAATTAAACATGAATTTATTTGTCAATTACTCATGAAAAAATGGTGACATGAAACAGAATAGCAGTGAAACAAAATGCAGGATTTGCAGAGAGTAAGTTTAAGGCTAATTTAGATATTAACAAACAACCCAGGATTAATGTTAAACTTACTGGTGTATCAATGAGATTTAAAAGGTATAGTTTTCCTCCATAACCATAAAAAAGAGATGCAGTCTGTGCTTTAACAGTGATTCCTCTTTCCCGTTCCACTTGTAGTTTATCAAGTACTTGTTTATTATGATCAGTTTTGGCAATTGTACCTAGTAACATAATTTTGTGAGAATTTTTATTAGGAGATAACAAGACTGGGTTTTCCAAACCATATTTGAGATGAGTTAGATTATACAAAGACATATTCAAATAAGTTCAATTCTACATAAATATCAACCAAAGGAGTCTTTCATAAAGATAGGACAATAAAAGGGACTAAATCAACATTCAAACATTTTGAAAATAGAGAAAAAAATAGTAGCAAATATGAAAAATCAGTCTATTAAATGCCTGATGTCAAATTACTTAACTGTCAAGCATCTCTTTCACATTAAAAAGAGGTCACATACCTGTTAGTTCCAGAAGCCTGTCAGCTAAAGTACTTTTGCCATGATCCACATGAGCAATGATGCCAAAATTTCTAATATTTTCCACAGGAAATTTAGACATATCCAGTCTTTCCTAGAAAGGTAGAAAAATAGAAAACTCATTAATATTTTAATGAAATGATTTTATTTACTGAATTTCTAGATTAAACCAATCCAAACTTTTACTTTCATTGTAATAACTACTTAAACTACTCTTAACTTTCATTCTAATATAACTGCTTTCAGTGAATCCTTTTTTCTCCCAATCTTTTTTATTACACTTTTCACAATAAAAAACAGTTGCTAGGATTTACAACAGAATTTATCCAATAAGTGTCACAATTAAGGACAAACATGGAGGTAAAAGTCTCCTTTTCCATCATATTCCTCTGCTTACTAGAAGAAATGGTGGGTCTGCTGATGACATATTTTCATGACTTACTTTTAACTTATCATTCCTATTTAAACATATATTTTCTATCACTTAGTCTAAGCTTTTTTCGACATGAGTTATAACAAAGTTATAACTAAACTTTTTATCTTCATCCAAGTTGATTTTAATATGTAAGCCTTATTTTGCCACAAAACCTTGATTTGCTTTTCATAAGGATTTTGTTCTTTACTTTCAAGTTATGGCTAAACTACAGCAATTCATAAGAAAACCTTTCTTTTTTTCATTTCTGTTACAATGCTATCACTGCATGGTGTATGGAATGTGGATTTAGAGTGGTGGGTTCAAATCTTGTCTCTGACATTTGTTCCCAGAAGGGTGATTGAGAAGTACTGTAAGATAGCAGAATGAAGAGATTGTTAGATTTGGAGTTGGGCAATTCCTATAAATCCTTCTGATACAGTGTAGTCACCTCTCTGAACTTCATTTCCCCATTGATAAAAGGTGGATAATAATTTGTTGAATTGTTGCTTGCTCTGGGGCTTAAATATACAGAATATATAGTGCATTGTGCAAAATTTAAAGTGCTATATACCTTTTTTTTTTTTTAATTCTAGTCTAAATAGCTAAGGGAACTAGATAGTACAGAAGATAAGAGGACTAGACCTGGACTCAGGAAGATCTGACCTCAAAACACTTGCTAGCTGTATATAACTTGGGACAAATTCACAGAATTTCTATGGCCGTAAATTCCCTCCTCTGAGAAATGCTAAGATTGGTCCAATTAATTCCTAAAAAGTCCCTTTAGGCTCTAAATTCCAGGATCGGGGCAACTGCGCTGCTGATACTCAGTAGTTTGTACAAGGTGATTTTACCATCTACATGGACCGAACAAACACCACCCGCCTGCAGTTTAACAAATTCCGGGGAAAAGCCGGGGTAATGGTTCTTTTGGTCCCTCGTTCCCTGGTCCCTCTGGGCTTCTAGCCGCAGACCCCCCTCCGCCTCACGCCCGCCCGGCCCAACCAAGCCACCCCCCGAGACTGTGCGACAGTCACCGTCCGGTCTGCGGCGCTATAGGGCCTGGAAGGGTTCTCCCAGAAGGCGGGGTCCTTTTCCGAGCGCGGAGAGAAAGGAGAGGGACCGCCAGCCGCCGCCAGTCGGCGTCGAAGGCCCCCCAGGGCGGCCTGTGCCACCCAAGCCCAGCGGCGCCTTAGTCCGGGTCCTACGAGGGCCAACATCAACCCGGTCTCCTTCGCGCTGCGCTCTCGGGAGGGGCCGGGCTGCGGAGCCACGTGTATCCACTCTGGCGGTCGCTGTCCGGTTACCCAACCGGAAAGACGATCTCGGTTTGGAGCTTCCCTCCTCCTGGCCTGGAGAACCCCTCAGCACGTCCCAAAGAACTAAAATGCAATTTCCCAGCTCCTGAACCTATGCCCGCCGCCCCTTCAATAGGACGTGACCCCGCGCTGCATCATCACGCCGCCCTCAGAGAGTGCGCTGACGTCATGACGCCACATTCCGTCCTCTGAGAAGGTCCTTGCGACATCGCGTTCACACGCTGGCTCCGCCTTCTCTGGTCAGGTGACTTGTGAATGTTATCTTGTTCTGTTTCCACTTTTTTCGTTTTCATTGTCCTAGCGTTCCGGGGGGGGGAGGAGGAGGGGAAGCTGTCTCAGTGTTGTTTTGTCACAGAACTCCCCAAATGTCCACTGTCATTTGGATTACATCCCACCCCCTGGGGCTATTAGGACTTGCCTCAAGGATCTCTCCTTTCCCCCCAACCTCGCTCATCTCTTAGCACAGAAACCGTGCATGAGTGTTCTCCCAGACCTTGAGAAGCCCTTCTTGCAAACGGGGTCCCAGGGTCCTCTTCCCAGTGAGAGCTGTACACGCAGCCTCGTCTTCCTTAGAAATCCGCCAGCTCTTTGCCATCTGGCTTCTTTCTAAATTTATCAGTGCAACCTTAAAGACTAAATCCAATATACTTTATTCGGCCTTTCTTTACCTCTGGGTTGCTTTGAAACTCTTAAACAAAGTAATGCGGATACATGGGTCACAGGGGTAAAAAGAGAAAGCTGAAAGCATACCCAGTCACATCTGCTAGGGACGCAGGAGCTACTTAGGGAGCCACTCCCTAGGAAATCTCTATATAACAAGCACAATTAAGGGGTCATCCAGCTTTCCCTGAACACCTCTGGGGAGGAACACACTACTTGAGGCAGCTCAGTCTACTTTTGGATAACTAATTGTTGGTAAGCTTTTCCTGATATTAATCTTAACTGTGCAAGCGAGTATTGACACTTCCACCCATTGTTCCTAGTTCTCTCCTTAGAAAGATGAGAGGAATACAAGTACTTACAGGTATGAATGCAGGTACATACATGTTACTTTCTGTGTTTGCAGAGCTAAGTCTTACCCCAGCCTCTTCTAGCTTCCTTATGCCTGTCAAGGGCACCACTGTCTTCCCAGTTACCTGGTTTCCCAACCTAGGTGCTGTTTTCCTCACTCTCTCTCATCTCCTTATATCCAATGAATTGACAAGTCCTGTTCCCTAACCACTACCATGTCCCTGGTGCCAGTCTTTATGATCAGGTATGCAATGTATAATGTAAGTAAGATATGAGGTAGATATTCATCTCCTTGACTCAACACAAAAGGTTCTCACAAGTTTGCATTAACAGAAATTTAAACAAGCTGGGATTTTAGAGGCAGAGGTAAGGAGGGAGTATACCTAAGTTTTAGGGGTCAGTTTGTCAATCCTTTACTTACTGATGTCACATTAGAGTAGATTACAATCCTACCTTATCTAATAGCAACAGATATTGGTGTTTTATTTAACACCAAACCAAATTCACCTCCTCTACACAAATTTCATCCTTCTCACCTTGCATGTTGAATGTCATAGATTTAGGAATTTGAGAGTATCATTGATTTATGAAAGTGGTCTTTCTGTTTCCCCTTGGTTTTCCTATACTTGAGATTATAAAAGTCAAATTATCTTCAAATTTGAGCTCACCTACAGTATGACTTGTTGCTCACCTAGCCTTTCAAATTATTGCCACTTCTTGATCTTCCAGTGTCCCAGTCAAAGTATCTGGCATAAATTTGAATTAACACCTAGAACATAGCTGTGCTATTTGAATTGCTTTATAGTTGTAAACAGACATTTCCTATGCTTAAATTCAGTTATTGAACCCCAAATCTCTCCAAAAAGTTATATATCATGACCATGACTATCCCTAAATTTCTGATCAAGGGGCAACTAGGTTGCACAATGGTTATAACACTGGCTCTGGGTCAGGAGGAGCAGAAGTCAAATATATCCTCAGACACTTATTAGCTGCGCAACTTTGGGAAAGTCACTTAACCCTGACCGTCTCTGAAAAA
>CM053601.1:107052691-107073311 GCA_028646575.1 Pseudocheirus occidentalis | reverse complement strand
GGAGGGCAGTTGGGGTTAAGTGACTTGTCCAAGGTCACAAGGCTAATTTTTGTGTTAAGTGTCTGAGGCCGGATTTGAACTCAGGTCCTCCTGACTCCAGGGCTGGTGCTCTATTCACTGTGCCATTTAGCCACCCACGCTAATGCATTGTTGGTGGAGCTGTGAACTGATACAACCATTCTGGAGGGCAATCTGAAACTATGCCCAAAGGGCTATAAATAATTGCATACCTTTTGACCCAGTAATACCACTTTTGGGGTTGTATCCCAAAGAGATCATAGATGTGGGAAAAGGACCCATAAGTACAAAAATATTTATTGCAGCTCTCTTTGTGGTGGCAAAAAACTGGAAACTCAGGGCATGCTCATCAATTGGGGAATGGCTGAACAAGTTATGGTATATGAATGTAATGGAATTCTATTGTGCTATAAGAAATGGGAAGGAGATGAACTTCATATTTACCTGGAGACGCTTATATGAATTGATGCTAAGTGAGAAGCGCAGAACCAGGAAAAATTTGTACACAGTCACAGATACATCATATGTGTGATGACCAACCTTGATAAACAGGACTCTTCTCAGCAACACACAGTTAAAAGACAGCTCTACAAGTCTCAGAATGGAAGGAGATACCTATACTCAGAGAAAGATCTAGAAAGACCAGAGTTTAAATAGAGACTGAAGCAACACATGCTATTGTTCTTTTCCATGTTTGGTTTTTTCTTTTGTTTCTTTTTTTTTCTTCTCCCATTATTCACTCCATTGGTTACACTGCTTCTATACAAACTATTGTACAATGTGAAAGTGTTTGCAGATCCCATACATGATTGCATGCCACTATGGGGGGGAGAGAAGAGAGGGGAGAAAATCTGAAACTCAAGTGATTCTGTAACTGAATCTTGTAAACTAAAAGTAAATAAACAAGTCAATAAATTTTTAAAAAAAGAATTTCAGTTTTTATTTGAAAGGGCAGAAACTCACTAAATCTCAATGAAGATATTTTTCTTAGTTTCTAAATTTCTTTTATCAGTTTGTATGCCCTTTGTTTCTCTTTCTACATTAACTGAACTGTCTTTCAGATTGAGAATTTTTATATCTTCAGGTCTCAGCCAAGTATAGAGAAAAAGTACAAGTCAGGGAGAAAGGACACCTAGTTTTTATGGTTGCTCTGAAACGTGCTAGCAATTCAACCTTCAGCAAGTAAATTACTTTACCTCTGTGGACTTTAGGTCGCTCATACGAAAATCAGGGGACTAGAGTATAGAATTCCAGAGTTCTGAGGTACCACTTAAGCCATCTAGTTCAATCAATACCTAAAAAGAATCCATACATGTCACCACCAGAAGCAGCCAAATCCACTCTTAGACATTCGTTATTATGAAGTTTGTCTTTATCTCAAGTCCAACTATTTCTTTGAAATTTCCTCTCATTGGTCTTGTTTCTGTCCTCTGGGAGGAAGAAGCCCAAGTCTTCTCTTCTTTCGGTGAAACACTTCTAGTTCCTTCAACCAATAAATGTACATCATGAACTTGAGGCCTCTCACTATCCTTCTTTGCCTCCTCTTTGATGCTTTTCAGTTCATCAATGTCCTTCTAAAATGTGTTAAGCAGCAACAAACACACTACTACAAGCTTGATCTGGTCGTGGGAAAGTATGTTGGCATCCCCACATCTCTAATCATACCATAATTCACTTAAATAATCCTAGTGTTGTATTGTCTCTTGGCTGTCATCACAATGTTGACTCATTTTAAGCTTGAATAAACTCAAAACCTCACATATCTTATTTGTTTTCCCAAATTAACTTATTTATAAAGAATACTCTCTTTGAAAAAGTATTTAAATCTTTACACATCACAACGAGTTTGGTCAAGGATATTAAATTACAAATTCAGGCTTATTATCCTTCTATTTAAGCTTATTTATAGATGCTGTTTTTCTTACCTCATTTTTTCAGAACTCATTTGCTTTCTCTTTTTTACCTGACACATTTTTCAAATCAAGAAACTCAATCCAGTCTTATAAATGAATATAAACATTTAGAGATTATTTCTTTTTTTCATTATCCTTTGATGAGACAACAACCAATAGACACAAGGATACGAAAGAGAATCTCACCATCGCCAGCATACAATGGAAAATGAAATTCTTTTTTTTTTTTTTTGGAGGGCAGTTGGGGTTAAGTGACTTGCCCAAGGTCACACGGCTAGTTTTTTGTGTTAAGTGTCTGAGGCCGGATTTGAACTCAGGTACTCCTGACTCTAGGGCCGGTGCTCTATTCACTGCACCATCTAGCCGCCCCAGGAAAATGAAATTCTAATCAGGTTATTGCTTTAAAAAGTGAAGAACTAAAATAACCAGAAAAGAATTTCTGTGAGTGAAGAATTAAAAGAACCAGAAAAAGAGTTTCTCATAAATATATCATGTGAAATCTCTATAAAATAAATCTTTCATTCAAGCCCTATATTTTAATCTGAATATAAGGCACCCTCTTTTTTACATATAACTCTATCTTTTTGTAATAAGGAAATGAACTAGAAGGCATTGATTATAATTCCATTTAATGTAGCTTTGACACTCTTTACTGTTACAAAGTCATTTAAATTAATGTCTTATTTATCTATGTGCTACCTATAAAGGTAGTTTTGCATGGGTATTATGCTTTGATTAAATCTTGTACAGTCACTAAAGGAAAACTCAAATTAAGTGAATACTTTTCACCATAAGAAGTGAATACTTTCTTCCTAATCTATAGTTTGCTTTTTTTTTTCCCCTCAAGTCTGAGTGTCAGTCTTCTGATAGGAGTCATACATTACCAGAAGCAGGGTTGCTCCCAAGGCTATGCAGAAAAGCATGGGGCCTGTGAGATCAGTTTCATTCATAATGCTGCCATCTGCTGGTTTCAGAGGATTTAACACTGTCAGCGTTTTTTGCCAAATGTGATCAAAATTTATTCCAAGTTCTATAGAAGAAATAGAGTGATTTTTTTTTTACTTGAAGTAGAGAGAAGTCATTGAGACAACACATTTAAACAAAATCAGGCTCTTGTCATATCCCAATCAAGACCTATGACAAATGCACAGTGAACTACCGCCCACCTGAAGCTATTTTTCAAGCTCTTGCAGTGCATCCAAGCTTACATTCTGTTTGCAAATTGAGAAAGACTTACTATTTTCTCTCAAATAAAATCTTAGCTAGTCAACTAAAAAACCTCTCCTACTGCTCATTTTAGTGTTTTCACAGATTAAATTGCTAATACTTCCAAAATCTTATCAGCAACATTGAATGATTTTTTAATTAGCAGCAATTGCCAAACCAAAGGTGACAACCTGGAGAAGTTGTAAGGTTTGGTATTTTTAAATCTTCCTCTTCCTGATGAAAAGTATAGTACTTATGCTAACCAACTGAAAAATAAACATGAAGAAACAAGATGGGTCCTCCCACCAAATCAAAGCAATCATAGATTATGTGATTTTATGAGATCAATGCATATACATGGTTAAATCTGTACAGACGAAATTCCAGAGACAGATTTCCCCTTTGATTCATTATCCAAAGAAAAGCAATAGTTTTTAGTGCTAAAATCAGTACAGTTTAGTAACTATGGGTTTACTTTGCTATGCATTTTCCAAGGTGTTAGAGAGTTTATTTTTCAATTTTTAAAAAATAGGATTAGATTAGATTCCCTGACGAAACTTGCTACCACATGGTATTGTTTCTATATTAAAAAATATAAATAGAACATATGCATTGAACACAGAATAAATATGTTCTCTATAGCAGTTACTCTTTCTCCAATCACATAAAATTATATTTTCAGAAGAATCTTGAGAGAACTGTAAGGTCAGAAAAACTTCAAGAAAGGAAGGGAACATAGCTTCAGCTCTTAGAAAGTAGTCAGTCACTCAGCTGCAAGTAAAATCATAATAATGAGGAAGTAGAATTAAGAAAAATTATTTCATGAATATAGTGAATTTTGCCTGGGAGGCACAGAAGGAATAATTTTCTCAAAAGTTGCATTTTTTTCAAGTAAATCCATAGATTATTAAATTTAAAGAATGCATTATCTATAATGATTGAATTTGGGGGTAGAAAGGAGTATAATTGGCATTGATAGTACAACTTTTAATGCAATACATACTAGAATCTTCCTTTCTTACTCCTTTATATTCTGCTAATTTAAGAGAATGGTAGCAATCTGGGGGAACTTATGGGCAAAAAAAAAAGAGAAAAGTCAGTCAGAGGAAGTAGTTGATAACCAATGGAGATTGGAAGAAAGCAAAGGAGATAAAAAGGAGAGACAGAGGGGCAGCTAAGTGGTGCAGTGAATAGAGTACCGGCTCTGGAGTTCAAATTTGGCCTCAGACACTTAAAAATTATTAGCTGTGTGAACTTGGGCAAGTCACTTACCCCCAACTGCCCAGTCTTTCCCCCTCCAAAAAGCAAAAGAAAAAAGAAGAAAAAAGGAGAGACAGAGAAAGGATGATGGTGGGAACAGTAAGATAAGGACTGAATGGTTTGCCCCTCTGTAAGGAAGATGTAGTTCTACTATAAGACAGAGAATCTGAAGAGACCCAGCAAACAAGAGCATGCAGCTCCATGCCCCCTTCCCTTTGCTCAGCTCAAAGACAGCAGTTCAGCCCTGGCTAAGAGAGTTGCTGCTGTATCTAGTTCTTCTCTGAGTCCTGTGGTCCCTTCCATTTATCCAGCATCATAGGGGGCTATGGATATACCATAACTACCCCATGGCAGTAACCCAAGAACAGGCATTTGTTAAATGTTGGTCTGCTCTTCCTTTGGTTGAGAAAGCATGGTATAGCAAGAGTTTAATCTGCTTTGAATCTGACATGTGTTTCAGTCTCATTCTTGCCATGTACTAGATATATGATCATGGACAAGTCATATCACCTCTTTGTGCACCAATTTCTTCCTCTCTATAGGAGGGATAACAATCTTTGCCCATCAGCTTCAGAAGGTTATTGTGAGAAAAGCATGGTACAATGGACATAAGATTGAATTTGAAAGCAGAGGACCTGGGTTTGAAGCTTGGTTCTACCACCTTCTACCAGCATGGCATGGTAGTATAACAAGAAAACCATTCTGGTCCTAAAGACAAAGGTTCTGGGTTCAAATCCTGCCTCTAACTCTTACTACCTATATTTCTGTGGGCAAATTAATTTCCCTAGGGCTCATTGTCCTCATCTGGAAATTAGATGTATCTTTGTGCTAGAAGACCTCTGACGTCCCTTTCAGTTCTAGATCAAGGACTCTTGACTAGTGTGACCTTGGACAAATTAGTTTATCTCTTAGTTTCAGTTTCTCCAACTGAAAACAGGGGGTTTGTACAAGATTATCCCCAAAGTTTTTTTCTCCAAGCTCTAATCAGTGATCCTATGATATAATGTTATCTCAATTGGCCTGAAAAACCTCTACAGAAGAGAACAGTGCTATGAAGGCAAAGACAAAGTGCCTAGATATCATTTTTAATTGTCTCCCACTCTTCAAGACCCTATTTGAGGTTTTCTTGGCAAAGATACAGGAATGGCTTTGCCATTTCCTTCTCTACCTCATTTTACAGATGAGGAAATTGAGGCAAATATGGTTAAGTGATTGCACAGAGTCACACAGCTAATAAGTACCTAAAGACAGACTTGAATTCAAGAAGATGAGCATTCCTGACTCTAGGCCCAGAGTTCTATGCACTATGGCACCACCTTGTTCATTTTAGACATACAGTTGTAGTTATTTGAACCTGAGAAAACCATTTAATCTCTCTCAGATTCAGTTTTCTCATGTGTAAAACAAGCATAGCATGTAAAAACCTCATAAAACATATAAAACCTCAAAGGAATGGTATGAGGTTCAAATCTTTATAAAGTGCTTTGCAAATGTCAAAACTGAAAAATTAGCTATTCTTGTTATTAGTATTAAAGTATCCTTACCTACTTGCAGAGAACAGGAAGGGATGATAGGATATAAAGGAAAAGAGGGCCTCCTTTGTTGAGACTTTCTGGGATTAACTGTGATTCAGTGAGTTCTATTTTGGTTTTAATGAAATTTTTATCTGTAATAATTTGAACTACATGCATGCATATGGGAAGTTGTACTCAACACAGTAGGGGATACTAGGAATAGATTTTAGAAGGTTTCCTAAGTCAAGAAATATAAGTCAAAAGAAATGAAAAAATCCTTAAAGTAAACCAAGTCCTTTATGTCATGGAAGCCTCTGACACAACAGTTCTCTTTCCCTGGGAGTAAATTATTTCTGCATAGGAAAAGTACCTGTATCCATAACTTCACAAGGCTATGGAGCATCATTTGGAAGTTTGGTAAGGAGCGGAAACCTACTTTTAAATCTGCCTGACTCCTTCATACCCATAAATCCCTAAAACCTAAATTCTATGCACAGAATACAGAAAGGCCTTTTAATGGCCACTGTGGATGAGAGTTGAATAATACTGCTAGAGCAATGACCAAACATTTCTGTCTCTGGGAATTGATTGTCGACATTAGAAAACCTGAATGAGACTGAGAGGGTTTCCCTTTTTTCTGCTGCATTAGGACTTGTGTCCTTGTACAGTTAAAGAGTTTGTTAATTTTATTCATAAAGTAAATTCTAAATTTTTTATCTTGAAAATAAGAATAAAATTGAATCAATTATTTGTTCACTTGATGAATATTTACATATTTCTTAATGCATAAACACTCTGGTAAATAGGAGCAATCCTTCACACTTAAATCACCATGAACTATCTCATTCAATTTTTATTTCAGGGATTAATAGACTTTGCAATTTAATTCTACCTGAGGAATTTATCATTTCCAAACTTGACAGTATTGTTGTAAACGGGCTTTCATTAACCATATGTTTTCATTGCTTACTTTGATAAATTAACTTTGTTTTACTCCAGAGCACTGAGGACTGGGCCTCGGGGGCAGCACTACATGAATGATTACTGAAAGAATGAAGTGAATGAATGCAAAGACCACCTCTTCTCAAAAAAATACATAACTAATTTAAATAGCCAAAATAAAATGCATTTTATGGAATGTTATAAGTATGTCAAACAATTGTTAAATGGAACATTTAATTTCTGTACATCTTTTGGTTTGGCCCACTAAAGCAATGAACTAACAAAAGACTTGAAAGTTCTTTTATAAGAACTGGGGTTTTAATTTTTTTTTTTTGCTGAAGTAAACTACCTTGATTTTTGCTTCCAAATTTATTGCCAAATGTGCAAAGGAGGTTATGGTAAGTATTTATTAATTATAGGGACCCTAACACAATATCTTATTATGCAAAATAAAAATAGAGGAGGAAATTGCCATGAAATGTGAATTCAAAATTTACTGCTTTGCTGTCATCTAGTGGTAGCAAAGTGTATGATATATGTGCTATAAAAATGACTTAATATCTTTATTTTTTATGTAAATTGTGGCCCCGGCCTTTCAACTACAAACACCAGCCTATGTTAGAAATATAAAATATTAAGTTATACTGTATTTTCTAGTCTGACATGTGAGAATTGATTATTAGCTCAAGATTCATTTGTTAACATGTTGATGTTGCATTATCCAGTAACAAAAAGTTATCCCTTCCCAAAGTTAACCAAGCGTTTTATATTATAAATCATTTCCAGAATGAACAGACATATTTCTCAACTAAAGTAGTTTGAGTGACAAGTATGTACATTTTACAGTCCTATATTTTTAAATACTGCAATGACTTTTCCTTAAGAAAACAAAGGAATAAAATGCCATTTGTCAACTTATCATGCTTTTTCAGGCTCTGTAAGACAAGATGGGTCTCTGCTCTACATAATTCCACCCAGCCTGGAGGAAGTATGTTGTAGCATGTGGCATTAAACTAGTGAAAAGCTCAGAAGAATTGATTGTGGACAAGGGTCACCTAGAATGGTTTGATGGACATGAGGGAAAGGTACCACGCTTCCCTCTTAGCTGGCATGGGACAAAAAGAAATAGAATAATTTCTTTTTCACGTAAGAGTGATTTGATTGATCAAAATGTGTTATGACTTTGAGGGAACTGGTTAAGAAAGTAGTAAAAGAAATTAAGTCAGGGTATATTGATGATTTTAATAATATTGGAGATTAGCACTAACTTTAAGAAATTCTAAATGTCATAGGAAAGTAAACTCAAACATAGTCAGGAAATTGGGTTTTATGAACACTAGCAGGTTTAGATCAATGGAGACATTATAAATATATACATATCATATATATTTTTGTCAAATATTCCTCCCTCGCCAAAAAAATGTCTAATCCCTAAATGCTGAATGCTTATACTTAATGCTCAAACTATGGAGCATTCATTACTCCTTCCTTTGATGATGCAATATACACATGAATCTTGCATTACCTTAAAATCCTTAGATGTGCAGAAATTTACTATGAGTAAAGGTAAAATCTCAAAGGAGTCCAAAAATGCAATGGTTCAAATTCTGCTGTTGGTAAGATGGAGAAGACATGGCTAGACTAATTATTGTGATAAAAAGCTTAGGGGTCTAAGTAAGATGCAATTTCTAAATGCACTGTGGCAGGGCAGTCAAAACTGAGTACAGTCTTAAGCTGTATTAATAGAGACACTCTGTTCAGGATGACTCTACCTTGATCATAGCATGGCTAGAGAATTCTTGAACTAGTTTCTCTTGCTAGCCTTGAGAAAAACATGAGGAGATATAGGTTAAATGGCAAAAAGAAATGTGAATGGATTAACCCAAAGTATAGGCTGGATGGCAATCTAGGAGAAGTCTTCCAGTAGAGACATTGCAGTGGCTGGTCTTGTGCTGTTGGGCACTGTCAACGACTTGGATAAAGGTACAGATGACCTGCTTCCTGACAGAATCAAGATCCAAAAGGATCTTGACAGATCTAATAGAGTGGGTCTAATCTACTAAGATAAAATTTAATAAAGATAAATGTCTCACACTTGGGTTTAAAAAATCAGCTTCACAAATATGAAATGGAGGAAGTATTATTTCAGGAGAACAGGTAATCTGCAAGCTCATTATATGTGATGTGAGAAGTGGTAAAGACAACAATAATGACAGCTATCATTTATGTGCTAAGCTCTTTACAAATGTTATCGGTTTATCCTCAACCCTAAGAGATAAGTGCTATTTTTATTCTCATTTTACAATTTAGGAGACTGAGATAAAGGTTAAGTGACTTGCCCAAGGTCATCCAGCTAGTAAGTGCCTGAAGCTAAATGTGAACTTAGGTCTTCCTAACTTCAGGCCTAGCACTTTGTGCACTGTACCAGTTAGCTGCCTCAAGAAAACAAATGCTTGTAAAGGGGAAATTAAGAACACTTCCAAGATGCCTTTAATATAAGAACATATTATGCGCCAAACACTGCAGTAAGCATGGTAGGCTAAATATAGGGAATACTACCTAATGATTAACTTAACCAAAAGTGGAGGAGACTGCCCTAAGAGGTAGCAATTTCCTTGGGGAAAATACTTGATGTTTTCAAATAAAGCACAGATGAGAATTTGTTGGGGATGTTAAAGAATAGATATCTTTTCGGGTATGGGTTAGACTAGATGACCTCAGAGATCCTTTATCAACTCCGAGTCAGTGATGTTTTAAAGATATTGGTTTCAGAAGGGTTTCGACTGGTTAAACATAATTTTGAGTATGTAAATCTTATAGATAAGGAAGAAAGGAGATAGGTGATGAGTATGGGGGAGAGGTAAGGGGAGGTGGATATAGAAACATGTTGCTGTTTGAAACTATGCCTGGGATCTTAGTCTATGTCTCCCACACTAAGCCGTCTGCCAAGAACCCGCTGCCACAATCCTACTCACTGTTACTCATCCACCTCACCTCCCACTCTATGACTTAAAAGTAGACATTGACAAAGTCTTAAAGGTACAGATACCTTTCTTGTTTCTTAAGGGCCAAGCAAAGATGTATTACCATACAAAGTTTCTTCATTAAAGACTAGATAAGCTAAGTCGGAGGAGAAAAGAGGTTATGACTACAATGAAAAAAAATGTTTTCTGTACCTTTTTTGTTGCTGCTGCAAATTTTTGGGTTGTTTTTACCTACTCCTCTTAACATCAGAAATTGCTGACAAGGGAACAGTCTGATTCCATTAACTGAATTGTAGCTAGACTAGTGACACCTCTCACTTATTCATAGATTTGATGTTTTTCCCATTTATTTGTGCTAACAATATGCCCAGATTCTGCCATCTCCACCAGTGAGAAGTCCAAGGAAACCCTGAGAACTTAGGAGGTCTCTTGATTTTGCTCCAAAATTTCCCAAGAATGAACTTACCTCAAAAATTTGATTGTTCTCCCCTACTAGCCATGTAGCAGACATAAAAGTACCCATTAGAGTTCTGAAAAGGGGTGAAGGGGAGAGAAGGTAGCTCTATGACAGCAAATTAACAGAAAATCTCTTCCTTATAATATAGCATGAAAACAAATATATTAACATTCACACAAGGCTGGGCATGAGATGTCATAGAGAAGAGGCATGCTTCAGTTAGGTGATTGGGCCAGTAACTTCTTTTTTTTGGAGGGGGGAGGGCAGGGCAATTAGAGTTAAATGACTTGCCCAAGGTCACATGGCTAGTAAGTGTTAAGTGTATGAGGTGGATTTGAATTCAGGTCCTTCTAACTCCAGGCTGGTACTCTATTCACTGCACCACCTAGCTGCCCCTCCAGTAACTTCAAAAGTACCTTCTACCTAAGATTCTCAGGGTCTCTAATCCTAGCTGGCAAAATATATCATTCTGAAATTCTTTATTAGCCAAGAGACTTTCTTTTAACTTTAAAATATTGCCTTTCTTACATTTATGTACAATAACAGCATAGAGTAGTTGGCACATAGTAGTCACTTAATAAAAGCTAGCTGACCGACTAACTAATTTATTCAATTATTGTTACAGGAGAAAGTCTAGCTGTAGAAAGGAGAGAGGTGATTAATAACAGCTTGGTTTTTTTTTTATTCAAAAGAATAACAGAATCAACATCTGAATATGAGCCATTCACATTTCCCATGAAGATATTCATCTTGTTGCTTCTGATTTCTGTAGGCCCTTCTCCATAGAAGAGTCACACATAAGGCTCAGTACACAGCACACTGATGGCATTCATTTAATGTTGATTATTTCCATTATTCTCTAAAATGAAAAGTACATTAATAACATTTGCTTAACTTATCTTCTAGCAAAGGTGGCTCTTCATCAAAACTGTCTGCATAAGTTGGTTGTGAATAATAATTCGAATTATATGTTGGCTGAAAAAATTGTCCCGTGTAACCTGAAGATGCAGTCATCTCTGGAGGAACAAAAGCTGCAGGGTGGGGCAGCTCTGTTGAATGCTGTCTGGAATGAAAAATATTGCCATTAAACTATCTGTGAGAATTGTACCGTGCTAAAGAAAAGAAAGAAATTTGCTTTTATTTTTTTCTTTGCCAGATTCACCTAATTTTCTTAGATATTATTTGGTTCTTGTAAGTAACTAACACAAATATCATGTTTAAAGTTTATCTTCAGTTGAGAATGGGCTAGCTCTTTTTAAGTAAAGGTTTTCATAAGGCATCAAGTTTAAAAAAAATCAAGTTGCTGATGATGACAGGCAGCATTGCCACATCATTAAAAATAGAAATAGGAGCTAAATCTGTGATTTCATAGACGTAATGAACAGCAGTATAAAAAAAAACTCCCTCCAGACATGCAGGTTATCACCTTCTCTGCAACTTAAAGACTTAGAGCATTGCCTAGAGCACTGAGAGACTCAGTGAATTAGGGAGGTTTGCACAGATAATATGGGTCAGAAACACAAGCTGAACCCAGATCTTCCTGTCTCCAGGGCCAGAGCTCTGTCCACTATGCTTCACTGTCCCACAAAAATCAAAATGCAATTTCAAAATGATTCTGCTCACTTAACAAAGAGCCACCACACATAGTTTACAAAGCAGTTTCAGCCACAGCCCAGAGATGGCAATGACTATTGGCAGAGTCACCTTGGAATAGCAAGGCTAGAAAGATTCCAATAGCATGTTTTGTTTCTATTTGTTAGCATCAAGATTCACTTTGCCCAAATGAAATCTGTTCTATTCTCACCCAATTTGTGACTTTATTCATGTCTACATAAAGGTGGAAATGAATAACCAACAATCTCATCTCTGAAAAGATGTGGGGGGAGAAAAGCAGGGACTTTCTTGAGATCTCCCCAAAACCATCAAAATACCTGTAAAAATGAATCTAAACAAATTTTAGAACAGCAGAAACCACAAAATGATAGACTGAAACAAATTTCCAGCCCAAGACAATCTGAAAGGTCTCCACCAGGAAGGGAGAGGTGCCCAGTGTAGCATGAGCTACACTAGCAAAGACCAGACCCCCAGGAAACCTGGAGCAGGGCTCAGGGCACTGAATCATTGTCAGCTGTGACTGTTTCCAGACTTCTTAACTCACAAACACCAAAGACAACTTAGAAGGTCAGTAGGAAAGGTCTGTCAGACCTGGGTCAGAGAGGAGCATAGTCCAGCCCCAGTCCCATGGTGGTGGTAGAGGTGGTGGAAGCTGTTGCTTCTTCCAGAACTCTTAGTCCACAGACAGTGTGGGGATTGAGAGGCAGATCAGAGATAGATTGCAGGGATCTCTTTGCTGGCTCTGAGGCAGGATTCTCTTGCTTTGCCCTACTTGGATCTGGGTCACAGTCCTGGGTGGTGGTCCTGGGGTGAGGAGGAGAGCTGGTGTGGCACAGCTTGTGGAAGTGGTGGAGAGGGAATTCTCGCAGTTCCAAGGCAGAATAGAATGCTTGTGGTCACTCACAGACCAGAGCGAAGGCCAGGAGAGGAGTAAACACCTCTCATTTTATCATACGACCTTAGAAGAACTAAAAATGTATAGGTGCCTAGAAGTAGCTCTGAAAACAGTTGCACAAAACCCCTGAGGTTTGGGACAGTATACCCTCCACACTGGAAGCAGAGTCCTACGAAAGCTAAAAAGTCAAGTAATTGGCTGAGAAAATGAGCAAACAGCAGCAAAAATGAAAATCAGAATATGGAATCTTACTTTGGTGAGAAAGAAGAGGAAAACATACAAACAGAAGAAGACAACAAAGTCGGAGCTCCTATATCCAAAGCTTCAGAGAAATATATAAACTGGTCACAGGCCATGGGAGAGTCAAAAGGGATTTTGAAAAACTTGTAAGAGAAACAGAGGAAAAATTGGGAAGAGAAGAGAGAGTAATGCAAAAAAATTATCAACAATGGGTCAACAGCTTGCTAAAGGAGACCCCCAAAATGCTAAAGAAAATAACACCTTAAAAACAGACTAACCCAAATGGCAAAAGAGGTCCAAAAAACCAATGAGGAGAAGAATGTCTTAAAAAGCAGAATTGGCCAATTGGAAAAGAAAGTCCAAAAGCTCACTGAAGAAAATAATTCCTTCAAAACTACAATGGAGCAAATGGAAGCTAATGACTTTATAAGAAACCAAGTAGTTATAAAACAAAACCAAAAGAACAAAAAAAAATGCAGGACAATGTGAAATATCTCATTGGAAAAACAACTGACCTGGAAAATGGATCCAGGAAATATAATTTAAAAAATTATTGGACTACCTGAAAGCCATGACCAAAAAAAGAGCCTAGAGATTATCTTTCAAGAAATTATCAAGGAAAACTGCCCTGATATTCTAGAAATAGAAGATAAAATAGAAATTGAAATAATTCACAAATCATCTCCTGAAAGAGATCCCAGAAGGAAAACTCCTAGGAATAATATAGCCAAATTTCAGAGTTCCCAGGTCAAGAAGAAAATAAGGCAATCAGCCAAAAAGAAACAATTCAAGTATTTTGGAAACACAAAAAAGATAACACAAGATTTAGCAGCTTCTACATTAAGGGATCAGAGGGCTTGGAATATAATATTCCAGACGTTAAAAAAAATAGGATTAAAACCAAGAATCACACTCAGCAAAACTGAGTATAATCAATCCATCAGGGGAAAAACGGATATTCAATGAAATAGAGGACTTGATGAAAAAACTAGTGTTGAATAGAAAATTTGACTTTCAAATACAAGAGTCAAGAGAAGCATGAAAAGGTAGACAGGAAAGAGAAATCATAAGAGGCATTACAATTAAACTGTTTACATTCCTACATGGAAAGATGATATTTGTAACTCATGACACCTTTTTCAGTATTAAAGTAGTTGGAGGGAATATAGATATACATACATATGCATAGATAGATAGGTAGATAGATAAACAGACATAGTATATATAGATATTCATATATGTATATTTATATCTGTTTCTATCTATATCTTTCTCTCTCTAAATATATATTGAGAGAGAAAGAGAGTGCACAGGGTAAGTTGAATATGAAAGGGTGATATCTAAAAAATAAAATTAAGGGATGAGAGAGGAATCTACTGGGTGAAGAAGAAAGAGAGAGGTAGAATGTAATAAATCATATCACATAAAAGAGGTAAGAAAGAGTTTTTACAATGGAGGAGAAGAGAGGTGAGGTGAGAGGCAATGAAGGAACCTTACTTTCATCAGATTTGGCTTGAGAAGAGAATAACATACACACTCAATTGAGTATGAAAATCTGTCTCATGGTACAGGAAAGTAGGAGAAAAGGGGATAAGAGACAGGGGATTATGGAAGGAAGGGCAGATTGAGTAATCAGAAGCAAATACTTTTGAGGAGAGACAGGTCAAAGGAGAGAATAGAAAAAACGGATGGTGGGACAGGATGGAGGGAAATACAGTCTTTCACAACATGACTGTTACAGAAGTGTTTTGCATGACTACACATGTATCACCTATATTAAATTGCTTGCCTTCTCACAATGAGTATGGGTATCGAGGGAAGAAGGTAGATAATTTGTAACTCAATGTTTTAAAAATAAATGTTGGGGTGGCCACGTGGTACAGTGAATAGCGCACCAGCCCTGGATTCAGGAGGACCTGAGTTCAAATTTGGCCTCAGATACTTAACACAAAACTAGCCATGTGACCCTGGGCAAATTGCTTAACCCCAATTGCCCTCCAAAAACATAAATAAATAAATAAATAAAAGTATTAAAACTTGTCTTTACATGCAACTAGTAAATAAGATACACAGGCAATGGGGTATAGAAATCTATCTTGCCCCACAAGAAAATAAGGGGAAAAGGAATGGGGCGGGGATTGAGATAGAAGGGAGGACAAATTGGGAGAAGGGATAATCAGAATGCATGCTGTCTTGGGGTAGGGGGAGGGGAAAGATGAAGAGAAAATCTGGAACTTAAAATCTTGTGGAAGTTGAAATGTGGAATGTTGAAAACTAAAAATAAATTAATTAATTTAAAATTAAAAAATAAAAAGATTGAGGGAGGAGGAAAAAATTAGTGGAGATGGAGGTGGGGAGGAGAAGGGAAGTAGACCAAGAGGGAAGTTTGGGTATTTTGGCAAACTGCTTTTGTCTTGGAAGAGGTGATGTATGTGTGTGTGTGTGTGTGTGTGTGTGTGTGTGTGCATACGCATGTGTGTGTGTATTTTTTTTTATTAGAGGGTCAGGGTTAGGAGAGAATGTTTGTAAATTATTTTACAAATGATCACATCTAATCAAAATTAAGATCTACAGCTTAGCTAAAAAGATATAGCAGCTGCTATGTATTCTCAAGCACTTGAATTCAGATGCCAAAGCCCCTTCAACCAATCACTATAGAAGTGCCAAAGAAATTATGTCTTTTAATTCTTACAGTGTTATTATTTTCAGTGACCAGTTGAGTGCCTTGTACCTGATGGAGAATCAGTAAATATTTTTTTAAATAACTGTGGCTCAAGAAAAAGATTTCCCTTAGTTTCTTTTTTAGTTAATGCCCAACAGGGCATGATAAATTTATTCATTCAAACAATAAATAAGAATAGCATATTATACTTCACAGTGCCTAAAGTACTGTACATGGTACCCTACTTGTAATATGCACTCAAATATATTTGATCGATGCTTGATTTTTAGAAGCATTTAGCACAGTGCTTGCAACTATATCACCAATATGATACCCACAGTGTCTGCTATAAACATGCAGGTGTATTTCTAGATTTGAATTGCAAGATATAACAGACTCTCTTCCTGGAAGACAAAACCCGAGATATTTATTCATATCTCACAGAGCCAAATCTATGGTAATAAAGAAGTTGGTGCACATTACCAATGCAGGGAACACCTGCCATCCCCAAGCCTTCCCTCCATTAGGCCTCCCACAAACAAGCTCCCTAGGCAAGATTCCTCCCTCTCTTATTCACACTAGCTGCTCTGCGTCAGCTTTCTCCTCAGTTCTGCCTCACCCTCTGCTCTCTGTTCATGCTCTGTTGGGTAAATTCCTTCCACACACTGAGCTCCATGTGACTCAGCTGTTGGATGGCCAGAGCTCAAAGAAGGTCACATGGGCCTATTAAAGGGGCAGGGAAGATCTTCAAATTCCCTTAACATTTCAGCAACAAGGTAAGAACTTAATGAACATTTTTTTTCCTCCCTTTACTGAACATATACTAAGTGAATTTCACTGTGCTAGAAGCTGGGTGAGGAAGCTCTAACAAAAAAAGGAAGGCATAATTCATGGCCCCTAATCTCAAGGAATTGCCAAGAAAAGTATGTATAGACTAAAGTACTTAGTATTGCTCATTAATATCTGGACAACTCATTTCACTTAAGATAAAACATTTCTTAATCTTTCATTCCTCTAGCTTCTGAAGTGTCTGTCTGCAAATAAGTGATTCTCCACATACAGGTTGCACCTAAATTTGTATTTTCTTACATTTTCATTTTTTTAAAAGTAGAATCCATACCTCTGATTACCTTGATATAGGAACTCCTAGTGTGGACATTTCTTCCACAAATGGCCAGTCTGCACCTCCTCTGTAATTCAGAATTTTAGTGAGTGGCTGAGGGCCCTGAAGAGCCAAGGGGCCTCACATAGCTATTATGTACCAGAGGGAATATTGGAGCTCATATCTTCCTGATTGTCCATCAGGATGCTACCTCTACATAATGGAATAAAGCTTGTATTATTATATAATCTATGACCCAAGTAGTTCAAAGCACATACTCAAAACGAAAAAATTAATTATTCAGCAACCCACTAGCAAGTACGTAGAAAATATTCTTACTTTATGTTAGCAAACTAAGTTAGAAAGAGGTTAAGTCATTTGCTGAATGCCACATAGCAAATCTGAAAGATCATTTTTTTGCATGTAATTTATACAAGAAAAACAAATAGTTTTGGCTATCTTGTTACCTCAATAATGTCTATTTATATTTTAGTTTCCTGAGTTCACAATCGTAACTAGGATTATGAATCAGTATTAGAAAATTCTCTGGTGAGTCTATTTCTTTCATCCAGACTTTTGCTTTTCATTAAAAATGAAAATTCCTTAGGAATAGTCAGAACAAAGACTTGGAAGGAAGGTAAATGATAAATCCAAGGAAATAATGAGAGGGAGTAAAGTTCCTATACCAGCTTTTGGAGGGTTTCAGTTCCTCTGAAGTCTGGAGATTCTAGAGGCAAACATTTCTGGTAGGTAAAAGATATACAGAGAGAAGAAAAAGTCCTTGATGTCTGGAACTAATCAAGACATCACTCTAGGATCTGCTACATGATTGTCAGTGAGCTTCTAAAAGTAAAAAGAAAAATTGATGGGTCACCCATTCATTTATTTTACTATAACAATAAACCTAGACCTGTAATGTAAATTTCCTCAAATATTATGAAGTATGTCTATATCTATCTATCTATCTATCTATCTATATATGTATCTATATATGAAAAAGATTTTTTTAGGTCAGAGTAATTGCTGCTAAAAAGAAACAGTGGTCTTCTACAAAGTTTCTCCTATTTAAGTATATACCCAGAATTCTGATAAGGCGGCACAGTTGGGAGGTCACAAAAGAAATAAATAATCTCATCCCAAATATGGAGATGGCAAAGGGCAGGGGAACAACCAAAAAAAAAAAAAACCAAAACGCAACATAAAAATAGACTAGATTCTTACAAGGAAAAGACAAGGAAGTAAAAATGCAGTTGGAAAGGAAAAAAACCTTCAAAAACAACAAATATATGTTATTGATTAATGGTCCAAGAAACAGAGACCTAGAACAAGACACATCAAATTGGATTATAAACTTTTGAAAAAAATTAATGAGGCTTTGGTGTCAATAAAGAACTATCTAGCAACTGTAATGAGGTCTTTCACCACTGGGGGAAAAAAGGAAGAGAAATTGGTGTGAAAAAAAAAAAAGACATCAGTATAGAGAAAGCAGTAGAATATCTAAAGAAAGAGAAAGGAACTGAATCAATGGAAATAAAATTCTCCGACTGGAAGATAAGTTTTCAGAAGGGGCAGAACATACCACAAAACATGATCAAAGACAACAATTAGCAAAAGGCTTAAAAACATTGCAAAATTATAGAACCAGAAGAAAGGGGTCAGATAGATGATCTGTGTGATAAGATTACCTGAAAAATTCAAAGAAAGAAGTATTCTGGGAATCGTTTTTCAGTTAACCACTCAAGAAAATTTCCCAGAAGTAGTCTGTCAAGAGATAGACTAAAAATTGCTACACTCCACCAGACACCTCCAGGGAGAAACATCAAATTCAATTCATCCACAGAGATTGGCATCATACTCCAAAGCTTCATTGATGGAGAGAAATTTATAAGTGACTAAGAAAAGTATCATTTATCAAGCTATTTCAGTTGGAATGTAAAAGGATTATTCATCCATCACAAGAAAACAAAGAAAAGAAAAAAGAAAAACAAAGAAACTGTTTATAGAAAGAGGAAATATAAAGTAAATGCAAAATATGCCACCTATTTATTAAAAATAATATTTGAATATTAGTCAGCCTTACAGAAAAAATAACTACAGTTGGATCATATGATTTCTGCACCTTTCTTTCAATCATATAAAACATCACACTTCTCATTAATTTTTACAGGAATTTGTTTTTAGTTTTCAACATTCATTTCCACAAAATTTTGAGTTTCAAATTTTCTCCCCATCTCTCCCCTCCCTCCACGATAGCATGCATTCTTATTACCCTTTCCCTCCAGTCTGCCCCGCTTCTAGCATGTATCCCCATCCCCTTTCTCCTTATCTTCTTGTAGAGTAAGATAGATTTCTATATCCCATTGCTTGTGTATCGTATTGACTACTTGCATGTAAAGACAATTTTTAACATTTGTTTTTAAAACTTTGAGTTACAAATTCTCTCCCTTCTTCCCTCCTCACCCACCCTCGCTGAGAAGGAAAGCAATTTCCATTTGTCCAATTTGGATTTTTAAGGCATTCTTCTCCTCATTGGCTTCTTGGACTTCTTTTGTCATTTGGGTTAGTCTCATTTTTAAGATGTTATTTTCTCTAAAATTTTTTTGAATCTCCTTTAGCAAGCTGTTGACTTTTTTAAAAATGATTTTCTTGCATTACTCTCATTTCTTTTCCCAATATTTCCTTGATTTCTTACTTGACTTTCAAAATTCTTTTGAGCTCTTCCATAACCTGCAACCAATTAATATTTTTCTTGGAGGCTTTTGATGCAGGAGCTTTGACTCTGTTGTCTTGTTGCATGTTTTGATCTTTGTCATCAAAGTAAGATTTTATAGTCTGATTTTTTTCCCTGCTGTTTGCTCATTTTCCTAGCCAAATACTTGACTTTCTAATTCTTTGTCAGGGTAGCACTCTGCTTCCAGTAGGAATGGGGGTGGGGTGGGTGTACTGTACCAGGCTTCAGGAGTTTTGTATCAGCTACTCGATCCCTCCACTGTCTGTGGGCCCAGTGCAGCAAAAGCAGCAGCAGCTGCTGCCATAGCTTCCATCTCCATCACCTCAGGGCTTGTAATGCCATGCATGAGGAGATTCCCAAAAGAATGCTACTGTGAACACTTTTAAGATTCTGATTACACAGTATAGTGAACACTCCATTTACTCCATTTCAAATCAAGGTAAACATTCAATCAGTTCATAATGCAATAATCAATACTTAATCATTCAATCAATTCACAATACAATAATCAATCTTCCAGTCATGGGGCAATTATATATTAACTTAATCAGTCACTTATCTAGCAATCAGTCACTAAATACAATCATTAGAAAATTACACAAACCCTCCACCCATCAGTGTCTAGTACACTTCAGTTTCATCAAGGGGAGGCCTTTTCATTATCTTGACTAGGGGTGGTCTCTCAGATTCCCTGGATCCCCTTCCACAGTCCCAGCTCCTATGTGAATCCACCAAACAGCCACCTGGATTCAGAGGCACACAGCTCCCAGGTTCTTGTCCAGTCCTCTGGACAGTTCTTGGTACACACTGAAGTTCACAGGGTCCAACACACTTCAAACCCTTTACCACTTCTGTTCTGGGAACTCAAGGACCCACCAAGCCACAAACAGACAAAGCCTTATCTTGGTCATGCTTCTTCAGTCTTCCAGCAGTTCATCTGGCCATAGGACCCAGCAGAAAACTCAGCCTTCCAGGCAGCAGCCACTTAGGCCTTCACCAGATTCTGGTCTCAAGAAAACTCCAACTCAATTCTCAATCAGCTTCCAGATGCTGGGAGAGAAACTCTCTCTCTCTCTCTCTCT
>CM053601.1:107034809-107052191 GCA_028646575.1 Pseudocheirus occidentalis | reverse complement strand
ATCCTTTTTGTCCACAGAAAAGGATTCTAGAGTTTTATTGCTGTTCTTGTTTTGCTTCCTTTTCCTCATGTTGGCCAGTCAGTTAATTGGTTGGGTTTTTTTTTTAAGTCTGTGAAACTCTGCTTTCTGGGGGAAAGCTCTGTTCCAAATTGCTGGGGTTTTCCCAACGGCTGGAGCTATTAGGGGGGTGTTGCAAGTCCCCCCACCTTTGGCTTGCTGAAAGCATACCCCAGGACCACCACCCAAGGCCACGATCTGGATCCAGGCCCCTCAAGGCAAGAGCACTTGGCCCTGATCAATTGATTCAGCCCCCCTGCGGAGTCTGTAGGCCAGGGACTCTGAAGCAGTCCAGTGTGAGCCATCGCAGGTTCCAGCAGTTCCCCTCCCCCACTGCTTCCTTGCCCCAGGGGTAGATTGACCGAACTCCTTTTTTCCCCCAAATTAATTTTCAAAGTTGCACTTTCACTTTCACTGACCTTCTAATCCTGGTTTGCATATGTGAAGATTCCCTCAGGTGCAATAGATCTCTGAAGTAGACTTAAGCGGCTTGGGAGGCTCAGCTCCTCCTGGCCGCCCTGGGGCCTGGCCTGGCCACAGCTGTGGTTTTGGGCTGAGCCAGTCTCTGCTCTGGTGTGAAATGCCCCTCTCCTGTCCCTATTCCTCAGGCCTTCGCAGGTGTGGAGGTGCTGGAGGCTATAGATTTTATCTCCTGCAGACTGGCTGTTGTAGCTTGGCTCAGCTCAGCTCAGCTCCTTCCCACCACCCCAGGCCTCACCAAGGTCTCGGCTTCAGACTGGGCCAGCCTCTGTTCCTGGCTGCCGCAATGAGCCCCTGCTACTGAGCTGCCTTCAACAAGAGATGCGTTTTCTATATTTTTGTGAGTCTGAGTGTCCTAGACTCTGTCTGGGCTCATATTTTATGGGTGTTTAAGGTGGTAGTGTGAGAGCTGCGGGACCTTGCTGCTTCTATGCAGCCATCTTGGCTCCCCAAAGATTCAATTTTAAAATGTTCCTAAATGAAACAAAGAACTGAAAGAGCTAAAGAGGTATTCAGTCATAGATGGGTCAAGCCAATATAATGAAAATAACAGTATTATTAAAAGTTAATTTGTAGTTTTAGGACATACCAATAAACTGCCAGAATATACTATAGACAGCTAGGCAAGATAATTACAAAATTCATTTGAGAAATGAAATATCTAAAATATTATTACAAGGATTTTCAGGATCTTTGCTAGCCACTATATAGATAAGCTAGCACAGTTTATATGTATATATATAGGTATACTGCTGTTTATCCACTCAAGGTTTCCACATATCATTAGTAGGTGATGGTCGTGTGGGTCTCACATGAGAAAGTCTGACACAGAAGATATACATAAACGCATATATACATACATATACAGTTGTGTATTATGTATTTTTGTGTATGTGTACATACATAGACTGGTATAAGCACATTAATTCATAAATATATGTATGTGTGTATATGTATAGACATAAATATCTTCTTTATCAGTCAATTAGCCTTTGTTAAGTTTCTACTATGTTATTTATTAAGATAAAGCAAAGTGGATGAATTTCTGAAACTAGTCAAAGTCTATAAATTTTCTTTTGTAACAATAAATTTGGTTGGAAAAGGGAGGTGCTGAAGGAGACATTCAATACATTCACTATTCCATAGGAAAAACATGACATATAACAGTGAACATAGAATAAAATGGAATTAGTTATGTTCTCCAAAATATCAGCACTCAACAATATTATGCAAAACAATGGAAATGGGAATTAAGGGGAAATAGAACCTCGAGACCTCAAACTATGTTATAAAGTAGCAACCATCAAACTCATTTGATACTTCTTAAAAAAAAACCAGACAGACAAAATCAGAAAGGAGATCAACAAAACCAACCAGACAAGAAACAAAAAATAACTGAATACAATTTCCTATTGTTCAAAAAACATACATTACCTAAGGGTCAATGAGTAAAATCTCTGTAGCAAAAGAGATATTCTGGTATGGGTGACAGGCACAGCCCATAAGCTGGTTTGTGAACCTTACTATGAAGTGAAGGCTTGTGGCGAGGGGTTGGCGAGGGGTGCTCAAGTGCCTTCAGCATTGACTTATTCTTTGTTGTGATTCTTACTTTCTTGTATGGTGGATTCAGCTGTCTACCTTGAGTATATATTCCCTGCCCTCCCCCCTTTTTCTGAGTTAGAGGTGACTGTAGAAAATGTCTGGTTTTCTCTAGTGTTTGCCTCTTGTTGGTCATGTGATAATACTACTCCCTGTTTTTTTTTTCTCTTTAGATACCTGGAGGTAAAAGCAACAAACTCCTTCTAATACCTTCCTTTATAGAGGGCTCAGAACTTTGCCACTAAGTTTCCATTTTCCAGTCTTAGCAATGCTAGTTTCCACTCCAGGGAGCATCATACCTCCTGGTGATCCACACACCTGCCCTTTTTCAGCTTCCTTTTGTGTATTGTCTTTTCTCAGTAGATTATAAGCTTCTTGAGGGTAGAAACTATATTTTTCTTATTTGTCTCCTCTTTAAGCACATCATCTGGCAGTGGTGCTTAATAAATGTTATTGAATTAAATTAAATAAAGTTCTGAACTATTGGCAAACAATGTTTCTAAAATAGGTGTTAAGAAGCTTCAGCTCTTCATGTTACTGAAGACAAAGGTATTAATCAGAACCAGTTGCCTTCCTCTGTTTTGGCACTGGACATTAAACACAATCAAATAAGACCAATTAATTAAAAGGAAACAATTAATGAGGACACAATATTAGGTAATCTGATTTCTAATTGGAGGAAAGATTAGGGACTTTCAAAGTTGGGGGGGGAAAGTGAATAGGTGCAATTCCATGAAATCAGAAAAAGAGGTTTCATACTCCCTCCAGGTCTGTGAACAAAGGAACATGGAAACAACTTGATTGATCAATACAGGGCAAGTTTTTGAATAAGACATATGGATTATTTGAAATATATACTTGTGAGAAAACTACTTGCTTCAGTCTTAGATCTAACTGGGTTAGATCTAACCTAGGTACTTAGTTAAGGGTCTGTAACAGAAGTGGGGAACCTGTGGCCTTAAGGCCACTTGTGGCCCTCTAAGTCTTCAAGAGCAAGCCTTTGACTGAATCCAAACTTCACAGAACAAATACCCTTAATAAAAGTATTTGTTCTGTAAAATCTGGATTCAGTCCAAAGGTCATCCAAGGACCTTGAAGGTCACATGTGGCCTCGAAGCTGCAGGTTAGGTACCCCTGGTTTCTAAGCAGCAGGTAGGGGTGGTCCAATTTCTCAGCCATATGGGGCTAGGTTCAAGCAATGTGATAAACCTTTTTCACACAATTCTCATAACTGATCAAAGTTTTCTCACATGATAGAAATTGGACTAGATCCATAACTGGATAGAAAGGTGTAAAGCCAAGCAAGAGTAGCTTTCCAGAGGACTGCTACTGTGAACAGTTTCAAGGTTTTGATTATCAAGTACAGTAAACTGTCTATTTATTCAGCAGTAAATTAAGGCAAAACATTCACAGAAATCAAAGTACAGCATTCACAATGTTATGACATAACAACTTATCACTAAAATGGCCACATAGTTTTCACCAAAGTGGCCCCATAGTTTTAAACAAAGTATAATCATTTAGTAACCTAATCATTCTATAAGTCCTTAATTCAATCATCATTAAGGAGACTTGTTTCCTTAATAGATACAGAGTAGAAAGGTCAAAGTTCTCCACCCTAGATCAAAGTAAATCACAATCTTTTCAGTCAGCATCAGGTACCCAAGAAGAGATCTTTTCATCTTGACTCAAGGTTGGCTTTCAGCTTTTATGTTTCTTCTTCCATGATCCCAGCTCCTGCCAGAATCTACACAACTGTCACCTGGGTTCAAAGACAGGCAAATACTAGTACCTCTTCCAGCTCCTTGTCCAATTCTCATTCCATATTGAAGCTCTCAGTGCCCATTCCACCTCAAATCCTTCACGGTTTCTGTTTCTGGGAAGACAAAGCTTAGCAGAACCAAAATAGCATTCATGTATATTGCCAGCACCATCATCAGTTCACTATCTGCTTGTGAAATCAACAGGTACCCACAAACAAGGTCCATCCACAAACAAGGTCCATATCATCAATATAGAAATCAACACAGAACCACAAACAAGGTCTGAGAACTGAACACATATCATCAGTATAGTCCCAGAACCTTTGAATCCCTCCTCCAGGACTTCTGTAAACAGACAAGGAGAAAATCCCTCACCATGGGAGGACCTCATCATCAGAGGGCCTCATGGGAGGGCCTCATCATGGCCTTTCTAATACTTGCCGAGACTTATCATGTCCCTATCAGTATTCTCTTCTCTAGATTAAACAGCTCCACTTTCTTCAGCCCTCATATGGCATCTACTCTAGACACTTTACTATCTTGGCTGCCCTCCTCTGAGCATTTTCTAGCATATTAATTTCTTACTTAATGTACAACAACAGATGTTTTTAATGATGAACCAGATTCATCAAGACAAAATTAAATTGTGTTCGATATACTCTGTTTAAAGAAGCAGAGAAGCATAAAAGCATAAAATATATTTGATTTGAATTTCTATTTAGTATGGGAAGACAGTACAGCATAGTGGAAAAACACTGGACTAGAAATTAGAAGACAGATTCAAGTCGTTGCTCCACCAGACAGTAGATATGTGATTTAAAAAAAGCTTAGATGTTAAGAACCTTCTCTTCAAAAATCACCTTGTACCTATTTTGGATACACTCACTATGTATTATTATGCAATACAGTTGCATGTATATTTTTTCATATTTCCAACTGTCTTATAAATTTCATGAGATTAGGGATAGGACCTATTCAATCTTTGTGTCTTTGGTGGTATCCCCACTTAAAAAAATATTTATTGAATTAAATTTATGTGTTGAGCTTGAGTTATCTGAAATATGCTCATGTTCCTAAAATTCCAAAGAAATAAAATGGAATTGGTTTTTTTCTGCTGTATCTTTTTCTTCCTAAATAGAATTATCAGGAGATTGGCATGTTCTATAATGATAGAATTTATTGAAAGGTCAACTTGTTTTCTGCTTCCATCAATCAAGAATATACAGAATTTTCCCCAAACTGTCACACTTCTTTCTTTCTCTCATTCTAGCAAACTCATTATTCTCTCTACCTCTCTACCCATCCCCCTGCTGCCTCTACCTTGCTCCTTCATACTAACTCCATTATTACTGTCAAAGATGTCACCATCCTTCTAAGTCACTATGGATCTTGACTTAGGTATAGTCATCTGTTTCTCAGTCCCTCTCACTCTGACCCTCCCCTACTACACCGCCATCATATCCAATTAATTGCTAAGTCTTGTTTTTTTTTCTAATTTGATGATGTCTCCTTTATAAGGGCCCTTTTCTTTCCTGACTACTCTCTCATTGCCCTGGTTCACACCATTATCACCTCATGAACATGAACATGGAACAACCTACTGGTTGATTTCCATCCTATAAGTCTCTCCCCTCTCCCCGTTCTCAATTCAGGTGTTAAAGGATTTTTCAAAAGTGCAAATCTAACTATGTCACTCACATAATCAGTTAACTCTAGTGGCTTCATATTGCCTCCAGGATCAAGCATAAATTCTTGTTTGACCTACAAGCCCTCTATAATGTGATTCCTTTCTACTTTTCCATGCCTCCTTCCTTCCTTCCCCCATTCTCTGCAATCTGGTAACATTCCACCATCCCCCGAATATGAGCATTTTCACTGGCTGCCGTGCATGCCTCAAACTTTTATCTCAATCCCAGCTCCTGGCATCTCTCGCTTCCTTCAGGTCTCAGTTAATGTCTTACCTGCTATATGAAGTCTTTCTCAAGACCCGTTAATGCTTAGTGTCTTCCTTCTGTTGATTATTTTCAATTTATCCCATCTATATCTTGTCTGTATGTAGTTATTTTCATGTTGTCTTTCCCATTAGAGAAGAGGATCTGTCTTTTGCATGTGTTCCTACCATGTAGCACAGTACCAGGCACCTTAATAAATACTAATTGACTGCCTGACTCTTTTTTAGAAGTCTCCATAAATTTCATTATATTATCAGATCATAGATTTAGAACTTGGAGAGACCTTAGAAGTAATCTAATCTCAAATTTTATAAATAGGAAATAGCAGTCCTGAGACCTTAGTTGACTAGATAGGTAGTAAGTAATATAATTTGAACACAGGTCCTCTCCCCCAAAGAGCCAGTTTAATTTACGCTATGATGTCTTATTTTCTCAGTGATAAGTTTCATGGCCACAAACTCATTACCACCTCATCCAAGTAGGGACTGTCTTCTATCTCCTCTGGACTTTTGTATCTAGATCACAGAATCTCAAAAAGGGAAATGAAGTGGCTACCTGGCTGTACTATACTGTCCAACACTGTCAGGGTAAGCAACATTAATTCCACCCCAGCTCCCCAACATTATCTCAAGTCAGAGAAAGCAGAATTGATTTCTTCAGGGAAGAATAATAGGATTTTGAGGCGTTGGGAGTGGGGCAAATAACAGTTAGCTAAACCCTATATTATGACAACAGGGAAGGAAAGAACCCTGCTGAAAAGTCAGATAATGAGTTGTCTAGGATGAGTAGGAAGCAGTCAGATAGCTAGAAATTGCACTTTAACCCTAACAATTTCCCTTCTGACCTCCTAGACCACAACTCCAGAGAACCAATTAGGGCATTATCTAGAGCAGGCCTGAGGAGGGAGGATCGTGGGGAGCCCAGCAGTTCCATCTGATGCCTGTCATGTCTGTTTCCTGCTTCCTTCTACTTGCCTCCATCTTCATTCTTTCCCTGATTGACTACCCTAATAGAGCAGATGGGTTTTTTTTTGTCTTCTCAGTTGCTACCAATATGGCTTAGTGACAAAGATGTCAGAACTTTCTCAATCCTGTCTATATCCAGGCCAAGGAGATTAAAAAACATGGCCCCATGGGACTTACTAATGGAAAAATCCACATATTACTCCTGTTCAAATTTTATATTATCTTGCTATGAAATGAAGATCTTCTTTTAAATAAAGGAATAAACTTTCTATGCTTCCATGAGCTTTCAGAATTTGATTCTTGTTAGTTACTGTGCAGAAGTTTCTTGCAAATAAGATTTTTTTCTATTATAAAGCAATTTTAATTGATCCAGTCTTCATTTTATTACTTTAACTCACTAACACCAACTTCTAAAGTATACTTTCTGAGTTGGAAGTATATCTTATTAGTTCAGCTTTTACAGGTAATGGAAATAGACATTGTGTTCTAATCTTTCCTCAGTTTCAAAACAAACAAATAAATAAATAACCTAAGCCTAGGGGAAAGAAGGGATATGATTGTGTGTGGGAAGGTAGAAATAGGGAAAATTGTTTTGGGCACTTTGTTTACAAATAGCATTCATGTGAGAGTTCATTTTGTGGTATGGCCTGTTGGGCAGCAATCAAATCAAATCAAATCAAACCACACAGACGTGGTACCACAGGGGTTCATCTACTAGTTTTTGGCTCAAGTAATAATTGTGACCTGGTGGGCTGCCATGGCCTTTTTTCTTCCACACAAGAGTTCTTCAGATTTGGTCTGTCTCTTCCTTTTGCTATTCTTTTACACCATCCTTTCTTCTATTCTGAGTTCTTCTTTAACTAGTGTCTTATAGGAGAAGATGCAAGTTTATGTTTCCATTTATCCTGCTCCCCCTGAAATAAACATCCAACTTTAAAAACTGTACTGCTGGTAAAGTGAAACCAATGAATTAAAAAAAAACGGGGTCATTCTGGTACTTTGGTCTATCTAAAGTAGATTTGAGTTCTTTTTTAATCAAGCTGATCTCTCATTGACTCTGAATTTCTTTTCCACAGCCAGCCAGTAATTAATCGCATGTATTGCAGTGATGAAATGGATAACTTCAGATGTAGGTTAAAATAATAATAACTGACATTTATATTGTGCTTTATGATTTGTGAAGTACTTTATATACATCATCTCATTTTACACTTACAGCAAACCTATGAGGTAGGCACTGCTGTCATCCACACTTTACATATGAGGAAATTGAGGCTATGGGAGGTTACAGAACTGACTCAGGGTCACAAAGCTAGTAAACATCTGAAACAGATTTGAAATCATATCTCCTTGATTTCAAGTTAAACACCTAGATGCCTAAAAAGAGGGACAATCGGCAAATACTCACAATTTCTGTTTCCCAAAGCAATTATGTTTTTGTCTTCTGTGGAGGATTTTTTAAAATCACAGTTTCATGCTATTCCTAACAACCTAGCAGCTGATCAAGTGAGTGAGAAATGGTTTTTGAGAAAGGCTTATGTGGCATCCATGTTACTCATCTTGTAATGTAGAGTCTGAGTATCTTCAGATGCAATTCTAATCACCCAAAGGCACCAGGTTTGGGGAGGCAAATCAAGTCCAAAGACCAGCATTAGCAGTAATTATACAGCCTTCTTGTCCTGTTTTGGTTCTGTTGATTAAAGTCCACAGTCTGAGAATGGCAGGAGGGAGAGGAAATCTTAATACCCAATAACCTATTTGGGATGTGAAGTGAGCTCTAAATCAGCAGCCATTTCCACCATCTATTGCCTCCTTATCTCCACTCTTTAATTTATTCAAGAAACTTTTCTTAAGTGCTTACTACATGTCAGGCACTGTGTCAAGCACTCCAACCTTCTGCCCAACCTCTCTTCAGAAACTCACTTCAAAATTTCCCTTCTGAGCTACCTCCTTGATGATTGCCTATAAATGGCCCTCTTTGGAAAGCTCCGTGGAAATGTGGCAGACCTGCAGAGAAGTTCTTTACAACAAGTAAAATGTAAAAAATATTAATTTTCACAAGACTCTAAAAATCTATATAAGTAGAAAGCCTTGATTTTCAGTGAAAATGTAAGTGAATTTAGGTCTTGCTCTTTTTTAGCTCTCTAACTCAATGATTCAGATTGTAGTTCTTGTCTGGATGGCATAGAGAAAACTCTTCTGCTCCTAATCTTAGGCAGATTTGGGTTCCAAAGAATTCTCAGTCTCTTTTATAACCTGCTTTTTCATCTGTTTTTTGCACCCTTTCAGGCAAGGGCCTCATTGTCAGGTGACAGATTGTCTCATGGGTTTCAGGCTATACTGAATTGAAATTGAGGTCTCCTTCTTTAGTATTCCTCATAATTTTCATAGTTCTCCATCATTAGGAAGCCTACTCTAATCCATGATGAGAAAAGGTTATCCCAATCTGACCCCTAAGATGACTCTCTGGACTTTAGGACATCGTCCACTGACCTTTTTGTTGGGCTCATTGCACTTCTGGAGGTCTCAAGGACTCTGGCGCCTCAGTACCTTTTTTTTTTTAACTTATTCATGACCCATTTCTTTTTGTCCTGGTTAATTTGCCTGACACAAGAAGAATGGAGTCTAGGTACTATGGTCATCTAAAAGGGAGGGGATAAATTCAGGGAGACAGTAGATCACAGGAAAAAATGTTTTAAAGAGGGTAGTATTGACAGACAGTTTTGATGGTAGCAGAGTTTGGCATAGGAATGAGGAATGAGAAATCTGACTTTAGGTCTAGTTTAAGGGGCTAGGGCAAAAAATAGTGATAGAGAAGCATGTCCTGTGGTCTTGCCAGATTATCTGAAGTGGGGCATGCAGGTAATTAGTCTTAAAATTTCTTAATTAAAATTTTTTTTAAGGTTCTTCACCATGTTTTCCTCCTCCCAGCTTCAAATAACTCTTAACCTATGAAACTGATTTACAGAAGTTTTCTTACTCTGTCTAATTCTTGGGATCAAACTTAAAGCAACTCATGTGGCTGACCAGATAGTATATGGAAAACCACCACAAAACACTGAGATTCCATTATCAGTGGAAGTCCCTTCTCAGTCCAGAACAATTGTCCAATATAATATAGCCAGTCCCAAACCTACCTGCATGGTTTCCCAAGCACAAAAGCTTCCTTTATCTGATCAATTAAAATATGCAAAGTGGGATCTGGAATATAAGTCCTCACTGGCCCTGGGAAGGCTAATGCTCTCTCCCACTTTCCCCAGGAAATTTGTTAGAGTAGACACATAAAAGTTAACAGTGATTTAAAAAGGGAGTTTTTGTTATAGGCATTCATAGTAATTGTGAGTGAGCCTTAGGGCAGAATATTATCCTTCCTTTTCCAGCAGCAATGGGAGTATTAGTGTTATTATTATTTCCAGAGCAAGAAAAAGAAGTAGAAAACAGGCAGGAAAAAGGAGGTCTGGGAAGGTCCATGCCAGATGGCAGGGCAGATGGTAAGATGTCTGTGCTATGTAGGTGCTAAAATTCTGATAAATGACTCCATGGCATGTGAAGCATTGTCTGAAGCAGGCTAGATCTAGTGGTCTGAAGTGTTTTCACTCATCCACCAATCAGGAAAGCTAAAAACCAGGGCAGAGTCCCATAATTTAAAGGATTTACTTTTGAGGTGGGTAGATATGGTCTACTGATCAGTTTTTCTAACTGAAAGATTGCCTGTTGTTAGTTAGCACCCTAAAGTGCCCTTGTTAAATTATAAAAATATGACTTTTCCTGAGCTTTTTCCACAGTTCTCAGAGCTGTGAAGGCAACTTTTTTTTGCATTGTGAATGGCCTCTACTTAAGAAATCTCCTGTTAACCTCAAGAGTAAGATGTCTTTAGATGTCCTATTTTGCTGACTTCACCTTCCAATCTACCCTCCAACCTGATTTCCCTGTTTCTGTTAGAAGCATCATATCTCTGACCATTACCCAGATTTGGGACCTTGGATTCACCTTTGACTGCTTGCCCTCTTTCCCTCTGCCTCTCCCTGAACCCAATGAAGTAGTCACTAAACTCTGTAAAATCTTCCTTGACCTCCATCACTGTTTTTATTCTCATAATTACTATACTGATTCAGACTACTTATCACCTCACTTCTGTACTACTGAAATTGCTGCAATCTCCTTCTTTTCTGACTCATCTAGTACTGTCACTAGACTTAGCATCCTAAATTATCATTTTTATTGTGTAACTTCTTTGCTCAAAAATGTCCTTTGACTTACCACCCATTGGCAATAGGATGCATAGGTGTTAAAAGGCAGGGAAATTTACAAGCTAGGTAGAATTCTTTCTCTAACCGTATAAAATGAACCAACCTGTCAAACCCTGCACCAGTTTATCACTGAGAAAGATTAAATGACCAAGATGCTTTATTACAAAAATTCCACAAGTGATCATTTAAAGCTCTTCTTCAAAGTTACGCAAGCAAGCTTTGGGACAAATCAGTAGCAAAATAAATGGGAACCATTCTGTTGTAATTTTATTCCATTTCTACAAGAACTGTATTCTATTTACAGTCTTCTAAGTGAGGGCTATAAACCTGTATGTTGCCATTTTTTATTTGCTCTTAGGCTATTTGTTCATAGGGCTACAATAATGAAATCGCAGTAAAAAAGATTGCTCATGCTGGGCAGGTAGTTGATAGAATACAATGCTGCAATAAGAGGAGACATGGATTATTCTGTTTTTGATATAATTTTTGTTGAATTCTACTGAAAAACAAAAAGATGAAAAGGGTAAAGGGACTTGAGGTGAGGTAATGATACTAGACTAGCTAATTAAAAAAGATATTCATTAAAATTTCTCCTATGACTTTTTTTCAAGTCAAGGCTTTTTTTTTTGGTGGGGTGGGGGAAGTTGTTTAATCAGTCTCACTGGGGCTTTAGGAGGCAATGTTAAAATTCATGTCAGGAAGAAACAGGTGCAAATGGGGGCCAACACTTGAACAAGACATGAAATGTGCCAAACTCACTGCTTCTCATTTCATTTTTCTGTAATTATGACTTCTATACCCTCACTGTCTTATGCCTTTTTTCCTTGAGTGCTTTTCCATAAGAATTTCTAGGCATACATCATCATCAAAGAACAGATGAAAATGAGCTGGATTGTATAGGCCAGAGGAGGATTTAGCTAAACACTAATCTTCTACTCTATTCTCTTATCTCTATTTTTCTCACTTGTCATCTTGACCTATATCTCTTCTCCTTTTGCATTTAACTTTTTTCTCCTATAATCTTTGAAACATTTTTAAACTTCTTTTGGCAATTTTCCTGAATTTTTCTTCTCTATAAGAGAGATGGATAAACAGACCGAGATCAATGCACAGATTGTACTTTTCCCCAAAGCTTTTGAAGGAGCTATAATGTGAAGTCCTTTATGAAGGCATTCTGAAGCAAATTGAGGGTTGGACGAGGCCAGCCAGCTGATTTGCAAGGAAGAAGGGGAGATGTATACATTGCCTAAAAAATTGTGATCCATGCAGGAATGATGGTAAACTGGTACACACGGTCTGGATAGTAATGTGGGAACAGTACGTTTTAAAGTCTTTTGCATTCTGGTTCCCGCTGAGATCTTCATGTGACTCTCCTTCCAGTGCTTGATAGACCCTAATTTGACATTTCTTCACCCCTATGCACATTTGCATAGGCCTTTTCTAGGCCTGAAATGCCCTTCTTCTTTACCTGTTTCTCAGATTTTTTTTTGCCAGATCCTATGGAAAATCTTTATCAAAACTCTGTATTGTACAAATACATTCTCCCTTCTTAAATAATCCTACATATACCATACCATGATATTATATTACACATCCATTTATCTCATAGGAATTCAGTTTTGGACACAACTGCTTATGGCTCCCTTGGACAATGGGCTATTTATATGTAATCCTTGCAGCTGTACCTGCTACTGAGCCCAGTTGAGCTGAGCAAGTTGGGATTCAGGAGACTGTACCCTGAAACTCATTCAGTCTGTGAAAATTCTTGGGGTCTTTTGTGTTCTTGGTTTTTTCTCTTGATTTTTTTTTAACAACCCTCTCTCTCGGTCCTGATCTCCACAAGTGCTTACACAGGAGACAGTGCCACTAGAAGCCTACCAGTTTGCCTTACAGGTGGAAGGAAACTATGATCACCTTCTATTTCTTCAACCCTAGGGGAAGCCTTTGTGGTGGGAGAAATGCTCAGCCCCGCATCTGGTGAACCAGGTACTTGTGTGTGGACAACTGGTCTGCTGCTTCCTTCCTCCAGGCAGAGACATAAAAGCTAGAGATGGCTGTTTGTTTTGAGCATCAGTTTTGGATAGAAAGTCCCCAATTGATTCCTTGCTTGTTTCTTCATCTTCATCTTCCTCAGTGTGACAGTTGCATTGTGAAGGTAGATTTTATCCAAATAAGAAAGTAATGTCATCTCCAGTTAATTTTAAGTGATAAAGTCATTAGCGAACACTTAAAAGACATTGACTGAACTTAGATTTAGAAAATAAGAAGCAGGCTACATTAATCCTGCCTTCAAAGAAGGACAACTATCTGATGAGAAAAAATCAAGGCCCTATAATTTATGAGATTTTCCAAGGTGATTTTGACTATATATGATTATAATAAGGCAACCCAAACTTTAGAATATAAGCAATATCCACGTGCAGGCATGGTCAATCTGCTTCTGGAAATTCATGATAGAGGAACCCTTTCCCACTCCACTTCAGAGAATACACAGTACCCTCTATGTCATGTGTGGTGACAAAAAAAACCTTTTAATTGGTTGCTGAGCTAAACTGAGTGTTCATACAAAAGGTTCTTGGACAGATTGACACCTCTCTCTATCCCTCTCCTTCTTCATACTCTCCCTTTCTCTCCCCTTCCCCTTTCCTTCTTCTCTTCCCCTTCCCCCTTTTTCTCCCCCTCTTTCTATCTCCATCATCGCCAAGACCAACTACCTTTCCATTACTCCACATTTCCCCTAAGAGATCCTTGAATAAGGAACTGCTAGGGCAAAATATGTATGTAAATCTCCAGAATCACATATAGCCTCACATATGAAGGGAATGCTAGTCTTAGTGTCTCCCAAAGTCCTTTCTTTGTCCACTGATTGCTGCTGACCGAAAGGGGAACTTGAAAAGGCAGCTTTTTTATGTCTTTCTTCCTCTTCTTGCCACGTGGTGCTCTCAGCTCTATATAGGCCATGGTCACCTGGGCCACCTGTTTCATTCTTGGTGAAGGATCATATAATCCTAGAATCATATATTTAGAAATAGATGACACCTGAGACTTCAAAACTCATCAAATCTAACCACCTCTGAGACAAAGAGAGGTAAAGTGACTTGTCCAAAGACATAGAAGTGGTAAAGTGGATTGGATCTCTAATTCTAGGATCTCTAATTCAAAATCCCATGACCTATCCACTGTACCAGATTGTCTCCCTTAAGTATGTCTTTAAAGTGACATGTCTCTTGTGAGAGACCATGGCAAAAACAGCAAGTCATCTTCCTCCCTTTCTCTCTCCAACAATCACCAGTGCTCTTTTTCTGACACCTTTAAAAAGGAGGGCAGAACCAAGATGGTGGAGTAGAAGCACAAACTTAGTGTGGGCTCCCACTCCAATCACTTCCAATACCGGTAAAAAATGACTCTAACAAAGTTTAGAGCTACAAAATCCAAAAGTGACAGAGAAAACAAATGTCCTGCTGAAGGAAGCCTGACAGGCAGACAGGAAGGATCTATCTCACCAAGCTGGGAGTTGAGCATAGTCCCACATGAACCATGAGGTTTTAGCCCCAGGATGGCCCCAACCAACGACACCTGAGCAGACTTCAGGAGAGTGAATCATCAGTAACTGTGGTGGTTTCCAGACTTCTCAACCCATAAACACAAAGGCAAAGTAAAAGGTCAATGTGGAACTCTGTTGGAACAGGGGCGGGGAACTGAAGAGCTCAGTCTGGCCCTTGATGCTGGGGTGAGAAGTGGTGGAAGTGTGGCAGCTCCAGTGGCCACAGCCTGGCTGCCTCAGGAGCTCCTGCCCTGCAGATTGTAGGGGGACCAAGCAACAAAGCAGACGGTAATTGCTCTTGCTTTAACCTGCTTGGATGTGAATTGTGGTCATGGGTGGTGGTCCTGGGGTGTGTGACCAGTGAGCCAGAACCAGAGCCAGAGCCCTATAGAGAGGGCACCCTCCTAATAGCTGAAGCAGCTGTGAAAACCCCCGTGATTTGGGACATAGCTCTGTACATTATGGAAGCAAAGTTCTACCATGGCAAAGTGCTCAAAAGTCAAGTAATGGGCTGGCAATATGAGCAAGCCAAGGAAGAACAAACAGACCATATAATCCTTTTTTTTGGGAGGGGGACGAAAGGATCAAGGCATGGAGCAGGAGGAAGACAGTGAAGTCAGAAATGTATCAAAAGCCTCCAAAAATATGAATTGATTACAGGCCATGGAGGAGCTCAAGAAGGATTCTGAAACTCAAGTAAGAGAACTGGAGGAAATATTGGTTAGAGAAATGAGAATGATACAAGAAAGTCATGAAAAGCTAGTTAACAGCCTGCTAAAGGAGACCCAAAAACACACTTAAGAAAATAACACCTTAAAAATAGACTAACTCAAATGGCAAAAGGGGCCTACAAAACCAATGAGGAGAAGAATGCCTTAAAAAGTCAAATTTCCCAGATGGAAAAAGAATCTCAAAAGCTCACTGAAGAGAATAATTCCTTCAAAATTAGATTGGAGCAGCTGGAAGCAAGTGACTTTATGAGAAATCAGGATACAACAAAACATATCCAAACAAATGAAAAAATAGATGGCAATGTGAAATATCTCATTAGAAAAGCCACTGACCTGGAAAATAGATCCAGGAGAGATAATTTAAAAATTATTGGACTACCTGAAAGCCATGATCAAAAAAAGAGCCTACACACCATCTTTCAAGAAATTTTCAAGCAAAATTGCACTGATATTCTAGAACCAGAGGGTAAAATAGAAATTGAAAGAATTCAACAACCACTTCTTGAAAAGGATCCCAAAAAGAAAATTTGAATACTATAATCCAATTCCAGAGTTCCCAGGTCAAGGAGAAAATACTGTAAGCACTCAGGAAGAAATAATTTGAGTATTGTGGAAACACAATCAGGATAACACAAGACCTAGCAGCTTCTACATTAAATGATTGAAGGGCTTAGAATATGATATTCTGGAGGTCAGAGGAGTTAGGACTAAAACCAAGAATCAGCTACCCAGCAAAACTGAATATAATGCTACAGGGAAAAATATGGTCATTTAATAAAATAGAGGATTTTCAACATTCTTGATGAAAAAAAAAAACAGACCCGAACAGAAAATTTGACTTTCAAATACAAGAAGCAAGAGAAGCATGAGAAGGTAAACAGGAAAAAGAAATCATAAGGAACTTAAGTTGAGCTATTTACGTTCCTACATGGAAAAATGATAAATGTAACTCATAAGACTTTTCTCAGTATGAGGGTAGCTGAAGAGAATATATATATATATATATATATATACACACACACACACACACATACATGTATATATATATGTATATTCACACACACATCCTGTTTGTTATACATCCATATATATGTATGTGTAGGAGGGTATATGTGTGGAGGGTGTATGTAAATATGTATGTGAGTGTGGGCATATGTGTGTTCATATATACATAGACAGAGGGCACAGGATCAGTTGAATAGGAAGGGATGATATCTAAAAAATAAAGAAGTGAAAGAGGAATTTACTGGGAGAAGGATAAAAGGAGAGATGGATTAGGGTAAATTATCTCATATAAAAGAGACAGGAGAAAACTGTTACAATGGAGGGGAAGGGCAGGGAGGGAATGGGACACCCTGATTCTCATTGAATTTGGCCTAAGGAGGGAATAAAGTACACACTCAATTGGATATCTTACATTACAGGAAAATAGGGGAGTAGGGGATAAGGAGGGAGGATAGAAAGGAGAGCAGATTGGGAGAGAGGGTAGTTAGGAGCAAACATTTTTGAAAAGGGATAGGATCAAAGGAGAAAATAGAATAAGTGGGAGCTGGAATAGGGTGGAGGGAAATATAGTTAGTCTTTCACAATATAACTACTATGGAAATGATTTGAGTAACCACACATGTACAACCTATATCAAATTGCTCATCTTCCCAGTGGGGGTGGGTGAGGAGGGAAGAAGGGAAAAAATCTGTAACTCAAATTTTAAAAGCAAATGTTTAAAATTTTGTTTTATTACATGCAACTGGGAAATAAGATATACAGGTATTGGGGTATAGAAACCCATATTGCCCTACTAAAAAGTTAGTTGGGTCACGGGGGAAGATATAAAAGAGAACAGAGTGGGGGAAGGGGTATTCAGTAGGCTTGCTATTTTGGGGAGGGGGTTAGGGGAAAGATGGGGAGAAAAAACTGTAACAAAATCTAGTGGAAATGAATGTTGAATACTAAAACTAACTAAATAAATACATAAATTTTTTAAAAAAGAAAAAACCTACTTTAAAAAATGTATTCAGTCTCTAATAGTTCTCAGTCCTAG
>CM053601.1:107011303-107026525 GCA_028646575.1 Pseudocheirus occidentalis | reverse complement strand
TTTGACTCTGGGTGGTCTCTCTGATTCCCTGGATCCTCTTCCCTGGTCCCAGCTCCCTCCTGAATCTGCCAGACAATCACCTAGATTCAGGAGCTGAAAGCTTACAGGTTCTCGTCCAGTCCTCAGGGATGAACAGCTCCCAGGTCCTTGTCCAGTCCTCAAGGAAATCCCTGGCACACACTGAAGTTCACTGGATTCAGCACACTTCAAGCCCTTCAGGACTTCTCTTGCCTGGAACTCAAGGATCAGCCAGGCCACCAACAAACAAAATCCCATCCTGTTCATATCTTCAGTCAGCTTCACTGAGGAACCAAATCCAAAATCTGTCTGTCTCTCCAAAATTCTCCTGCTTATAAACACTGGCCTTCTCCCAAGTCAACAGGGGAGTGTCTCAGCCAATAGCATTCTTTCAGGTCAACAGGGGAATTCACACCTTTTTACCAATGGACAGAGTTATATACTTAACCCTAAGTTACTAGGATCTACTTAACCCCAAGTATATGATCTACTTAGCCCTAAGTATCTGATCAAACAAATTGATTACCATTACAGACACAAAAGGAGAATGAGAGATATTAGATGGGATGTAGGAAAATTGAGACACTAATGAACTGTTGGTGAAGTTATGAACTGATTCAACCTTGATATAGAGCAATTTGAAACTATGTCCAAATATTTATCGTAACTCTTTTTCTGGTGGCAAAGAATTGGAAATTGAGAGGATGCCCATCAGTTGGGGAATGATTGAATAATTTGTGGTATATGATTGTGATGGAATACTCTTTTGATAAAACATATAGGTGCTAAACACTCTCAGAAAAACCTGGAGATATTTATATGAACCGATGCAAAGTGAAATAAGTATAACCAGGAGAACATTGTACATAGTGACAGCAATACTGTAAGATTATAAACTATGATGAATAACTTATCTATTCTAAGCAATACAATGATACAACAGAACTCTGAAGGAATTATCATGAAAAATACAGCTCCAGAAAAAGAACTGATGGAATCTGGATACAGATCAAAGCATACTTTTTAAACTTTATTTTTCTTTGTTTTTTTAATTTAGGTTTATGTTTTCTTTTACAACATGACTGATATGGAAATGTGTTTTGCATGATTACACATGTATAACCTACATCAAATTGCTTGCCTTCTCAAGCAAGGGGAGGGAAGAAGGGAGGGAGAGAATTTGGAACTCAATTTTAAAAACAAATGCTGAAAAGTGTTTTTACATGTAATTAGGGAAAAATAAAATATTAAATTAATAAAAAACAGGGAAGTGGGGCATAAAATTAGTTGAGAAGTAAATACATGAATAACAAAAAGTGGAAATATACAAATAACTTGATATTTTGATGTGTTTATGATCTAATTGACATAGGCATTCTTTCTAGTAGTGCTGATAAAAACCTACCAGTGCTTTCTCATCCTCTGCTACTCTTGTCCATAATTTACCATATGTTTTAGAGGCGTTCTTATTGTCAGAAGTTCCTTATGGCCCTATTCTAATTTCTGATGACTAAACTACTTGTTAGGACCCACTTATTCTTTCAGTAAAAAACAAAGGGCTCTCAGAGTAAAGCACTCCAATTCTCTGGTTGTTCAGTTCCCAAACTCTTTTACTAGAATAATTACTTCAACAAAGGTAACAATGACTAGAATTTATGCAGTACTTTAAGGTATGCAAAGCACTTATAAGCATTAGCTCATTTTATTCTCACCTTGGGATGTAAGTGCTATTATTATCCCAATATTATAGGTGAGGAATCTTATAGATGAGGCAGGCAGAAATTAAATTACTTCCCCAAGGTCACATAGCTGCTTAGTGTCTGAGACTGCATTTGAACTTATCTTTCTGACTTCAGGTCTAACACTATGCGTTGCCCTAAGCACACAAATAGGAAGGGGTTTCTTCTCACTGGGGTTCTTCAAGCACAGAATGAATGACCATTTATTGATATACAAGTGAGGATTTTTTTTCTGGTATAAGTAGGATTAGATTTCTATGAATTCCCCACTGGCTCAGAAATTCTATAATTTAGAATTCAACAAGACTTTAACTGTCTAGGCACTGTTATTTCTTTTGTCTTCATTAATCATGACAGACCAATAACAGAAGTCACAATTTCAACTCATTTCTTTCTAATATTTAATACTAGATATAGTTCAGATAAGTAACGTGATAGTTTATAACATCTGGATTCCTAAATTTAAAACATAAGCACAAAAAGCAACAACAAAACACCTCACCTTATTTATAGTACCCTTGTCAAACTAAAACTAGCAAAAGTTGGGACATGGAAAATAATAGCTATATCATAACTATATCATGGTAAGCATAATTAGAAAATTAAATCTGATGTCATGAAACATTTTCAAATCATACATCAATAAAGAACTTATGTATACATGCAGTCCCTCATTTTGGGGGACCTTATTTTTAAAGTGGCTAAAGATCATTAAATGAAACATATTTAAATGCTTTCTTAAAGGTAATTTCTTATCATGTACATCCTGTATATACCTCCCCCCTGAGGGCTACAGATGTTGTAAGGTTGTGTTAGTTTCTTCTTAAGTAAAATTTAGCCCCTTTACCATGGACAGAGCAAAGGGCTGCTCTTCTCTCTGAATTCTGATTTCAGTTGTAATACCTGTTGCTATCATAGAAAAGACAGAAAAGCAGACTATGGAAGTGGAAAAGCACATGGGGAGCTTTACTTAGGACTGCCCTTGATACTTCTGCTGCAGTAATACCTCAGATGAGAAAACTCTTTACATTGGTAAATATATGGTTACTTGAGGAAACCGTCATGGGGAACTGGAATGGTAGCCAGATCCAGGTGAGACTCATGGGAGTGATTTAGCATCTAGGCTATGATTGATGGCCTAGGACTCCTAGAAGCTTTTGACTTGACCTGGTCTTCTACACGGAGGATCCGTCCCTGTTCTCTGATCAGGCACTCAGTATTGTTCATGTTCCTTCCCATCCCTCTCTGTGAGCTGACTGCTAGGTCTCCATTACAGTTGTTGCACTGTTCCATTTTGGTCCATACACTGTGCTGATGCTGACTGCTCTTTCTTTCCTGGTCTTTCGGATTCCACCCCTTGAATACCAGGATGTGATAGACAAACTTGGACTTCTTGCCCAGAATCAATCCTCCATAGCATTTCCATCCTTCACTACACCGTGCTGCTGTACAAGTCAAATATGCTTTATCTCCTACCATATTTCCACTTTATGTTGTCTAGACATTAGACTGTAAACTTCTTGAGGACTGGAACTGTCTTGATTATTGCATTCATATTACCAGTGCTTATAGCACAGTGCCTGATATATGATCTCTCTCTGTTTCTCTCCCTCTGTCTCTCTCTCTCTTTCCCTTCACCCCCATTCTTCCCTCTCCGCCTTCTCTGTCCCACCTTTTCACCTCCCCAGGTGCTACCCCCTTTGTTTGTCTGTCCCAGACAGTGCCTGGCACATGATAGGCACTTAAGAAATGTTTGTTGATTCATACAGTGTCTGAATACATATCTCTCTGTTGAGGGAACTGGATCATTATAACTTGGCTAGATCATTCTCTCTGACTTTCAAGTCAGGAGGTGGGATCCTGTCTGAACAAATTAAGTTTAGCCTCTTATTCTCATGTTTTTTGAGAAACTCACAGTAGCAAGAGTAAAGAAAAGACAGCACAGTGGAGAGAGTGTCAGGCTTGACTCCAGATTTTTCTGAAATCCACATGAAGTATCATTTGTAAAGCATTTAGCACAATGTCTGGCAAAGAGTAAGTGCTTAATAAATGCTTATTCCCTTACTTTCCCCATCCCCTTCCCTATTTGACTTAAGAATGAGACTTTTCTATCTGGTCCATATAGATTTCTCTAGTGGATTTCAAGCCCTTCTACCAGGGCCTTGTAGTCACCATCTTCTCACTAAAGGTTTGAAAGTTCTGGGTCCTTTTGAAGACCTGATTTTACCCTTTGCTCCCTGGATGGAAATCATATTTCCTTATCTTGCCTCCAAAGAGCCAGGGCTTTTGTATTCCATTTATCAACATTTACTAAGTATCTACTCTGTTCTAGGAACTATGGTAGATGCTGGGGAAATAAAGACAAAAATTAAATAATCCTAGCTCTTAAAAGGACCTTAAATTCAGCTGGGGAAAACAACATGAATAAATCTAAGTATATATAGAATAAAAACAAAAAAATATATACAAAGTAGTTTAGGGGAAGGAGGGTACTAGTTTTTAGGAGGGACCAGTAAAAGGTTCATGTAGCAGATAATGTTTATGCTGAGTCTTGAAGGAGGTAGGAGATTCCATGAACTAGAAGTGATGAGAGAGAACATTGAAGGCATGAGAGATGGCTGAAGCAAAGGCACAGAGATAGGAAATGGAGTACTGTGTGTCAGGAACAGCAAAAAAAGTTTTAAAAGCCAAACAGAGGGACTTATAATTGATCCTACAGACTATGGGAATCCATAGGAGCTTATAGAGTTGTAGAGTGTCACGGTCAGAATTGTGCTTAATGAAAGTCCTTCGGACGCTGCAGTTGTCTCCTCTTCCCTCATTATAGGTCTTGATGGTTCTGGTTCTTTGGAAGTCTTATCTTATCCTAGACCTGTTTTTTCTCAAGCAAGTTTGTTGTTAATGTTACCTTTGAGATGAAACATCACTTATTTTTTATTTATAACCTCTGTTTGCCTCAGTTTCTTCATCTGTAAAATGGGGATAATAATAGCACCTACTACCCAGGATTGCTATGAGGATCAAATGAGATAATTTTAAAATATCACAATGTATTAGCATCTTCTGGTTAGAAAGTTTGTGCCCCTAATGGTGCCTCCTACAGAATTCTTGTTCCTGAGGTATACCTCTAGTTTTCAGCATATTCACAGTGCTCTAATGTGGGCAAATCCTGAGGTCAAGGAACTTTGGCAGACTTTCTTGGATATCTCATCACCTTTCCCTCTGCACATTTCCAGAGGAGTGACTTTTTCAGAATACTATCACAAACCAAGGATAAAATAAAATTTTAAAAAAGTGCTATTCATATACAGAAGTAGCATGGTATGGTGGATAAAGAGCTAGTGTAAAACTAAGAAGACCTGGGTCAAGTCTAACACATATTGACTGTATGACCTGCAAAAGTTACTTAACCTTTCAATCCCATAGACAACTCTCTAAGATTATAAATTGTAGACAAAGTGTTGATCTGCATTAATGGATGGTTTTTCCTCATTTGAGAGTTCTTACATTAATGAAATAATGAATCCAGCCTAAATCCCTGATATACACACTCATAATAACAGGAAATTCACACCAATAGCATGAGAAGGGTTATTTCTTCACAGAATGTCACATAAAGTTAAATGAGACACATTTAGAGCTTTTTCTATAACTAGACATTGTAGAGTAGAATTCATTATATGGCAGGTCTGTCTTGAACTCTATAATTAAAGCCAGCACTTAAAAAAGGATTTAAAGTTCAGAAAGCATTTCATACACGATTTCATTTGAGCCTCATAATAATTGTGGGAGGTAAATACTGTGGGTATTATTCCTTTCATTTTATTTTATTCTATTTATGTTGTTATTTTTAATTTCAATGCATAACCTAAGGGTAAGGATTATCGTGATTACCTGCTGGTAAGTCTTAGGGGCAGGATTAAAATGTTTTCCATCTTGATTTCAAGCTTACTATAAAAATACATTTATTGATATCTTTTGTTTTTGTGTGTCTTGTATTTACCACTCTGTTCCTCTTCTCATTCTCTCACTTCTTCCTTCTCTCCCTCCCAGAGAGCCACATCTTAAAGAAAGAAAAAAGTTCCATAAAACATGTTCAAAAAAATTGATGTTTTATGCAGTCTCCCACATCCATTGTCACCCATTCTTGCAAAGGAACAGGACAAGTGACACCTCCTATCTCCTCTTTGGGTGCAATCTTGGTCATTCTAATTTTATAGCATTTAATTTCTGTTGTTTAATTGTTGATATTGTTTCCATTTACATTGTTGCAGTTATTGTGCATATTGTTTTCTTGACTCTGCTTACTTCCTTTTGCATCAGTTAGTATGTCTTTCCGTCATTCTCTGTACTGATCATCTTTGTTCTTATAGCTCAGTAATATTCCATCATATTTTTGTATCACAGTTTGTTTTGCCATTCCCTAACTGACAGGCATCTGTTTTGTTTCTAATTCTTTGCCACCACAAAAAGTTCTGCTACAAATTGTCTATATATGTTGTGTATTTATCATTTGCTTCATTGGAGTATATGCCTGGTCATGATATCTCTGTGTCAAATAGTATTTAATCCCTTTCCCTGCATAATTCCAGGTTGCTTTCCAGTATGAATATCCCAATTCACAGCTCGAACAACAATGCATTATTTTGCCTGTGTCTCCATAATTGTTCTAACATTCACTATTCACAATTTGTCATTTTTGTCAGTTTACTGGAGGTGAGACAAAATCTAAAGGTTATTTTGATTCACACTTCTGCCATTATTAGGGATTTGGAGCATTCTTTTTTTTTTAACACATTTAATTTATTTATTTTTACTTTTCAACATTCATTTCCATGAGTTTTAAATTTTCTACATCTCCATCTCCTCTCTCTTTCCTAAGATGGCATGCGATCCAATTTGGAGCATTCTTCCATATGGTTGTTGATAGTTTGCAAATCTTATGACCACTATGAGTTTAGCTATGTTATGTTATTTAATTTAAAATGTATCAAAAAGACTTTGGTTTTAGATTCCAAAATGCCTTAGTATAACAAAGCAATGAGACATGAGCATATTTCATTTTCTGTGCAATAACTTACTAGATTGGTCAAGTCCATAAGTTCCTACTTTGCCCCATTCCACTGGTGTGGCCCACATGCTCATTTATCTCCTCAAAAAGAACATATGTAATACCCTCTTTGTTATTTAATTAGACTTAGTCTTTCCAAATTTTGTCCATAGTGACTAATTCTTGTTGAACAGGACAAACCTTCACTTCTCACTAAGGATCTCTTACTGAAATGGTTGCTTTTAAGATTTGAAAGATTTCATTGTTATAACCCATCCATAATTATTCACTCTATGCAATTCTTATCTGTGCTGCTCTGAATCTTCCATAGAGAACTCACCTTCCTCTGGATAATTTAACATTTCATGGATGCTAATGGAGCACACAGTTATTCATAGGTTACCTTTTCCTCTCTGGAGAGAGATGTCATGTAAGGCCAAACATAACATGAAAAATGGATTATTAATAAATATCTGTGGGATGGCTAGGTGGCACAGTGAATAGAACACTGACCCTGGAGTCAGGAGGACCTGAGTTGAAATCTGACCTTAGACGTTTAACGCTTACTAGCCATGTGACCTTCGGCAAGTCACTTAACTGCAATTGCCCTGTCTTTCCCCCTCCAAAAAAAAAAAAATAAAAAAAAATATCTTTTGGTGTTAACACTGAAGTATTACTGCAAATAATACAACTGAGTTTTGAAGAAAGACATATTAGTTTTCTCTAGGCCCCACCTCCTTGCTACCACACCTTCATTTTAAATTTATATTTTGAACTTAATCTTAGCAGCAATATTAATTACTGAATTCACTGAGAAATCCAAGTCCTTGACTGCGTGTTTGGGGTTCTTTCGGAGTCCTATTGCATTGCATGATACATAGTATGTGCTCCATAGATATTTTGTACAGATTGATTTTTAAAAACGAAAGCATAATCAGTATTGCAGTGATAGGTGTATCATCACGCTTAACCACTTCAGTTGGACATATTTTCCTCATGGTGGCAGCATGTGTTTTAACAAAGCCTGGAATCAGAAACATAAAATCAGAGCACATTCTCTGGAAAAAAATATAAAATATGCAGGGTCATTCTTTCATTTTTAGAGATGAGATTTTGATACCTCTGAATGTACTAGAAGAAAGATGAATCATTGTGAAACCAATTTATCTGGCAAATTAAAACTTTAACAAGTCAAATGTGCAGAGGTTCTTTCCCCTTTGGTTTTATATCTAGATTTAAAGCCTCTGAATAATCACAGTGGTGCCATTTTTAAAGAAAAACAAGGATTCATACTTGAATTTTATTATTTAATTAAATTACCAAAGATATTTTTGAAGTATTTGCTATTACCTTGAACTATGCAGGGCATTTTAATCATATTTACACTTGCAGAAAATTAGAGAATACCACCACAAATTGTAGTCCTGATTTCTTGGTGTCCTATAGGTCTATGTACTTCCCATTTTACTCTCCATATAACTAGATACAGCTGACAAAATGCAAAACTTGGTTAGATCTCAGGATAGAAGATATGGGACAGAGGGGAGAGAGGGTTGAATTCTTGAATACTGTAGGTTTTCATTGAACTCTTGTTGTTAAAGAAGCAAATAGGTTAACAGGTAGGTATGGTCAGAATTGGAAACAATTGGCCATGACTAAAAACAAAAGCCCAGTAGGAGAAAAGGCAAGCAAGGGACTAACCAGAAGCATGAATAAGCAGCCTTCTGAATGAAGACAGCCTAAGCTTATTATTATTATTATCATTATTATTATTATTATTATTATTATTATTATTATTATTATTATTATTATTTTGCTAGCATAACTAGACTGGAAGAAAAGAGAAATGTTCTAGATAGAGAATACTTGGATTTCAGCACAACAGGAAAATATCTTTCATGCTATTCTTGTGGAGTTTATGGGGAGCTGTTCATTATATAATCATAATAGCTGGCTGGCATTTATATAGTGCCCATTGTGTGCCAGGCACTATTCAAAGTGCTTTACAAATATTATCTCATTTGATCCTCACAAGAACCCTAGGAGGTTGCTGCTTTTATTATAAACATTTTACAATTCTAGAAACTGAGGCAAATAGAGGTTAGGTGACTTGCCAGAGATCATAGCTAGTAAGTGTCTGAAGCTGGATTTGAACTCAGGTAGGTCTTCCTGATTCCAGTACCCACAACTCTTAGTGGCTCAGTAGATATGTGGGTCATTCACTATGTTATGTGATAGTACAGTTAGATGTCCATCTCTAGAGTGGCTACACTATTCTTCCATCCTGTGGCCAATCAGTTCTCTAGTCCTTTCTTTAAAGCCCTTTAGCTACCTTTTCCTGTCCTTCTGCCAAGCTTCAACCTTATTCTCACCTTTTCTTCTCCTTTTATATGATCTCACTTGGTGGTCTCATCACCTCCCATGGATTCATTTATCATCTCTCTGCGGATGATTATTGATTATCTCTGTGCTAATGATTCTCACATCTTATTGAGTCCTGATGTCTTTCCTGATCTCTGGTCTTACATGTCCTTCTTCCTGTTGGACACCTTGAACTAGATGTTCTGAGGACATCTTAATCTCTACAAGCCCCAAACTGAACTCATTACATTTTTCTCCAAGCCCTTCCCTCTTCCTAAGTTTTCTCTTACTGTAAGAGGCACTACTGAAGGGTGGGAAGTAGATGGACAATGGAGGGCTAGGCTAGTAACAAAGGTTTGGGTAGAGCCACAATGAAAGGCTTATGGCCTAATGCAAATGTGTCATCAAGTGATAAGATTTAATCAAAGATCCCAGGTGAGCTCAAGGGGGTTTCCAGAGCCTGTACCTCAACGCTACCACCCTTCTAGTTACACAGTTCTACAACTTAGGTGTTATTCTCAACTCATACACACACTCTCAATCTCCATATCCAGTCATATGAAATTTTTTTTTTTTATCAATTCTACCTTTGTTATCCTTCTTGTTTTCACCTCTTTCCCTCCTCTGATAGTGCTGCCATGCTGGTTAAGGCCCTATTTTCCTCACACCCAGAGTATTACAATATCTTGCTTATTGGTCTCCCTGCTTCACATTTCTCCCCACTTCATTTTATCCTCAACTTAGCCAAAAAATTGATCTTCCTAAAGCACAGGCCTGACCATATCACCCTTTCCCCAACCCCAGAGCCCTTTCAATAAACTTCAGTGCCTCTATATTAATTTCAAATCAAAAAGAAAATCCTCTATTTGGTTTTTAAAGCCCTTCATAATGTGGCCCATTCCTTTTTTCTTTTTACATCCTACTCTGCTCCACAAACCCTGTTCCAGTGATGCTGACCTCCTTGCTGTTCCTTAAACAAGACAATCCATGTCCTGACTCTGCATTTTTACTTTCTGTCCCTCATGGCAGTGAGAAAATTTCTCTCCCTTTTCATCTTTGCTCCCTAGCTTTCCTGCCTTTCTCTTCTGCAAAAAGCCTTTCCTGGGTCTCTCTTAATAAGAAATATGAGTGGAAGAATTGTTACAGTAGTGGAAGAACAGGGTGGTGGACAGGTAGTGCTAGAACCATAATTTCATCCTAACTGGATCAAAGAAGGAATAATGCATGCATTTAGTAGGGTACAAAAGTCTTCTTAAAGTCTAAGGAAATAGGAGGGTGTTTGACAAATATAAAGATTTAAGCTTTTAGGATAAAAAATTCACTGTTTGGCAAAAATTGTTGAGAAATCTGGGAAGCAGTCTGACAGAAACTAGGTGTGATATAAGATTCATAATATACATATACATACATACATACATACATACATATATATATATATATTTACTTTTTGGAGGGCAATTGGGGTTAAGTGACTTGTCCAAAGTCACATGGCTAGTAAGTGTGTCAACTGTCTGAGGCCAAATTTGAACTCAGGTCCTCCCAACTCCAGGGCCATGCTCTACTGAGCCATCTAGCCACCCCCTAAAATGCATGTTTTGCACCAATTACCAAAATAAGGTCAAAATGGATATACAACCTAGGCATAAAGGGAGATATCATAAGTAAATTAGAAGAACATGGAACATATTAGCTACTGATTTTAGGATAGAAGTGTTTTTGCATAAAAAAGAGAGAGCGTTGTGAGATTTAAAATGGATAATTTTGATTACATTAAATTAAAAAGATTTTGTACACATAAAATAATTGTAGCCAACATTAGAAGGAAAGTACAAAATTGAAGGGGGTGGGATCATGGATAGTATCTCAGATAAAGGTCTCGTATCTCACATACGTGAAGAACTTTATCAAATTTATAAGAATATGAGTCATTCCTTGTGGAGGCAAAACTGGAAATTGAAAAGATACCCATTAATTAGGGAATGGCTGAATATGATGTGATATATAATTGTGATGGAATACTACTGTGCTGCAAGAAATGATGAGTAGCCCGATTTCAAGAAAACAAGGAATTACATGAAATAAGGAAGAGGGGAATGAGCAGAACCAAGAGAATGTTGTATATAATAATAGCAATGTTGTTCAAAAAGTAAATGGGAATAAGTAAGCTCTTTTGACTCACATGAGTATTTTAATCAACTACAAAGGACCTATGAAAGAAGATGCTATTCACTTCCAGAGAAAGAATTAATATGTGGAACTATATATTGTAAAGTTTTATACAGCCACACATATACTACCCCATATTTATATATATGTCTGTGTGGATATATGTATATATGTGTATATGTGTATGTGTGTGTGTGTATATTTCTATGTCAGATATTGACTTTCTCTAGTGTGCTGGGGTTGGGAGGGAAGGAGGAAAAATCCTGGAAATAAAATGTAATAAAAAATAATTAAAAATAAAAATAAATAAATACTTGTTAACTTGATTTAGAATTGGATGAATGATCATATCTTAAGAATATTTATTAATATTTTAATATCAACTTGAGGGGAAGTCTGAAATGTAGGTTTTCTTAAATTGGGATCTATACATTTTTAATACATAAATGTATTTTGGCATATAGTTGGTTTCTTTTAAAATTCTATATGACTATTTTTTTGGCACTTAGAATCATTATTCCTAGAAGGTTTCAAAAAACTTCACCAGATTGCCAAAGGGTACCATGACACAAAATTAAGAACTTCTGCTCTAATGAAATATTCCAGGACCTATCCTCAACCTTGTGCTGTTTAATGTTTTATCAATGACTGGTATAAAAGCATAGTTGTCACACTTTGAAGATGAAAAATTATGAGGACTAGTTAACACATTGGAATCTGGAGTCAAGATTCCTCCACCCAAGTCTCGATAAGTTGAACTGTTGGACTAAATGTAATATGAAATTCAACAGAGTCCTACACCTGAGTTTTAAAAAACCAATAGCACAAATATAGGATGGATGATATGTATTGAGGCAACAGTTGTTTGTAAAAGGTCAGAGGATCTAATGGATGATAATTTCAATATGAATTGAAAGTGTCACATGACCATCAGCAAAATAAAGGATAAGAACTGGACCTATAATTTCATTGATATAAAGAACTCACAAAAGAGGAAATTAACTTCACAAATGTATGTTGGCATCTTTTTTGTAGCTACTATTCTTGGTTAGTTAGAAGATTGTGAAGTTAAGAGGCTTGCCCCATTGTCACATAGCCAATATGTTAGTCAAAAAGGCTACCAAAAACTTAAACTGTGGTGAGAGTTGTTCTGTATCTTGCATCATTCAGAAGGCACACTCTGTTCAATTTTAGGCACTGTATTTTAGGAAGACCATTGACAAACTAGAGTGCCATCAATTGAGGGCAATCAGGATGGTTGAAGGGACTGGACACAGTAGCATAAGAGGGTCCATTGGAAAAATGAAATATTTTTCATTTGAAGAGGAGAGAATTTAGGGGAAATCTTATAACTATTCTTGAGTATTCGAAGGACTGCCGTGTGGAATAGGGATTAGACTGCTTTTATAGGAGATCAGAAGGCATACCAAAGATCAGTGTGCAGATGTTTCAGAGAGGTGGACTTCAAGTTAAGGGAAAATGTGTTCACAATTACTGTTGTGTCACAGCAGAATGGATTGCTTCAGGAAGTAGTGTGTTCCCATCAGTGCACAATTGATATATCAATGGCAATTATGGTAATTTTTAATTTCGGTTTTTGTTTTTTGAATTTAGATCAAGAACCTGTAACTTCATTGGCATAGGGAACTCCTAGTGGAGCTGCACCCACCAAAGCAAGCTAGCATTTGCAATGCATAGTCCTAAAGAGTTGCCTAGGATACTGAGATGGCAAACAATTTGCCCAAGATTACACAACTAGTGTTTGTGTGTGGAGGAGCTGTCTTTGTTCTTCCTGATTCTGGGGGCAGCCCTCTATCCAGTGCTCTACAGCACTTTGCCAAATGCTCTCTTAGAACACAAACTTGATGACTCCTCTTCCCTAGGGATGAGATGAGGAAATTATGGCAACAACCCTTCTGTGAAAGGTGATGTAATATGAAGTGATCTTCCAGGTCTTTGAAATCCTTTCTAACTCTGAGGTTCTGGGAGTCGATATTATAATTAGCTTCCCTGAATGTCTTCTACTTTTTACTTTATTCTGAGTTTTGTGCTCTCAACCTTCCATTTCTCTTTACTTCTTCCTGCCCCACCTTCCCTTCCACTGCCCAATCTGTTTATGGCAGACCTGCACAACATATGGCCCACTGGCTGCATGCAGCTAGCCAAAGGATTTCCAGCAGCCCTGAGAAGCATACGGTTGCCATTGTGTGCTCTTCTGTTTATCTTGTGACCCAAGGCAGTCACCCATCATCAGTCTCTCTCCAGTCTAACCTGTCTGCTGCAGGAAGAAGTTGATAAGTTGTGCAGGTCTGGTTTATGGCTATGTTGGATAGAATCTGACTCCCCTAGAAAGTACAGGCAGACCTTGTATTTATGTTTCTGGAAAAGGTGCTAAAAGTGAAAATGATTCAATTAGACTATCTGACATATCGGATATGTCAATGTCACACTGATGGGAACATACTACTTCCTGAGTTGCTTGGATGTTTAAAAACATCAAGCAAGGTGATGTTTAAAAACATCAGGGATACAAAAATCTGTACTAGCTTTGCCAAAGTTGGCTATTACCCAGTGAGATAACTTATATAAAATGCTTCACATACCTTGAAGAGCTATGTAAACATTACTATTATGATGGTGATGAGGATGAGGGTGATTCAATGCCTCCTTACCTCAGCCTTTCACAAGCCTCTAAGGATCATCCCAGGTGCCACTTCCTTTGTAGAACCTTTTGTAGAACCTCTTTCCCTTAATGAAGGCTTATTTGCCTTCCTCAAATTTCCCTATAGCATTTTGTACATTTCCCATTTCATAGGATCATTGATCTAAAGCTGGAAGATCCTCAGAAGATGTAGCCCAACCCTCTTGTTTTAAAATTGAGGACACTGAGGCCCAGGGATGCTCAGTGACTTGCCTAAACAATGAGCATAGGCAGTAAGCAAGTACCGGAAATAGAATCTGAACTTAGTACTCTTTCTAATCTACCAGTCGGCTTTTGTTGCAGTCTACCTTGTGTTCTTTCATATTCTATCTATCTCTTTTAATGCATATTTACATATAATTGATATATTCCTTTTTTGATGAATATTTTGATTAAATGTGTAGTGTTATTGACTTTGAATAATACTTTAAAAAAATGCAGTAGGGTTGTTGAGGGGGGTGGTTCTAGTGGGTAAGAGACTGATTGATCCATAAGAAATCTAATTGGGTAAATCCATACACACTAAACCCTTGGAGTAACAAAAGGAATTTCACAACTCTTAAAATGTATAGAGCAAAGAAAAAGAGAACCAGCTGTCTGAGAGCTGGGGAGTGCTTGGTATTTCCTGGGATGAGGAGGATCATGGAACTGCTTACAGTGGGCACATGACTGACTGCATTTTGTTTTTATTGCAGAAAAGGGTCACCTCCTGTAATGGGAATTGGAATTTGAAGATCTTTTCTGCCCCTTAATAGACCTGGGTGGGGGAGAGGGGGATTTGAAGACCTGCCCTGTTTTAAAAGTAAACTCTGCCCCTGATAGGCTGAATGTGGTTACATGGAGCCTGTGGTGAGAGGAGTTTGCTGGAGGGTGCAGCAGAGCCCACAGGAAGCTGGAAGTCTAAGCCAGAGAGATAGCAGGAGAGAGAGGTGTTCAGACAAGGAGAGAGAGAGGTTTGTGAGTAGATATTGGTCTTGTATTGGTTTGTGGGAAGGCTGAAGGATGCTGTGGCTCTCAGTAATATTATGGCTTCTTAATATCTTTGGTACTATGATGGAATTGGCTTACTGGTTTTCTGATTTGGTTTTCTGGTGTCTGAATAAATTCTTCAGTTCTGTCCTCTATATGGAGAGTTTGGTATATTTTGCATCAAACAGCATGCAAAATTTTAGCCACGGTCATTATTG
>CM053601.1:106990070-107010803 GCA_028646575.1 Pseudocheirus occidentalis | reverse complement strand
CACACAAGAGAGTAGGGGGCATGGTGATGAAAGGCAGGATGACGGAGGGGAGGGCAGGGTCTGGGGGAGGGATGCTGGATGGTCACACTTCAGTAAAGGGACAGGGACAGGGTAGAGAACAGAGTGGGGGGGAGTGATAGGAAGGAGGGACATATGATCACTGTCACAATATGTCCACTATGAAGATGTCCTGTATAATCACACCTACACAGCCTGTATTGAATTGGTTATCCTTCCAGCGGGGGTGGGTGACAAGGGAGGAATCAAAAGAATCTAGAATTTAAAGCTCTGCAATACCTGCAACTAGGAATTAAGGTATACAGGGGCTGGGGTAGGGAGACCCTCCCTGCCCTACCAGAAAGTTAGAGAGCAGACCATGGGAGGAGCTCTACAGTGGGATCACTGTTTTGGGGTTGGGGTAGGGGAAAGATGGGGAGAAAATTTGTAATTCAAAAATCTCATGAAAATGAATGATGTAAACAAGAAAACAAATAACATTTATTACAACTGAAAAAAATAAATAAAATGGAGATAATAATAGCAAAAAAAAAAGATATTTGACCTGAATAATAGACCAAGATGACACAATAATAATGGAAGAGAAGCAAATAATACACATTCCAAAACTATATGTACGTTCAGAATTGGGAATGAATGAAAGCAACAAATAGAAAGATAATATTTTGATTACATAAATTATCCTATCTGTTATAACAAGGAAGAAGGCCATTGGGAAAAAAAACATTTTAGGACCAAATATCTCTGTCCATAGCTTGATATCTAACATATGTAGGCAACTAACAGAAATATATAAGGCCAAACACAAAACCCAAACTGGCAAATGATTAAGGTATAGGAACAAACAATTCTCAAAAGAAGAATTGCAAACTATTAACAAGTGTATAGAGTAATGGTCCAAATCATTAAAAACAAGAAAATTACAAATCTAAGCATGTCTGAGATTTTGCCTTATACCCAATAAACTGGAAAGATGATAACAGATGGGGTTAATCATTGTGGAAAGAGTTATAAAAAGACCAGCATACTAAGACATTGTTAGTGAAGCAGTTAATCACAAAGGCCATTCTGCAAAGCAATTTGGACTTGTGCAAATTAAATGACTTAAACATCCATTTCTTTTTCTATGTCCATAGATCTATGTCCATAGATTCCACTAAGAAGAATATATTCTAAGAAAGACATTAATAAAAAGGAAGTCCCTATATAAAAAACATTTATAGTAGCCCTTGTATGGTAGCAAAGAACAGGAAACAAAGTAGATGCTTACTGATTGATGAATGAATAAACAAATTTTGGTAAATAAATGGAAAATATTTCCATGCTGTAAAAGAAATGCTGAACATGATGATTACAAAGAAGCACATAAAGGATTCTATGAACTAATGCTAAATTAACTAAGAAGAGCCAGGAAGGGGCGGCTAGGTGGTGCAGTGAATAGAGCACCAGCCCTGGAGTCAGGAGTACCTGAGTTCAAATCCGCCCTCAGACACTTAATACAAAAAACTAGCCGTGTGACCTTGGGCAAGTCACTTAGCCCCAACTGCCCTCCAAAAAAAAAAAAGCAAAAAAAAAAAAAAAAGAAGAGCCAGGAAAACAATGTACACAATGACTATAAAAATGGATGAAAAAATAACCACAAAACAGTCTAACTGAATGTTGCAGAATTATAAATACCAAGCTTGGTCCCAAAGAAGGGACATGAGAAGACAATTCTTCTAAGACCTTCTCCTTTGCAGAGGTTGGGATCAGTGGTATAGAGCATCGGATATATTTTCAGATTTTTTTTCAATGTCTTGGTTGGTTTTGCTGTATTTTCCTTGTCTCTTCCTCATTCTTTTAAATTTCCTCACAAAAGATAACTCCCTGAGAGAGGGGAAGGAAAGGATACAGGGGGAAATGTAGATAATGCAAGAACAAAAGATATCACTAAAAAACTATCTTAAAAAACAACAAAAATAGAACATTTGTAAAGTGCATCATGTGAGAAAGAAATGCCTGGAAATCACAGTCCTCTGCTTTGTCTGGCAAACATTTGATGTGAATTTTTTTATTTAACAATTTTATTTAAAGTTTTGAGTATCAAATCCTATCCCTTTTTCCATCCTTGCCCTGTTCTTTCCCTGAGATGGTAAGCAATCAGATATAGGTTATAGATAGGCAATTATGAAAATCATTATCATGTTAGTCATTTTGTACAAGAAGAATAAAAGAAAAGATAAGAGACAAAAGTGAAAATGCGTGCTTTAGTCTGTATTCAATCCATATCAGTTCTTTCTCTAGACAGTATGCTTCATCACTGGTCCTTTGGAATTCTCTTGGATCACTGTATTGCTGAGAATAGCTAAGTCATTCACAGTTCTTCATTGAGCAATATTGTTGTTATTATGAACAATGCTTTCCTGGTTCTGTTCACTTCACTATGCATCAGTTCATGTAAGTCCAGGTTTTTCTGAAATCATTTTGCTTCTCATTTTTAAAGCACAATAAAATTCCATTACAATTACATAACATGACTTGTACAGTCATTCCCCAATTGATAGGCATTCCTTTGATTTCCAATTCTTAGCCATCACATAAAGCTGCAACAAATATTTTTGTACAAATAGCTCCTTTTCACTTTTGTTAGATGTCTTTGGAATATAGGCCTAGCAGTGATATTGCTGGATCAAAAGGCATGCATAGTTTTATAGCATGGTACCAAATGCTCTCCAGAGCAATTAGCATCACAGTTTTCCTACATCCCCTCTAACATTCAGAATTTTCCTTTTTTGTCATGTGAATCACTATGAAAAGTGTGAGGTGGTACCTCAAAGTTGTATTAATTTGCATTTCTCTGATCAATAATGATTTAGGACATTTTTTCATATGACTGTGGTTTCTTTTTCTGAAAACTTCTTGTTCATATCCTATGACCTTTGTCAATTGGGAAATGACTTAACATTTTTAAAAATTTGACCTAGTTCTCCATATATTTGAGAAATGAAGCCTTTATTGGACATACTTGTTACAAAGTTTTCCCTCAATTTACTTCCTCTTATCATTTTGGTCACAGTTTTGTTTCTATAAAAACTTTTTAAATTTTATATAATCAGAATTATCTATTTTACATTTTGTAATACTCTTCATATCGTTTTTGGTCCTAAATTCTTCCCTTGCCCAGAAATCTCTTAATTCCATGCTCTTTTAATTTGATTATGGTATCACCCTTCATATGTAAATTATGTACCCGTTTTGATCTTGGTATAAAGAGTGAGATGTTGGTCTATACTGAGTTTCTGCCATAATGTTTTCCAGTTTTCCCAGCAATTTTTGTTCAATAAGATTTTGTTCCAAAAGCTTGGATCTTTATCATATACTAGATTACTATAGTCATTTACTATAATGTAATTTGTACTTAATCTATTCCACTGATCCACCACTATATTTCTTAACCAGCACCAGATTGCTTTGATTATTGCCACATTATAACACATTTTGAGATCTGGTGTCACTAGACCACTTTCTTTCCCTTTTTTTTTTCATTGAATCCCTTGATATCCTTGAGCTTTTGCTCTTCCAGATAAATTTTGTTATTTTTTCTAGCTCTATAAAATAAATTCTTTGATATTTTGGCATTACCCTGAATAAATATATTAATTTAGGTAGAATTGTCATGTTCATTATATTGGCTTGGCCTACCCATGAGCAATTAATATTTTTCCAGTTGTCTAGATCTCACTTTATTTGTGTGAAATATGATGTGCAATTATGTTTATATAGTTGCTGGGTTTGTCTTGGCAGGTAGATTCCCAAGTATTTTATATTGCCTACATTTATTTTAAATGGAATTTCTCTATCTCTTGCTGCTGGACTTTGTTGGTGATATATAGAAGTGCTAATGATATATATGGGTTTATTTTGTATCCAACAACTTTGCTAAAGTTTTTAATAATTTCAAGTAGATTTTTAGTTGATTCTCTATGGTTTTCTAAATATAACATCATATCATTTGCAAAGAGGGATAGTTTTATTTCCTCATTGCCTAAATCTAATTCCTTTCATTTCTTTTTCTTCTCTTCTTGCTGTAGCAGCACTTCTACTAAAGTATCAAATAATATAGGTGAAAATGGGCATCCTTGCTTCATTCCTAATTGCACTGAGAAGGGTTCTAGTTTATCCCCATTATAGATAATGCTTGTTTGTAGTTTTAGATAAATATAATTTATTATTTTAAGATACGCTCCATTTATTCCTATGCTCTCTAGTGTTTTTAATAGGAATGGGTTCTGCATTTTATCAAAGGTTTTTTCTGCATCTATAGAGATAATCATATGATTTTTGTTGGTATTGTTACTGATAATGTCAATTATGCTGATAATTTTCCTAATGTTAAACCAGCCCTGAGTACCTGGTATAAATCCCACCTGTTCATAGTATGTGATCCTTGTGATATATTGCTGTAATCTCTTTGCTAGTATTTTATTTAAAATTTGAGTATCAATATCCATTAGAGAAATTGGTCTATAATTTCCTTTTTCTTTTTTGGCTTTTATCAGTTTGGGTATCAGCACCATATTTGTGCCATAAAAGGAATTTGGTAGGACTCCTTTTTTACCTATTGTCCCAAATTGTTTAAATAGTACTAGAATTAATTGTTCTTTAGATGTTTGGTAGAATTTGCTTGTGAATCCATCATATCTTGGGGATTTTTCTTAGGAAGTTCATTGATGGCTTGTTCAATTTCTTTTTTCTAAGACTGGGTTATTTAAGTATTTTATTTCTTCTTCTGTTAATCTGGGTAATTTATTTTTGTAAACATTTATCCATTCCATTCAGATTGTCGCATTTATTGGCATATAACTGGGCAACATAGCTCCTAACAATTGTCTGAATTTTCTCTTCATTGGTGGTGAATTTACCCTTATCATTTTTGATACTAGTGATTTGGTTTTCTTCCTTTTTTTAATCAAATTAACCGATTGTTAACCAATTTTATTGTTTTTCCCCATAAAACCAGCTTCTAGTTTCATTTATTAGTTCAATTGTTTTCTCATTTTTAATTTTATTAATCTCTCCTTTGATTTTCAGGATTTCCAATTTGGTGTTTTGTTGGTGATATATATTTTTTTAATTTGTTCTTTTTCTAGTAGATTTTTCTGTTTGTTTGTTTACTTTTTGCTTTTTTTGTTATGTGTCCAAGTCATTGATCTGCTTTTTTCTCCATTTTATTAATGTAAGCAATTAGAGATATAAATTTCCTCCTGTGTACCACTTTGGCAGCATCCAATAAATTTGGGCATATAATCTCATTGTTGTCATTTTATTTAATGAAATTATTGATTGTCTCTATGATTTGTTCTTTGACTCATTTCTTTTAGGATTAGATTATTAAATTTCCAATTAATTTTTAATCTCATTTTCTATTGTCTATTATCAAATGTAATTTTTATTGTGTTATAATCTGAAAAGAATGTGTTTACTGCTTCTGAAGCTCTGCAATTAGTTGTGAGGTTTTTATGTTCTGATACATGGTCAATTTTGTGTAGGCAGACTATTGAGAAAGAGGTATGTCCCTTTCTATTTCCATTCAATTTTCTCCAGAGATCTATCATATCTAGCTTTTCCAGAATGTATTTACCTCCTTAACTTCTTTCTTGTGTTTTTTTTTGGTTAGATTTACCTAGTTATGAGAGGGGAAAATTGAGATCCCCTAATAGTATAGTTTTATCTGTTTCCTCCTGTAACTCATTCAACTTCTTTAAATATTTAAATATTATACCATTTGGTGCATATGCATAGTATTGATATGATTTCATTGTATATGGTAACTTTTAGCAAGATATAGTTCCCTTTTATATCTCTTTTAATTAGATCTATTTTTGCTTTTGCTTTGTCTGAGTTTATGATGTTACTCCTGCTATTTTTTGCCTCAATTAAAGCATAATACATTCTGCTCTGGTCCCTTACCTTTACCCTTTGTTTATCTCTCTGCTTCAAATGTCTTTCTTGCAAACAACATATTATAAAATTCTGGTTTTCAATTCATTCTGATGCAAACTTCTGTTTTATGGGTGAGTTCATCCCATTCACATTTATAGTTATGATAACTAACTTGTATTTCCCTACATGCTATTTGTCACTTGTGTATCCCCCTCTTTCTCTTACACTCAACCTTTTTCCTCCTCACAAGTTTTTTACTTCTGATCACTGCCTTCCCCAGTATACCTTCCCTTTTATCAATCCCCATTCCCCCTTTTATTATCTCCATCCCTCTCAACTTCCTTATAGAATAAGATAGATTTCTCTCTCCAACTAAGCGTGCATGTTATTTCCTCTTTGAGCAAATTTTTATGAGACTAAGTTTTAAGCTTTGCTACTACTACTCCTCTCCATCTTCCCCTCCATTATAATAGCTTTTTCATGCCTCTTTTAGGTGGAATAATTTACCCCCATTTGATCTCCACTCCTCCTTCTTCTTCCAGTGTAATTTTCTTTTTCCTCCCTTTATTTCATTTTACTGGGAGGAGGAAATATCAGTCCATCAGTCACCTTATATCCACCCCTTCTGTCTACAGAAACTTCTCATTGTTCTTATAGTAGTTAAATTGTTAAAAGTTATAAATATTATCTTGCCATATAGAAATATAAATTTTAACCTTGTTAAATTTCTTATGTTTGCTCTTTCTTGTTCCTTTTTCACTTTTTTATGTTTCCCTTGAGTTTTGTATTTGGAGACCAAATTTTTATTCAGCTATAATCTTTTAATTAGAAACACTTGAAAGTCCTCTATTTCATTAAACATCCATTTTTTCCCTGAAAAATTATATTCAGTTTTGCTGGGTAAGTTTTTCTTGGTTGCAATCCTAATTCCTTTGCCTTCCAGTATATCATATTCCAATCCTGCATAATCCTGATTGTAGCTCCATGATATTTGAATTGTTTCTTCTTGATTGCTTGTAATACTTTCTCATTGATCTGTGAGCTCTGGAATTTGACTGTGGTAGTCCTGGGAATTTTTATGTTGGGATCTCTTTCAGGTAGTGATCAGGAGATTCTTTCAATTTCTATTTTGACCTCTGGTTCTAATTTACCAAGGGAGTTTTCTTTGATAATTTATTTCTTTCCATTTCTTCTTCCTTTCTTCCTTTGTCTCTATCTTTCTTTCTTTTTGATTGTGGCTTTCAGGTAATCCAATAATTCTTATATTACATCTCCTGCATCTATGTTCTAGTTATTTTTTCCAATGAGAAATTTTACATTTTCTTCTATTTTTCATTTTATTTTTTTATCATATCTTGATCTCTCAGAATCATTAGCTTTCACTTACTCAATTCTAATTTTTAAGGAATTATTTTCTTCAGTGAGCTTTTATACTTCCTTTTCCTTTTGGCCAATTCAATTTTTTAGGGAGTTATTTTCCTCAGTTATTTTTGTATATCTTTTCCCATACCATTGACTCTTTTTTCATGATTGTCTTGTGTCATTCTCATTTCTTTTTCCAATTTTTCTCCTACTTCTCTAATTTGCTTTTTTCCAGGAATTCTTTTTGAGCCTGAGACTAAATTACATTTTCTTTGAGACGTCACAAGTAGCCATTTTGATACTATTATCCTGTCCTAAGTTTATGTCTTGATTCTTCCTGCCACCATAGTAACTTTCTGTAGTCAAGCTCTTTTTTGTTTTTTGCTTGTTTTTCTGCCTTTTTGTGACTTGGTGTTTTATGTGAGAGTTGAGCTGTGGTCCTGCACTGTGCCAAGCAATTTGTGCTGGGTCTCTGGGTCTTACTACTGGCTTTCAATGGGCTTCAGGGCTTAGCTGCTTGCTTTCTCTGCAGGGCAGGCTTCCCTTCTGACTTGTTATGTTGTTGAGACTCCCTGTAAACCTCCCCTAGGGGTGGGATTTAGCTGATGAACTACTTCACAGGTAGTAATTTGTTGTTGGGTAATTATAGTAACAGAGTCTTTATTGTGTCTTGCACTGGAAGAGGGATCTTGTTATTCATCTGGGGTACTGTTGCTATGTTGCTATAGAAACAGGGTCTCTCTGCTGGTAAGCCCTAGGGTTGGGATCTGGTTTTGGTCTAACCCTGCATGGGGATTTATTACCAGTTGGCAATGGGGTCGTGTCCTTGATCATGGCTTGTGTTGGTGGTGGGGTTCCTGGTGTGGGGCCTTGCTGTTGGATCACCCCAGGCTTGGAGCCTTGCTGCAGGTCCCCTGCTGTGAAGCTAACTGCTGCTGCTGATCTTGGATCTACCTCTCTTCCCACTCTAGTGAGATAGACCTTTCCTGTCAGTCTGGTAAGCTGCTTCCCCACTCCCAGAAAAGTTCTGTGGTGGTTTTCTAATTGTTTGGAGGGGGATTTGGGAGGGCTTGAGGGGGTTCCATCCTCACTCCACCATCTTGGTATTGGAAGTCCTGATTAAATTCTTCAGGTCTTTTAAATCACATGTAGGAGAATATATTTTTTGCCTAAGAATAAAATTATTTGCACCAAATACAGGTGCTGGTAAAATATCAGAGTTTCAATACTGAGAATAGATTGGTCTCAGCTGGATTCTTCCAAGGTCTTTTTCCCCTGAACATTCCACATCACATATGAGCCAAAGGTCATTTAACTCTGCTCTACTCCATAAACGTTTACTGGCAACAGCAAATTAGGTAACAGAAGTCAGCAATGTGCCTATCATTGAAAAGAAAAAGAAGACTCTCAGGTGATATATTAGAACCAAGTTGTGTTATAGGTCCTATTCTCTCCATTTCACTGCATATTGTTAGAAATTTAGTAAAAGGTCAGAAGGAAAATCATGTTTTTGAGGGAATTCAGATTGAATTACATTTCTACCCATGAAAATAGTTAGCAATCTGTTTCCAGTGACTCCACACTATGCATTGAAAAGGACACATGAAGGAATATTTTATCTAGTTGTTATAATCCAAGCAGAATATCATATAAAGAAAAATTTCTGGGATAGCATTTTTGAGTTCCTGTTTTTAGAGGTGGTATGGTATGGGTAGGAGAATACACATGGATTCTATAGTCAGAAGATAGGTTCAAGTCCCAATTCTGCCATTTGCTGGCTGTGTGGGCAAGTCATTGAAATTCTCTGAGTCTGTATTCTCATTTCAAAAACAGGGAAAATAAAATTATGACTTTCCTGGTTCATTATGAATTGTTTTTAAATATACTAATGAAGGGAATAGGGAGGAGGAACAGAAAAAGAAGGTAGAATGAAAGGACTATGTTTGACTCCTGTTAAATGAGCCATTTGGATAATAAAGGCTAATGTAAAACCTTCACTAAAATAGCATTTTAGAAAACATATTTGAAAGGGTGTCCCTGTGTGAGATGGAAAGAAAATGTTTCAATCAAGAAGCTAACAACTTAGAGAATGAGATAAGATACATACACATAAACTAAAAGTTAGCTAACAATATTAACAAGACAATATTATTAAGCATCACACAAACATCTGTTCAGATTAATGAAGGGGGTCAGGCAGTACAGAATAGCTGCTGTCTGAAAAATGATGAGTTATTCAAATCCACACAATTCAAATTGCCAGAGAGATTTATAAAAAATCAACAACAAACGTGAATATAGCTATATTATTTTTTATCTTGTAACAGGTAAAACTATACTGAGCCAGTTTCTGCGTTTGATCTCCCAGCAACAGGAGAAGAGAAGGTCATCATGGGGAGGAAACCTCAGGAGCACAGTTATGCAGTGGGTATGGCTGAATCCATGTTAGATTCATATTCAGTCATTTTTACTAGGTTCATGTGACATTGTGTCAATCACTCTCCTGTGGCTACAAATTACATTTCAAGGAGCAGCTGAGCATGCTAATAGAATTTCAAGCTGGTAGTGGTAATAGAGTTTACAGATGATAATAAGTGAATCATAAATACACACAGAAAACATATTACCACTTCTCTAGGCTACATCCACTGCCACAGTATTTGCAAAAGATAATGCACAACTTAATAAAATGTGCTCAGGATCCAGACCAAATGAAAATGAGTAAAACCTAAACAATAGACAATAAAGGCTAGTGAACATTTCTAACTTCCTAGGGTCATAGCCATCACATTTTAATTAGGTATTTGGAATTGTAGTTTTAGAACTTCCACAATAGAATAATAATGAACTGGATCCAAAGGATCTGAGCATGCTCTGTCATTGTCCTCTGTTCCCAAAGTTGCTTTTGAGACCATTTCTAATGAGATAAAAATAATCATTTTTAGGAGGGGGTTTTGTTTTTTATTAAATAAATTAGATTGCCAGAGTTCATTATTGTGCATATGCCTAAGGCACATAATGTTCATTTGGGAGTTTGCTTGCACAGTTCTTCCACACAGAAAATCTCAGTCCTTTTAGAATTGTGTTTATTTTGACAAAATGAGGAACAAATAGAAGTATAACCAATGATCTCAAGCTTTAGACCAGTGGTTCTCAACCTTCCTAATGCCGTGACCCTTTAATACTCATATGTGGGCGTATCTACATGTGGGCGAACCCACCTGGAGACAGATAAAGTAGCAGTGTCTCAGTTCCTAAGACCATCGGAAATATGCATTTTCCAATGGTCTTAGGCGACCCCTGTGACCCCTGTGAAAGGGTCGTTTGACCCCCAAAGGGGTCTGTACCCACAGGATAAGAACCACTGCTTTAGACTCATATAGACTATATCTAATCCTGGGAGCCAGCTTTAAAAATCTCTCTCTTTACCTCTTCATGTCTCCCCCTGGAGTTTATTTTGGAAAATCCATAAGGATCCCTAACTCCTGTATAAAAAAGCACTCAAGGAATAACAGCTGCATATCAGATACACTGTAGCTTATATTTCACTGCAGAGAAAATATAAAAGGCACAAATGATTCACAGGAGTCTAGAAAAAAAATCGATACAATATTACTCCTCTGTGATAAATCTTCATTTTCCACTAGTCCTTCTGATTCAGTATCATCCTGTAGTTTGAACACCTCCAACCAGGGAAATACTTTGGACTGCTGGACTGGCCATCTCTTTTCCCTTTAAACTTTCACTATTCAAATAATTCACTATGATACCTAGGAGTGGAAGAGGGATTTCTGGCAAAGCCCCAATCACTTGCTTCCTCATACAGTGTCTTTAGTCTCTTGCTGTTGCTCCTCACCCAAAAATACTTCTACATAAATGCTCCTCTCCCCTCTCCAAGAGGCGCACTGCTCAGGAACTTCTGCTTCTCTGGAGAGAAGTATGGATAGAAAAACTCTAAAATTTGGGATTAGGCAACACCAAGGCTGGAGAAGTATTGTAGCAAGCAGCCCAGCACACCCAGGATGGCTGCTAGCACAAGTTCTTTGATCTGCTTTTCTGAAGGAAAGACGGCTTCAAATGAGTCAATAATCTTACTTTAATGAAACAGATAAGTAGGAAATACAAGCAGAGAAATAAGCAAAGGTATTCTACAGACAGGGCTCCAGCTGTCTGAACAAAGTAACACTGCCACCTACATACACTACCAGATTGGGAAAGTACAAATATCTGAGTTGTCAACATCTGAGTACTGGGGGCTCTTAAAAAATGGCTACTCAGAATCCCATCCAGGGAATCAAAAGGTCGTTCTCATAAGCAAACCACCAAAGTAAAATACCAGTTTCCCAGTATATATAATTTTCAACTACTAAGTTCAGAGCCAGAAGGCTCAGTGCCTAATTAACTTAGTAGGAAAAGATGTGAAAACCTTCCTACAAGCAAGTCTCCCCTAAGGAAGCTTTCCTTTAGGCAAGTTCCTCCCTTAATGGGTTCTATGTGACTCAGATGTATCACATCTGTATGCACACTGTATACACACATGTATACACATTCATATGTATCTCAGATGGTTTGGAGCTCAAAGCAGTAAGACATCCATGACTGACATGTGGTCACATAGGCCTATTAATGGACAGGAAAGATCTACTTATTCCATTAACATTATGAGAAGCCCATTAAATCTCCCTTTTCTAGCCAGAAGGCTAGGTTTCAAGACTGTAAATTTCATAAATACTAAAGATACTATCTGTAAGAATTCCTCTATAAAGCTTTAGGAAATCACATATTCAAAGTCATGTGGGTAAATAAATGTTGGATTATAATCCATGGCAGCCATGTTATTCTGCAAATACTTCCCATATTTGGGGGGGTGAGACTGGGGTGAGGAGTGGAAGGAGAAGGAAGCAAAAAAAAGGGCAAAGGTAACCAGAATTTTCCTCTCAGGGCACATGTGCAAATATGTATCTACACACACACACACAAATATCCCTACGGTGCTCTCTTGACAAAGTTGGATAGACAAAGGTAAAATGTAGTTGAGAGTTGTTGATGGAAAAAACCATCACAAAAGAGATAGATTATAAAAACTTCATTCTCCAAGAGTCTTAAGCCAACTGATTCATTTTGAAAGTAGCCCTAGTTAATAAAACCCATCCCCTGAAAGGTGGCAATGGGTTGTTCCAGATCAATCAATTTATCCCTCTTTGATGAGTCAAAAGTGAAAGCAAGTAACTGAGGCTTAATCAGGAGTGGGGATTTTTGGTCTAAGAAGACCTTTAAGAAAAGGGTCACTGATAGGTATGTACACATTATCCGTTGGGAGATATGTTCATAAAAACAAAGCAAAGCTTCATTAAAAATCTAAAGCAAAGCTCATTGTTCTGGAAGCTTATTAAGTTGAATGGAGATCTCCCTTTAAAGCAGAAAGAACAGCCAAATAATATAAAATTAATATGAAGCCAAGTATAAAGGAAAGCATGGAGGGATATCAAATCAGGTGGAATTATTAAATTGGACAAAAACCAAACAAACCCAGAAGTATATTCATGGTAGTGGGGGAAAATTACAAAATCATCTCTCTGTATTAGGAATGGGAGAAAAGGAGACCTGAATGCAGTTCCAATCCCCCTTTCCCTCCACCGCTGGGATATACAGAAAAAGGATAGGCACCTTGCTATACATGATCGATAGAGATGGTTGTGATTAAAAACTCTGTATTTTACATATAACTGATACAATAAACTTCAGTACCCATAAAGGGATGAAGTCAGAGTTATCATTGATCCATAGCACTATTGCTAGGTCACTGGATCTCTGTAGTTTACGTTCCTACTGGACCAGGAAGCTCCAGAAACTAATAAGCCAACCTAGGAATATAGGAATAGACTTCTCCAGTCTGAAATTCTACTTCAGATCTGAAATGGTCACAAGTCTCTGTGAAGGTAGGCAGACATATTAACAGTATGATTCTTCAGGGGTTAGAAAAAATCCTTCTAGAATCTCCACATTTCCCCTACCATTCATGTCATAGGTATGAGTAATTCCCTCAGTAATTCACAGCACTCGTTAGGGTTTCTTAAAGTCATTGTTCATTTTAACTGGGTCAAGTGAGAAAGCGTGTTACAAAAGTAGAGACAAAACATTCACTAGCTTTATAAAGCCTTAGTAGGAATAGGCGTATCTGATTTTAGCCAGTCTTTGTCACCTATGAGGGAATAATGATACAAAAAAGGTAATTTTTTATGATGGAGGGATATTAGTGGATATGAGATATTAATGCAAATTGCTCTGCTGCAGTGGAGGTTTCTGGGACACCAGAGAAAAATGCTTCCTACCTGTGCCTGATATGAAGTCAGAGAATATGGGCTCGAAACCTGGTGCAACTGCTTACTACTCACAGAATCTTGGGCAAGTCACTTATCCTAGTTGGGTCTCAATTTCCCATTCTGCAAAAAGAAAGGGTTGAGTTAGATTATCTCTAAGGTCACCTTCTAGTTCTAAACTTGTAATCTTCTGGGTATGGGAGTAACTCAAAATGACTTAATGGGGAATACCAAAAAGAAGGCTTAGAGATATGTCGAAGATGAGTTTAATCAACTTCACAGTTTTTCCTAGGACCAATGCTGCCTTAAGATGGTATTTTTAATGTTGCAATTCATACACTATATATTTTTAAATTCAAAACAAATGATCATGTGCAATGTTTTGCCATTAAGAGAACTTTAACCATTGCTTCCTAGCAAATCAAAGATAACAGATATTTTCACTGTTTTTACAAGCAGTGTGATCATTGGTTGACCAAACAATTAGACTGATGGTGATCAGTTCTGTCTGTGACTTTTTTTCTGTTCTTTAAAATAATCAAATTGGGTCAACAATTCTACAAATCTTTTCCTTGTGAATGGCAGTTCTAATCAGTGAAAAAAATACAACCATTCATTAGAACAATTGCTCTTTATTATTTCTAACAATTTTCTCATTATATGTATGTGTTCATATTTATAATTATACATTATAGATATCGATATAGCTATGGAAGTAGAAGTAGAGATATGTTGACGTAGATAGGATATGGCTATAGATGTAGATTTATTTGGTCAGCACCTGTTATATCACTATCATTCATGTTATAGAAACACTCTCCATAACTCATTTGTAACTAATGGTCTTAGAAAGCTGGCTGGGGCACTGAGAGTTTAAGTGATTTGTTCATAGGCATACATATAGTTAATGTGTAACAAGGCCAACTTTCTTTATACTATGACACTCCCTCTCAATAAACAGACAGAGAACCAGGCAGAGATAGAGATATATGATATAGATAATAGACTAGATATAAGTATAAAATAGATATATCTAATTCCAAAGCAGGAAACATTGCATTAAATTTGTGTGCTAGAAAGAGAAGTAAATGCATTTAGTTTATATATCCTTTGGCTTTCAATATTGCTTATTTAAAATGGGCACATAGTCATTTTGGGGCACCTGTTAAAAATGTAACACATTTTCCTACTGATTTCAGCACCATACACTAGTCAAAGTGTTACATTAAAATTTACAAAGTTCTCAAGCTTAATGAATTGAACATTCTTGGGAGTGCACATATTGGAATTCTTCATATAATTTGTATTAATATATGTACATATTTTTCATGAGTTGATAGGCTACAATGTGAAGCTGATAATACTATTGGTGTGGAATTCTTAATCTCTGAACATTATTATGTTAAAAAGTCAGAAGTGAAAGCTACTGGATCAAAGCAGAGTCTCAGAAACTATTTTGTTAGCAACTCCAACTCTCACAGTGATTTGGCTCTCTGAGTATGGCTTCCCTTCAAGATTCTAGAGATACCCCTGAGGGGCTGTAAATGACTTTCTCTAATGCTATCAACTTGAGCCCCTTTCTGGTGTATTCTCTTTAATACCAAACACCAGTTACTCATATCATTGATGTACTCCAGTAATAACTCCCCAATTTCATTTAAATAATTAATATCAAATAACTTTTACAAATGGATGTTTACAGAATTAGTTGAGAATATACTTGTCGATGAATAAATTGACAACATATGTTGCCAATAAAACTGATAATGTGATGACAAACTCACGTAAGTTGATGACTATAATTCTAGAAAAGAAATGTCATAATGTCTAAGAATAAAAACTGGATTAAAAGTTTCAGTACATGTATACAAGTCAATTTATCTAGTATTTTCTCAGAAATTTACTAGGCATCCATTTCCATTGCCTAAATTTATCACCTTTGAAAATAATTCTAATGAAGTTTGAAAAAACATTACTTTCAAATTTTTACAGTTTCACATGTATACCATCTTTTTCAACTTTGCATGCCCTTGATGTGTTTTTATGTCCTGAGATCACAATACATGCCTTTTGCTAATCTATTTTGGAATTAATTCCTATCCACAAATTTAGCACAGTGTCGTCTGAGTTCACTGTGGCAGCTGAGTTGCATTTTCCTGGTGGAGATGACATCTGATCAAGTTTGGCAGAAGATGGTTTCACTTTAAAAATAACTCATTCTACTTCAGTTGGGAATTTGGACAATTAATGAGCCAAATATGTATCTTAAGTATCTGGCCCAAGCATGGATAGCAGTAGGATTTAAAATGCTGCTATGAGAAGAAAAGCTCTGACGGTTTATATCTAAGCAGGTCAGGACATAAGCTCAACTAGATCAGCCAAGGTAATATCCAGGCAAACAGAGTTCATAGACTCTCTAGGTGATTCAACAAGAAAGTTCTAGCAAGCATAACTGAACTCTCACTATAGGACAGTGGGCTATCTACCCTGATTTATACTTCCTGCTAAGTTAAAATTGATTCCTGCCAGAAGGATATCAGAAACCTATTCACTAAGGTGGGTTCAGAAATTCTAACAATGCCTTCCAATAAAAAATGTCAAGGGATTGTGTCAGTAAATCTTAATTTCTTACTATTAAATAAAATGAATGATTTGCTTCCTCAATGAATTCCTTTTTTCCCCTTTTCTAGGCATTCTATTCATTGGATTTTTGTGCCTATTTTACCATTTGGCCTATTCTGTCTTTTAAGATGTTATTTTCTTCAGGATTTTTTGAGCCTCTTTTACTAAACTATTGACTCTTTTTTTCATTATTTTCATGCATCACTCTCATTTCTCTTCCCAATTTTTCCTCTATCTCTCTTACTTGATTGTCAAAATCCTTTCTGAGCTTTTTCTTGGACTGAGACCAATTCATATTTTTCTTTGAGGCTTTGTATGTAGTAGTTTTGACTTTGTTTTTTTCTGATGAGTTTGTGTTTTGATCTTCCTTGTCATCATAGTAACTTCCTATAGTCAGTATTTTTTTCTGCTATTTGCTCATTTTTCTAGCCTATTTCTTGACTTATAACTCCATGCTAAAGTGAGGCTTTGCTTCCAAAGTGGAAGGGCCACTGTCCCCAGCTTCAGAGATTTTGTGCAAATGTTTTCAGAGATAATTCTGGGGACCTGTAAGGTTTAGGATCTTCCAAGGTAATATGATCTAGGGAGAGTTATGTTTACTATTCTCCTGGACTATGCTCTGTTCTGTGAGTAGTCACAAGCACTCTTTTCCATCTTGGAACTGTAACCAGGGTCCCAACTCCCCTGTAGCCACAAGCTCCTTCTTACCTTAGATGGAGATTCAGGATTGTGACCCAGATCTGAGTATGGGCACTACAACAGACTCTGTGCAACAGAGTCCCAGTGCTGGCAAAGGGACCCTTGTAATCTTCTAACAAGTTGTCTGACCCCCTAACTGTCTGTGGGTTGAGCAATCCAGAAACCTTGAGAAATCTGGAAACTACCACTGATTAACCCATATCCCCCCATACTCCATAAGGCCTACTGATGATTTGCTGGGACACAACCTTCATGGACTGTGTTCCATTTTCACCCTAGTGCAACAGACCTTTCCTGCCAATTTTCTAAGTTGTCTTGCACTAAGAAATTGTTTCACACATCCTTTAGTGGGTTCTACTGCTTCATAATTTGTTTTGAGGCATTGTTTAAAGGTGTTTGAAGGGGTTTTGTGGAGACCTCAGGTAAGTTCCTGCCCTCTTCTCCACCATCTTGGCTCCATCCCCTCAATGAATCCTTTATCAATGAACTATTGACCACATCTAGTGATCAAATATTCTTCTTGTTCTTCTAAATAGCACCTCAATCTTTTGTTATATCTAAATTAAGCATGTATAACCTGGAAGTTCTAATTATAAAGAATGTGCAGTAGTAAAGTAAGATGTTGCAGCAGAGGTGAATGACATATCTTTAATTATAAATCTCATATGGTTTCCGATAAGGTCTCTAAATGGATAGAAATCCTATAATCCCTCATAGCACTTTGTAGTGTCCCTGTTGTGCTATTAGACAAGATGGTAATTAACTTAGTCACAACTCTAATGGCTGAGCTCTGAGTTTATTTGTGGCCCAGCTGCTATCAGCATGGGGTACAAGAATTGAAGAGTTTAGATTTGTATTAGGTTCTACCAGAAATCAATCCCTTCAATCAAAACTAAGACTGACTCTGTTCAGGAGTATAACTATAGGAAGCAATGATTCAACTAATTGCAACCTAGAAAATGAATGCAGAGGATTTTCTTTGGGACATCACCTGTGGTTCTTTGTGCAGGTGTTTTAAATGTCTGCCAAGGCAAATGGAAGGATAAATGCCTAAAGAAACCCAAATCAGCTATATAGCAACTCCCTCGGTGAATACAAAACATGTAATATTTGTCCAAACTAGCTAAAAACAAATCTTCTTCCCAGTTTTTAGGGATACGAAGGTTTGGTGGGGGGGGGGAGTTTTGCTAGTAATTTGAATGAAAAATAAATATAATTACATTTTCAGCAGTTTGACTGTGGAATAATGGTGAGTCATCAATAGGCCATAGGAATTTTAAGACAGGTTTGGGTTAGTATGCTAGAGAACCAAACTTTTGAGGGGCTAGGTTAAAAGTTAAAGTGAATATTTTGAGGATTTGTCTTTTCTACTTGGTCCTCAGTAAGTAGGACTAGGGGCAAAGGGTAGAAGCTGTTAAGAAGCAGATTTGGATAGGAAAAGCTTTACAACAATTAGAAGTATATAAAGGTAGAGTTGAAAGCTTGGGGAGGTATTGAGCTCTTCCTAAGGGTATTATGGAGCCAGCTTGTACTTGTTCAAAAGAACTTTGTGTTGAATTTTTGGTGAGAGCATTTACACCTTGGAAGTTAGCAAATGCTATGAATCAATCAATATTTGTTGTTTACTATCTATGTGGCACGAAGTGCTAGGGATACAAAGAGAGAAAAAGGATAGTATTTGCCTTCAAGGAACTTATGGAGGAGACAACATGTAAGCAAATATGTATGAAAAAAGTCATATATAGTGTAATTAGAAATAGCAGAGGGAAGGCCCTCAAAAGAGGGAAGAGGGTTGTTGAAGGATTCCAGCAGGAGATTAGATTTTAATTGGTCTTAATGGAAGACAAGGAGGTTGGTAAGCAGAACTGAAGAGATAGAATATTTTGTGTACAGGGGACAGCTAAATAAAATGCCAGGAACTGTGAGATGAAATGTCTGATTCATCATGGATTAACTAAGGATATTGAAAAAGAATATATGTTGGGAAGTAAATGTTTAAAAAACAGAAGATGGCAGCATAGAAGTAACAAGGTTCTGCAGCTCCCACATAACCACCTCAAATATCTATAAAATATGATTCTAAACAAATTTTACCACTCCAAACCTCACAGAAAAATAGAGAAAATTACATCTCCCACTGAAGGCAGCTTGGCAGGAAGGGCTCATCACAACATGCTGGGAGCCAAAATCAGCCCACCCTGAAACCGTGGCTTGGCCCCAGGGTGGCCAGGACCAGGCACAGCTAGAGCCTTTGGGACCTGTAGCAGTTTCCAGAATTATCAAGCCATAAGAAACAAGGACTAATTGAAAGATCAGTGGAACTCAGCTAAAGTTGGGGGAGAAAAGTGGTCCAGCTTCCAGGGCAAGGAAGCGGCTGAAGCAGTGGCCCTGCAGCGGCCTCCACATGGCTGCTTAAGAGCTCCAGGCATGCAGACTGCAATGGGGCCAAGTGATTGTTCAGAGGCTAAATGCTCTTATGTTGAGTGGCCTGGATCCAGATCGTGGTCTTGGGTGGTGGTCCTGGGGTGCATTTTTAGTGAACCAAAGCTGGGGGAGGGGCTGCAAAAAAAGGCTGCCTCTCAATACCTCTGACAGCTGCAAAAACTCCAGCCATTTGGGAGTTTTCCCCTCTGGAAGTAGAGTTCCACAGAGCTAAAAAAAAAAAATCAAGTAAGTAATTGACTGGCAACATGAACAGGCAAAGGAAGCAAAGTAAGAACAGCAACCAAACTTTAGATTCCTTCTTTGGGGACAAAATGGATCAAACTGTGGAACAGGAGGAAGACAACGCAGTCGGAACTCCCACACCAAAAAGTTCCAAGAAACACAAAGACTGCCTAAAATTCATAGATCAGCTTAAGAAGGATTTTGAAAACCAAATAAGAGAAATGGAGGAAAAATTGGGAAAAGAAATGAGAATGATGCAAGAAAATCATGAAAGAGAGTCAACAACCTGACTGAAGAAAATAACACCTTAAAAAAATAGATTAACTCAAGTGGCCCAAAAATCCAATGAGGAGAAGAATGTCTTAAAAAGTCAAATTTGCCAGATGGAAAAAGAATCTCAAAAGCTTTCTGAAGAGAATAATTCCTTCAGAATTAGAGTGGAGCAAATGGAAGCAAATGACTTTATGAGAAATCAAGATACTATTAAACAGATCCAAACAAATGAAAAAAAAATAAAAGGCAATGTGAAATATCTCCTTGAAAAACCACTGACATGGAAAGTAGATCCAGGAGAGAAAATTTAAAAATTATTGGACTACCTGAACGCCATGATCAAAAAATGAACCTAGAAAGCATCCTTCAAGAGATCCTCAAAGAAAATTGCCCTGATATTTTAGAACCAGAGGGCAAAAGAGAACTTGAAAGAATTCACTGATCACCTCCCCAAAAGAAAATTCCTAGGAATGTTATAGCCAGGTTCTGGAAACCCCAGATCAAGGAGAAAATATTACAAGATGCCAAGAAGAAACTATCTGAATACTGTGGAAAAACAATTAGGATAACCCAGGATCTAGCAGCTTCTACATTAGGGGATCAAAGGGCCTGGAATATGATATTCTGGAGATCAAGGGAGCTAGGACTAAAACCTAGAATCACCTACCCTGCAAAACTGAGTATAATGTTCCAGGGAAAATATGGTTATTCAGTGAGGTGGACTTTCAAACATTCTTGCTGAAAAAAATAGAAGTGAACAGAAAATTTGACACTCAAATACAAGAAGCATGAGAAGGTAAACATGGAAAAGAAATCATAAGGAACTTATCAAATTTGAACTATTTACATG
>CM053601.1:106959954-106989570 GCA_028646575.1 Pseudocheirus occidentalis | reverse complement strand
TTCTTTAAAGTGTTGTTCTCTTCAGTCAGGTTGTTGACTCTCTTTTCATGATTTTCTTGCATCATTCTCATTTCTCTTCCCAATTTTTCCTCCACTTCTCTTATTTGTTTTTCAAAGTCCTTTTTCAGTTGATGTATAGCTTCTAGGCATTTTCATCTCTGTGAAACTCTGCTTCCCGGGGGGAAAGCTCTGTTCCAAATTGCTGGGGTTTTCCCAGCTGCCAGAGCTATTAGGGGGGTGTTGCCAGTCCCCCCAGCTTTGGCTTGCTGAAAGCGCTCCCCAGGACGACCACCCTAGACCATGATCCAGTTTCAGGCTGCTCAATGCAAGAGCACTTGGCCCTGATCAAAAGATTCAGCCCCCCTGCGGAGTCTGTAGGCCAGGGCCCCTGAAGTAGCCCAGTAGGGGCCACTACTGGTTTCAGCAGTTCCCCTCCTCCACTGCTTCCTTGCCCTGGGGGCAGATTGGCAGAACTGCTTTTCTTCCCCCAAATTAATTTTCAAAGTTTCACTTTCACTTTCACTGACTGTCTAATCCTGGTTTGCTGAATGTGAAGATTCCCTCAGGTGCAATAGATCTGCTTTGAAGTAGACTCAATCTGCAGCTTGTGAGGCTTGGCTCCTCCTGACCACCCTGGGACCTGGTCTGGCCACGGCTGCAGTTTTGGGATGGGCTGGTCTCTGCTCCGGGCTCGATCTGCCCCTTTCCTGTCCAGTTCCTCATGCTTTGGCAGATGTGGAGGTGCAAGATGCTGTAGATCCTCTCCTCTGAAGACTGGCTGTGGTGCGGCTTGGCTCAGCTCAGCCCACCTATTTCCCACCACCCTGGGCCTGGCCATCGTCTCGGCTTCAGGCTGGGCCAGTCTCTGCTCCCTGCCGAGCTGCCTTTAGCGAGAGATGTGTTTTCTGTATCTTTGTGAGTCTGAGAGTCCTAGACTCTGTCTGGGCTCATATTTTATGGGTGTTTAGGGTGGCGGTGTGGGAGCTGCGGGACCTTGCTGCTTCTATGCTGCCATCTTGGCTCTGCCCCCCTAAATGTGCTTTCAAAAGCTGTTAAATCCTGGTAGAACTTGTCACTATGTGACTCTGAGCAAACCATTGAATCTCCATTTGCCTCATTTTCCTCATCTATAAAATGAAGACAATAATAATATGTAACTCTCAAGGGTTTTGTGAGAATCAAATAAGATAATGCTTGTCTAAGAATGGTAAGTTAGGAAATAAAAGTGTTGTTCATGTTAAGTAAGGTGACAAGAAGAACTTTAGGGTAGGTTAGATCCAGTTAATCCTGGACATTGAACCAATGCCAACTGCTCAGCAATGATTTATTATGGTCCTACTATATGACAGGCATGTGATGAGTGCTTGGGATATAAACAAAAGGTAAAAGAGAAACAAAAAACTGCCTCTACTCTCAAGAAGCTAACAGTTGAATGTGGGAAACAGTGTACAACCAAGATATATAGCATAAAGTGATGAATAAATAAATAAAATAAATATTAGGGGGATCATAAATCCCAGGAGTTTTGGGAAGCTCAAATGAGATAAGGGATGTAAAGGATTTTATAAATATTTAAATGCTATATGAGCATTAGCTATTATTGTTGTTTTTGTTACTGCCACTACTGCTGCCACTGCTCCTTTTTAGGCTAAAGTTGCTAGACCTCAGTGTGCTGGTAAATTTTTTTTAAATTTTTTTTTTCCTTTTTGGAGGGCAGTTGGGGTTAAGTGACTTGCCCAAGGTCACACGGCTAGTTTTTGTGTTAAGTGTCTGAGTTCGGATTTGAACTCAGGTCCTCCTGACTCCAGAGCCAGTGCTCTATTCACTGCGCCACCTAGCTGCCGCCAGTCTGTTGGTAAATTAATTCCCTGAGCCTTCTATTTCATTCCTGCTGAGCTCAAGGAATGTCTATAAAGCAATGCAGAGGTGTCTTGGTGACAATGAAAAATGTTTGCACTATTATGTTTAATCTTCATTAATTAGAACTTTCTTACATCTAGACAATAAACGAACAATAAACTAAACCCATATTTGTAGTGATTCTTTGGTAATATTTTTACTTGTTTTGTTAAATATTTCCCAATTGCATTTAAACTTTAAAACTTTAAAATAAAACGTTCATTTAAAAAATTTTGAGGTCAAAGTTCTTTCCTGCCTGGTTTTGCTGGGTCAAATAGTATGCTTAATTTATTGCCCTTTGAGTGTAGCTCCAAGTTGTTTTCCAGAAAGGTTGGACTATTTCACAATTCTACCAACAATGCATTAGTGTCCCAATTTTTCCACATCCTTTTCAGCATTTGTGATTTTTCTTTTCTGTCATGTTAAGCAATCTGAAGCATGTGATGTGGTATCTCAGAGTTGTTTTAATTTGCATTCTCTAAACAATACAGATTTAGAGTATTTTTTTATGTGATCCTTAATATCTTTAATTTCTTCCTCTGAAAAGTGCCTATTCACACATATCCTTTGACAACTTGATCAATAGAGAATGGCTATCATTTTTATACATTTGGTTTAATTCTCTTATATTTGAGAAATGAGACATTTATCAAAGGAACTTTGCTTTAAAGCTCCTCCCTATTTTTCTGCTTTCCTTCTAATTTTGGCTGCATTCATTTTGTTTATGAAAACCTCTTTTAATTGAATGTAATCAGAATTATCTGTTTTATTTACTGTGATCCACTCTTTCTACTATTTGGTCATAAATTCTTTACTTATCCACAGATCTTGTAAAAAAAATTCATGCTCCCCTAAGTTACTTATTAAAACCACCTTTTATATCTAAATCACTCAGCCATTTGACTTTTGTTTGGTATATGATGTGAAATATTGGTCTATACCTAGTTTCTACCAAACTGCATTCCAGTTTTCTCTGCAGCTTTTGTCAAATGACTATTTCTTGCCTCCAAAGCCTGGATCTTTGGGTTTATAAAACATTAAGTTACTATAGTCATTAACTGCTGTGTATTGCTTATCTAACCTATTGCACTGACCCACCACTCTGTTTCTTTGCCTGTACCAGATTGTTTTAATGATTACTGCTTTATAATATTTGAAATCTTTTATAGCTAGGCTGTCTTCCTTCACATTTAAATGTTTGCTAGAATTCAGCTCTAAACCCATCTATTCCTTGGAAATTTTTCCTAGTTTATTTATGGCTTGTTTACTTTCTTTTTCTGAGAATGATTTAAGTATTTTATTTTCTATTCTGTTAACCTGAGCAATTGGTATTTTCATAAATATTCATTTATTTCACATAGACTGTTAGTTTTGCTCATATATAATTGAGGAAAATAACTTCTAATGATTGCTTTAACTTTATCTTCATTGGTGGTACATTCATCCTTTCCATTTTTGAATTTTGTTCAAATTTGTTTTTTCTTTCTTAAAACTGAATTAACTGAAGGTTTATCTGTTGTATTGTTGTTGTTGTTGTTTTAAAATTGAACCAGCCACTAATTTAATTCATTAGTTAAACAAATTTTATTTTTTACTTTCAATTAAAAAATCTCTCCTTTGATTTTTAGGATTTCCATCTTGGTGTTTACTTGGGGATTTTAGATTGCTTTTTTTAGTTATATGTCCAGTTCATCTATTTATTTTTCTCTCATATTGATGTATGTCTTTAGAGAAATAAATATTCCCCTTGGTACTGTTTAGCTACACCCCACAAATTTTAGTATATTGTCTCATTGTTGTCACTATCTTTAAAGAAATAGATTGTTTCTGTTTTTTATTATTTAGTTACCAAATAGTTTTTAGTCTGTGTTTTTGATACACAGCTCTTCATTGTAATTTTTATTACATTATGGTCTGAAAGGGGTGCATCAAATATTTCTCCTTTTCTGAATTGAGTTGTGAGGTTTTTATGTCCTAATTTAAGATTAGTTCCAGTGAAGATATCATATATAGCCCAATAAAAAGTGTACAGAAATCTAACCATAAAATTAAAAAAATAAAAGAAGTTAAGGAGATGGATAGGATGTTAGAAAAGTTACAGATGATAGATTTTTGGAGAAAACTGGGTGGGAATAGAAAAGAGTACACTTTTACTTCCTACTTCCTTTTTGGGTAAGATAGATTTCTATGCCCACTTCTGTGTATATATGCATTTTCCCTCTCTGAATCAATTTAGATGAGAGTGGGGTTCAAGCATTGCTACCCCACCATTTTCCCTTCCACTGCAAAAGCTCTTCCTTATGTGTCTCTTTTATGTAATAATTTTATCCATTCTTCATTTCCTTTCCTTTTCTCCCAGTTTACCATTTTTTCTTGCTCATTAATTTTTTTAAATAACATATCAACATAATCAACTCAGCCCTATGCCCTCTGTCCATAGAGAACACTTTTTTGGGGGGGGTGACATAGAATACTTTTAACTTTCTTAATATTGTTCAAATTTCTTAGGAGTTACATGTATCATCTTTTCATGAAGGGATATAAACAGCTTAATCTTATCAAATACCCTATGATTTCTGTTTGATGTTTATCTTTTTATGTCTCTTTTGAGTCTTGTTTTTGAAAGTCACATTTTCTATTCAGTTCTGGTCTTTTCATCATGAATGCTTGAAAGCCCCCTATTTCATACATGTTCCTTCTCCCACCATCCTCCCAAAGGTTTATACTTACTTTGTTGAGTAAGTTATTTTTGGTTTTTGAGTTCTGGAACATCATATTCCAAGCCCTCTGATTCTTTAATATGAAAGATGCTACATCTTGTGTGATACTTTCTGTGGCTCTGTGATACTTAAATGCTTTTTTTCTGCAAGTTTGAAGTATTTTTTTTTCTATTTGGGGAACTTTGGAATTTGGCTATCATATTCCTGAGAGTTTTCATTTTGGAATCTCTTTCAGGTCGTGATTGATGGCTCATTTCCATTTCTATTTTATCCTCTAGTTCTAGGATAAAATTTATAACTTTTTAACTTCCTGAAAGATGAAGTCTAGAATCTTTCTTTGATCATCAATTTCAGGTAGTTCAATAATTCTTAAATTATCTCTCCTTTAGTTTTTTTCTAGGTTAATTGTTTTTATGATGAAATATTTCAAATTTTCTTCTATTTCTCACTCTTTTAGCTTTGTTTTATTGTTTCTTTATGCCATATGGAGTCATTAACTTCCACTTGTCCAATTCTAATTTTTAAAAAAGGATTTTTTCAATGACTTTTTGCACATCTCTTTCCATTTAACCAATTTTTTATTTTTAAGGAGTTCTTTTCATCAATGAACTTTTATACCTCTTTTATCACTTGGCCAGCTTTGTCTTTAAGGTTATTTTCTTCTTTTTTTTTACCAAGCTGTTAATTGCCTTTTCATAATTTTCTTCCCATTCTTTCATTTCTTTTTTACCATTTTCTGACCTTTACCCCTCTGATTTTGAAAATATTTTTAGAGAGTACTCTGGGAAGATGACAGAATTAGTCAGAAAACTTTCAGCTCTCCAAATGTCCTCTGCAAAAAGACAAAACTTAGCTTCACAGCAGCAGAAATAATCATGGGGTAAAGCAGTTGTCCTCCTGAGACAATTTGAGAAGACACTGAAAAAGACCCAAAGGGGCAAAGTTTCAGGTTGAGTGAAGTGCAGACACCCCCAGTCAACTCTGCAGAATTAACAAACAGCAAGTCCTGGGAGCAGCTGGGTTGAGAGGCAGCCTCAACCTTAGAAAATTCATTTTGCAGGAAGTATGGGGGTCTGATGGCTGAGTAGAAGATTGAAAAACCTTCCCACATTTGAGAGATATACCAAGAACACGTTTCAGGGAGAAAGAGTTATCACACAGCTGGTGAGTGCTATAGCAAGGGGAGAGGACCCTGTTGGCTGTGGACACTTGCAAGAGAGTAGAGTCCCTGGTTTCAGTTCTGGGGCAGAGAGGACACCTGTAATTTGCAGCCATGAGGGGGACCATGGGGAGTAAGATCATTTGTGGGGACATTGTGGCTGGAGGCCCTTGCCATGACTTTAGAGATGAGAACTCAAAGTTGGGCCCTGAGACAGATCTCAGAAAATAACAATAGGAAATATCTGAGACTTGAGGCATCATTCCCTATATCTTGGGACCACAATTTGATTACATTAATAGCTGCTACAAATAAATTAATGACTGAATGAATAATTAAATGAATGAATGACTAAAAATGAGTAAACAAAGGAGAAAGAACTCAACCATAGGGAGTAACTTTGGGAATAGAGAAGATTTGGGTTCATAGTCAGAGGAAGATAATGGTGCTAAAAAGTCACTCATTTTTCAATGACAGACATCAAATAATCCCCAGCACAAAAAGATTTATTGGAAGAATTCGAATAGGACTTGAAAAATCAAGCAATAGATATTGAGGAAAAATTAGAAAAAAAAGAAATCCAAGAAAATCAAGAAAATTATGAAAAGAAAGACAATCTACTTGAAATAGAAAATAAAAAAAAAACTAAAGGAAGAAAATTATTCCTTAAAACAAGAATTGGGCAAGGGGAAGCTAATGACATTCTAAGGCACAAAGAAACCATAAAACAAAAACAAAAGAATGAAAAAAAATGAGAAAGTCAAACATTTGATCAGAAAAATAACTGATCTGGAGAACAGATCAACAGATCTAGGAGAAATAACATAAGAATAATCAGATACCTAAAAGAAAAATATGATAAAAAGAATCAATACAATATTACCAAAACTTATCAAGGAAAATTTTCCTGAAGTTCTAGAACAAGAAGGCAAAACAGAAAAAAAAATTACTCATCACTACCTGAAAGAGATCTGAAGGAAAACATGCAATAATATTTTTTCTTTTTTACTCTTTTGAAGGGGAGAGGGCAGGGCAATTGGGGTTGACTTACCCAAGGTCACACAGCTAGTATGTGTGTCTGGGTCTGGATTTAAACTCAGTTCCTCTTGTCTCCAGGGCTGGTGCTGCCACTGAGCCTCCCCAACTTGCAGTAATATTATAGCCACATTTCAAAGCTCAAGGATAAAAATATTAGAAGTAACAACAAGAAAAAAAAAATTAGTATCATGGAGCTACAATAAAGACTACACAATACTTAGCAGCTACTATGTTGAAGGATCATAGGTCTTGGAATACTTTACTCTGTAGAGCAAAAGAACTGGGATTACAGTCAAGGGTAACTTACCCAACAAAATAAAGTGTCACCCTGAATGAAAAAAGATGGGACATTTAATGAACTGAAACACTTTCAGGTTTTTTGTGATAAAATCCCCAGAACTTAAGGGAAAATTTGACATATAACATCCAGGGGATATATAAGGTAAATATGAAAGACCAAATATATGAGGTCAAGTTATTTACTTCTTATATGTGAAAATATGATCAGTTACTTTATGATTGTCATTTATATTTGTGTGGTTTGAAAGAAAGACTTGGGCTAAGCTGAGTATGATGGGGTGATTCTAAAAAAAAACTGTTGGTAGAAAAAAAGGATTAATCATCTCATAGAAATGAGGCATAAATGGAAAAACTGAAGGCAAAAAAGAAAATGGGGGAGGGTGGGTAGTGCTGGAACCTCACTCTCATCAGGAATAGGTTAAAAAAGGAAATACACACATATATACACACACATACATACACACATATACATACATATATATACATATATTTATAGTATGTATTTGTATACACACATAGTTTTATATGGATATATAAAGGCCTTCTAAATTCAGAAAGAAATAAGAGGGCAAGGGGATAGAGTGGAGGAAGAGGATAAGGAAGGGACTTTTATAGGGGTGAGTTGGTTAAGGAATAGGAAGCCAAGGTAGTAAATAGAAGTAAAGCAAAGGAGTGAAGAGAGATAGGCTAAATAGGATGAGAAGGCTAGTGAGGAAAATTAGGAAGGAGAAAGATACATAACAAGTAACTGTAGCTTAGAATGTGAATGGGTTGAATCTACCCATAAAAAAGAAATAGATAGCAGATAGAAAATTTGAATTCAACAATATGTTCCTTTCAGGAAACATAAAATTGAGAGTTACAGAAGAAGGTAAACTAAATGACAGGAACAGAATTTATTATGTGAAAAAAACAGGGATAGTAATCATGATCTCAAAGTTAAATTAAAAATAGATTTAATCAAAAGCATATGTGTCAGCAATATTATTCAATATAACGTTAGATCATTTAAAATGCCTAGAGAGCATAAAATGCCTTAGCATATACCTGTCAAAACAGATACAGGAACTACATGAACATAAGCATAAAATACTTTTTATACAAACAATCTTAAATCTAATTAACTGAAGTAATAGTTATTGTTTATGGGTAGGTAAAACCAATACAACTTTTAAAATGACAATTTTACCTAACTAATGTATTTATTCAAAGTCATCCCAATAAATTACTAAAAAAAATATTGAGTTAGAAAAAAGTAATTACAAAGTTTGTTTGGAAGAGTAAAAGGTCAGAAACTTTAAAGAAACCAGGAAAAGAGATGAAGAGGAAGTATTAGCAGTATCAGACTCTAAACCAGTGGTTCTCAACCTGTGGGTTGAGACCTCTTTGGGGGTCAAATGGGGTCACCTAAGACCATCCGAAAACACATATTTCCAATTGTCTTAGGAACTGAGACACCACTCCTCTATCAGTCTTCAGGTGGGTCTGCCCACATGCAGATATGCCCATGGACAAGTATTAAAGCATTGCAGCATTAGGAAGGTTGAGAACCACTGCTCTAAACTATATTATAAGGGAGAACATTGTAGAAGAGTAAAAAAAATATTTTTCTTGTATTAATAGAACCTGTATATCCAAGAATAGAAGGAATGCAAAAAGTTGGGAAAGAACTTTAATAGACAATCAAATAGGATGTGATTGGGTTGGAATACTGTTGTGGTATAGGAAATAATCAGCTGGTTGATTTAGAAAAAAAATGGAAAGACTTGAACCTATGAAGGAAGATGCTATTCACCCCAAGAGAAACAGATGATGGGTGGAAATAAGCATAGTAGTTATACATAGACATAGACATAGGACATATGTATGTACAAGTACGTATGAGTATATACGCATACATGTGTATGTTTATAAATATCTCTATATGTGTGTGTATGTGTGTATATATGTATATATATTCACACAGACACCAACACAGATGTGTGTGTGTGTGTGTGTGTGTATCTTCACATTTAATTGTAGCCTTCTTTAGAGTAAGGAAGGGGGAGAATAAAGTGAAAAATGCACAGTGGAAAACAAAAGAAAACCAACAAGGAAGCAAAGAAAATCTGGGCAGCTTTGAAAACAATATGTAGTGTTTATAATATAGGTTTTCTTGAAAAGGGAATTCATTGTTTTATATTGAATCCTCTCTTATTGTATGCTGTGTACATGACAATGTTTTTTGTTTCTCTTTTCTGCTTTTGTATTTACTTTTAAAAGTAAACAAAATATTAAATAAAAATAAGTTTTTAGCTCTTTCTGGAATTCTTGTTGGGATTGAGTTCAATTTATACATACATACATACATACATACATGCATACATATATATATGTACAGGGAATATATATATATATGTATATATATATATATATATTCCCCTTTGAGGCTTTGCTTGTAACTATTTTAACATCATTGTCTTCTTCTGTGTTTTGGTATTTCTTGTCACCATAGTAGCTTTTTATGGTCATGTTCTATTTTGCTCTTGTTTACTCAGTTTTTCAAACTATTTCTTGACTTTGAATTTTATGTTAAAGTTGGGCTCTGTTTCATGTGGCGGGGGGTGGGGAGAGGGAAGGATTGTTACTCTGCCAAACTTCAGTATTTTTTTTTTTGCAAAATCAATAGAGAAGTTAGGAAAAAGCAAGGTCTGGGGAGGAAGATAAAGTTTTAGACATATTGAGTTAAATATATCTAGGAAACATCTAGTTTCAAGTTTAATAGATAGCATGAAATTGTAGGCACGTGTGAGTTTAGTGAGAGATACATAGATCTAAGAATTCATCTCCATACAAAAAAATGATAATTTAATTCATAGGAGCTTTTGAGATAACCAAGTAGAATAGTACAGAGGGAGAAGAGGGAGCAGGAAAGAACTTTGGGGGACACCCACTGTTGTCAGCACCACCTGAATGGAAATCTAGCAAAGTAGAAAGAGAAATGGTCAAATAGGTAGGAAGAGAACCAAATAAGAACAATGTTAGGAAACCCTGGGAAAAAGACATTATCTAAGAGAAACAAATGATCGACCATGTCTAAGACTGCAAAGAAGTTAAGGAGCAAGAGAAATGAGAAATGGATATGAGATTTAACATTTAAAAGAGAACTGATAACATTTGAGAGGGTACTTTCAGTTGAATAATGTGCTCAGAACACTAGATGGTAGAAAGTAATGAAGAGAATGAAAGAAAAGGAAATTGAGTCACTGATTGTAGGCAGCCTTGTTAAGGAATTTGATCACAAAAAGGAGGAAAGATATAGGATGATAACTGTCAGGGATGATAAAATCAAATGAACTTTTTACAATTATTTTTTGAAGATAGAGGAGAAATGGGTGAGTTTGTAGCTAGTAGGAAAGCAGTCCAGTAGACAGGGAGATATTGAGAGTGGGAATGATGTAAAGGGTAATGAGCCAAAGTTGGCAAGATGGAATGGAATCATTTGTGTACAAAGAAGGTTTTGCCTTAGCAAGAAGAAAAGCCATCTTTTCATGATAGATTTGAAAGAGATTTTAATAGAAAGTATCTGAATGATGTATTAGCTGAGAAGGTAGGAAGAGGGAAATTTATGAGATGATTGAGGAAGTATGACAGCGTTTGGGGTACAGGTATGCTGACTGACATAGTGAATTGATTAATGGATTATAAAAGGATTAACTTGATATAGTGAGGGCCTTGTTGAGATTATGTAACATAAATTTGGACATGAAAGTGGATGTAGCATGGTCTCATGATTTTCTAAAGTGTCATTCATCAACATATGAATAGGAGAGAAGGCAGTGAATGGTAGGAGTAATCCAAGTCTGAGGCTTGGTAGAGAAAGATTTTTGATGGGCCAAAGAGGTAAAGACTTGAGAAAAGTGGGGCAATGTGTCATTGAATTGGTTGATAAAGGGACAAAAACATGAAAGGGAAGAGAATTAGTCAATGTAGAAGTTATGGTCTAGAAAAATATTGAGGGGAGGAGGATTTAGATATTGCAGTGATGATAAAGAGCAGAGATTGGGTTTAAAAGGCAGAGAGAAATGGAATGACAGTAGATTTGGATCAGATAAAAGAATTTTAGAATTCATGAATGTAGAGGTGGGATAGCTGTGGATGATGGCAAGACCAAGGGAATGATTATCTCAGTATATAGTTGATGTTGTCAGGTGGAAGATTAGGTCATGGGACATGAGGAAGTTGAGGAATTGGGAGGTTAGGATGCCTGTGGGAGTACCAACATGTTTGTTTAAGTCCCTTAGAATAACTGTAGGAGTTGGGTAGGAGGGAGACCATGATTCAGACACTAAAATAAATGAGAATGGTTTTGAAATATGAGGACAGCTCCCACCAATATCTTGATTGGATAGTAAGTATGAACTGAATAATCTTCAAAGGAGGAGAGGTTGCTGAGTTACAGTGGTAGGAGATCCTAGAAGAGACAAAGGGGAGCAATGAATATTCCAACATCCCCTCTCATCATTCATGATGAAACCGAAGAATAAATAAAACTGTAACCAGTGCTTGAAAGGGTGGCGAAGAAAGGTATTATTAGGAAAGAGTTAGGTTTGAGTTCATATATGAAGGTAGAGATGATAAGAAAGGAAAAGGTTCAGGATGAATGCAAATTTGTTATCTATGGAGCCAGTATTCCAGAAAAAAAGATTTATAAAAGTTACAAATAAGCAAGAATTAAAAAAAATATTAAATGAGTAGAGAGTAGAGACAAAATTGTGGCATAGAAACAGGAAATTCTGTGAGTTCCCCCAACAACCACCTCAAATACCTATAAAATATGGCTCTAAACAAATTTTAGAGTAACAGAACCCACAAAGTGACAAAGAGAAACAATCTCACACTGAAGGCACCCCAGCAGGACTACAGGAAGGGTCCATCACAGCTTTCTGGAAGCAGGGAACAGTCCCTTGTGAGACACATGGTCTTGGCCCCAGGATGGCCCTGACCAGCAGCGGCCAGAACAGACTTTAGGAGAGTGAATCACCAGCACCTTGGGTGGTATCCAGAGTCCTCAACCCATAAATGCCAAAGAGCAAATAAAAGGTCAGTTGGGAACTCTGTTGGAAAGGGAGGGCACAGTCTGGCCCCTGCCACCAATGTGAGAGGTGTTGGAGTTGCAACAGCTGAAGCTACTGCCTAGCATGGCTGCTTCTATAGCTCCTGGCCTACAGATTGTAGGTGGACCAAGAGACTTTTCAGAGAGCAATTGCTCTTGCTTTAACCTGCTTGGATCTGGATTGATGTATTGGGAGGAGGTGCTGGAGTGCAGGCCAGGCTTGTAGGGGCTGTAGAGAGGGCACCCAACTCTACTAAGTTCTTGACACTCTTGTAGGCCATTTTGCTACAATGGACAAAGACATGATCACTTTGCTTTCCAAACTAATGAAGACCAAAGCTTATCTTTGGTTTCTTCTAATGATTTCAGTCTAACGCTGCATCTTTTTTTGGACACAGGATAGAAGATCTCAGGATTAGAAGGGATGTTAGTTTTCTTGCCGAAGAGGCCTAGAAAGACTTTCCTAAGGTCAAAAATTTGAGAGAAATTATTATAGTAGTGATTATTATTATTAATAATAATAATAGCTCACGGGGCAGCGAGGTGGTGCAGTGAGTAGAGCACTGGCCCTGGAGTCAGGAGGACCTGAGTTCAAATCCAGCCTCAGACACTTAACACACACACACACACACACACACACACACACACAAAACTAGCCGTGTGACCTTGGGCAAGTCACTTAACCCCCAACTACCCTCCAAAAAGCAAAAAAAAAATAATAATAGCTCAGGCATCTGCAAAAACCCCAGTGATTTGGGACAAAGCTCTCTCCACTCTGGAAGCAGAATTCTACTGTGGCAAAGAGCTCAAAAGTCAAGTAATTGACTTGCAATGTGAGGAAGCAAAGCAAGCTGAGTAATCAAACATTAGATTCCTTCTTTTGGGGACAAAAAGGATCTAAGCATGGAGTGGGGGGAAGACAACAAAGTCAGAACTTCTGCATCAAAAGCTTCCAAGAAAAATATGACCTGGTTACAGGCCATGGAGAACGTCAAGAAAGATTTTGAAAATCAAGTAAGAGAAGTGGAGGAAAAATTGGGAAGAGAAATGAAAATGATGCAAGAAAACCATGAACAGTGAGTCAACAATCTGACTCAAGAAAATAACACCTTAAAAAATAGACTATTTCAAATTGCAAAAGAGGCCCAAAAAAGCCAATGAGGAGAAGAATGCCTTACAAAGCTGAATTTGCCAGATGGAAAAGGAATTTCAAAAACTCACTGAAGAGAATAATTCCTTAAGAATTAGTTTGGAGTAAATGGAAGCTAATGATTTTATGAGAAATCAAGATACTATAAAACAGATCCAAACAAATGAAAAAATAGAAGGCAATGTGAAATATCTCATTGGAAAAAGCACAGACCTGGAAAATAGATCCAGGAGAGACAATTTAAAAATTATTTTACTACCTGAAAGCCAGGATCAAAAAAAGAACCTAGAAATCATCCTTCAAGAAATTCTCAAGGAAAATTGCCCCAATATTTTAGAACCATAGGGCAAAATAGAAATTTAAAGAATTCACCAATTACCTCTTGAAAAATATCCCAAGAAAGAAAACTCTTAGGAATATCATAGCCAAATTCCAGAGTTCCCAGGTCTAGGAGAAAATATTGCAAGCAGCCAAGAAGGAACAATTTTACTTTTGTGGAAACACAATCAAGATAACACAAAATCTAGCAGCCTCTACATCAGTGGTTCTCAACCTTCCTAATGCTGCGACCCTTTAATACTTGTATGTGGGCGTATCTGCATGTGGGCGGACCCTCCTGAAGACGAATAGAGGAGTGGTGTCTTGGTTCCTAAGACCATTGAAAATATGCATTTTCTGATGGTCTTAGGCAACCCCTGTGACCCCTGTGAAAGGGTTATTCAATCCCCCAAGGGGTTGAGACCCATAGATTGAGAATCGCTGCTCTATATTAAGGGATTGAAGGGCTTGGAATATGATATTCTGGAGGTCAAAAGAGCTAGGATTAAAACTAAGAATCAGCTACCCAGCAAAAATGAGTATAATGTTTTAGGGGAAAATATCATCATTCAATGAAATAGATGACTTTCAAGCATTCTTGATGAAAAAAAGAGTTGAATAGAAAATTTGATGTTCAAATACTAGAAGCAAGAGAAGCATGAGGAGGTAAACAGGGAAAAGAAATCATAAGGAACTTATTAAAGTTGAACTATTTACATTCCTACGTGGAAAAATTATAATTGTAACTCGAGACTTTTCTCAGTATGAGGATAGTTGAAGGGAGTACATATGTACTTATATGTTTACATAGGAGTTTATATAAATTTACATATATTTATAAAGGAGAGTATATATGCATATAAATACCTATATGCATGTGTGTATATATGTATACATGTATGCATAGACAAAGGGCACAGGATCAGTTGATTAAGAATGGACAGTATCTAAAAATAAAATTAAGAGGTGAGAGAGGAATATAATGAGAGGAGATAGGGAGACACAGTATAAAGTAAATTATCTCACATAAAAGAGGCAAGAGCAAACTGTTACAATGGAGGGAAAGAACAGGAAGGCAAAAGGGAATGGGTCAACCTTATTCTCATTGAAATTGGCTTAAGGAGGGTACAACATGGCATACTAAACTGGGTATCTTACCCTACAGGAAAGTAGGGGGGAAGGGGATTAGAGGGAAGATGATAGAAGGGAGGGCAGATTAGAAGCACACACTTTTGCAAAGGGACAGGGTCAAAGCAGAAAACAGAATAAGTGGGGGACAGGATAGGATGGAGGGTAATATCGTCAGTATTTCACAATATATCTTCTATGGAAATGTTTTGTGTAAATACACATATATAACCTATATTGAATTGCTTATCTTCCCGGTAGGGGAGGCTGATGAGGGAACAAGGAAAAGAATCTGGAAATCAAAGTTTTAAAATAAAATGCTAAAATATCATCATCATCATCATCATCATCATTATTATTGCATGTAACTGGGAAATAAAATATACAAGCTATGGGGTATAGAAATCCATCTTGCTCTATTAGAAGGTCAGAGAGGGGATGGGGGAAGGTTATAAGAGAGAGCAGATTGGGGAAAGGAGTACTCAGTAGGATCACTATTTTGTGGTGGTGGGTAGGGGAAAGACTTGGAGAAAATTTGTAACTCAAAACCCTGTGTAAATGACTGTTGAAAACTAAAAATAAACTAAAAAAATTAAATGAGTATTTGTTGATTTATTGAGTTAATATATGCAAAGTATTATTGAGGGTCCCAGGATGTGTAAAATGTGACCCTTTCACTTAAGTAGCATACAGTCTAATTGTCAAGACATAACAACCGTCTGAAAAACTAAAAAGAAAACCCAACAAAACATTTCAATAATAGTTGAAATAAACAAAAGATCTATCAAGACTGTGGTTAATCTAAAAAAATCAAGTCGTGTAATATAATGGAACCCATTAATCTTTTTTTAAAATCAAAGGTAAATAATTTACTTTCATTTATGCTTTTCCTCCCTGCTTGAAATTATTAGTTTCCTTGGTGATCTCTTTGCCTATAATTGCTGTACCATTTATTATAGGGTCCAGCAACAAAAGGCAATATTTCAGAAATTTTCTTGCTTAGACATCAGTTCAGCCATTACTTAGCTTTAGAAGCTCCCCATCATCACCTAGGGTGCATATTTATCTTTTAAGGAGTTGATGCCACAATGCTCAGAAAAATGAATAAAATATACTTTTGTTCATCAGTATATTGCTAAAATTGTCCTTTAATAGTTCAAGGATGTATAATTTTCTTAGTGTGATTATTCTTTCTACCCATGCTAACTGCAATTTGAGTATAGCTTAGTAGGTAGTCTTTAAAAGTTCTTGTGGTCAAAAAAATTGCCAGCCTGTGACAAAATTGATGAAAAACAACTTCAAATGTATATTCTATCAGCACCTGCCATTTAGGAGTACTACTAATTTTGGGGGGAATTTCGTAGGTTATAAAATTTCTGTCCATTTAAATACACGTGATGACAAAGGGCTTTTCTATTCTTTTCATTCCGTTTCTGAAATTGGCTTGAAGCAATTGGAACTATGTTATTAATTACTACATTTTTCATATCTTTTGAGAAATACTGAGACTATATCTCCATCAGGTTAATAATCATATGAAAAATAATGTATGTGTATATGTTCACACAAATGCACATATACATATGTGTATGTTTGCACCAGGAATATTTGCAGCAGAATTGTTTATGATAAAGAAATTAGAATTAATATACATGCCCAACATTTGGGAATGGCTGAACACATTATGACATATGAATGCAATGTGATATTACTATTCCATAAAGAGTGATGAATTTAAAGAATTCTTATCAACATGGAAATACAACATGTCATGCGTAATGATAGATTAGAGTAAATGGAAGGATACATAGAGACTACAATAATATAATTAAACACTGAGAGAAAATTAAGCTATGGTGATTTGTAGTGGCCAATGTCAAGGTCATATTTCTAAAGTTAAAAGATACCTTCCTCCTTTCTGTAAATAACAACCAAACTAAATTTTGAGGAATAAAACTATACTATTTTTAAGAGGTTGTTTTTTTGTGTTTATTGGAAAGTATATTTTGTATCAAAACCAAGTACATCAATAAATTAAGCAAAAATAGATTTGTTGTGTTGTTTTGAGATTTTTGGAATTAGCATTGCACTGTAAAATAAATAATTAAATAAATGATGTTTCCAAATCTTGAAAAGACTAGGATCTCTTTTAGGAGGTCATCAGTGAATTATTTCAAGTTCTACTTTCCCCTCTGGTTCTAGGAAAGAGCAGCTACAAATATTTTTGTACATCTAGATCCTTTCCCTTTTCCTTGAATCTCTTCTGGGTATTTATTGGTAATGCAACAGAGTCCTGCACCCAGCAACAGAAAAGTGACTCCCATAAAATACTTCTGACCTGTTGTCTAATGCCTTTACTGTCTGTGGACTGAGAAGCCTCGCAGCTGCTGATACTGATTCAGTAGCCTTCAAGGCCTGCTGGCGGTTTGCTGGATGAACATCTTCACTTCCCATCTTTTTTGGTGCTAACCTTTCATTCCCTTTCCTGTTATCTCATTCATATTTCTTACATGTGAATGAAAAATTTTTTTCTTCTCCAGACATTACCAAAATATTCTATTAAAATTGTTATCTTTTTCTTAAGAAAAGCACTTGTTTGCTGAAGGGATCTCATTTATAATGAAAGATTCAAATATATTCCTGCAGCACTTTAATATATCTAGACTTATTAGTACATCAAATAAAGATCAAAGGAAATCCTCTAGAATGTTGTTCACTCATTTCTTGGTCATGTCTGATTCTTTGTGATACCATTTGAGGTTTCCTTGTCAAAGGTACTAAAGTGGTTTGCCATTTCCTTCTTCAGCTCATTTTTATAGCTGAAAAAAACTGAGGCAGACAGCATTAAGTGGCATGCCCAGGTCACACAAGTAATAAGTGTCTGAGGCTAGATCTGAACTCACAAAGTCTTTCTGAGTTCAGGCCCACCACTCTATCCACCACACCTCCTAACTCCTCTAGATTTTTGGCTAATTAATTGATCTTCCAGAGACCAAGTATAGGCATTAACTTATTGCTTTAATAATATAAATTCATACTTAAATATTATCAAGTCATATTTACAAAGAAGAAAATATTATAATTGTATTACATATGGGGCTCTAGTATGTTGAATTTACTTTTGTCTAAACAACAGAAATCACTTTAATGGAGCCAACAATCAGAGAGTATTTATTCTTATGACTTTAATCATAATATCATGAATGCTGGAATGAAATATAGTCTTCCTCTCAAATCATTTTCAACCCTTGGGATATCATCAACGTATTTTGTGAATTCATTTTGCATAGCCAAGAGGACTCAAAGCTCTGTGAAGGTGTCTGCCATCTGGAAAATGCTGCATATAATTTAGAAGAATTAGAGCTTCTCCCTTTTTTCCTGCACAATTATAAAAAGGCTGTTTTGTTTCTAGCTACTAGTGTTTGCCAAAAATTTTATTAAATGCAGTTGTAGTGGTCAAAACAATTGTGTACCTACCCTTAAGAGGCAGTGTGGTACAGGAGAAAGAATGCTACATTGGAGTCACAAAAGATTCGTTTTTAATCCTGCCTCTGACATCTAATAAGTTGTCTGGCCAAGTCACTAAATGTCTTTAAGTCTCAGTTTTCTCTTCTGTAGAAGAGAGGCAATAATGTCTATAGTGCCTACCTTACAGAGTTATTGTAAGGACTAAATAAGATGATGCATGCAGCACGTTTTGAAAACCTTGTAATAGCTTCATTGTTAATTGCTATTATGTGCAGCTGCTAAGTCTTTTCCAAGGTTAAAGGCATCAAGCAAAAGGAAACCACAATCCTTAATAGGAGAGTTTACACAAGAAAACACTATCCTATTACAACTTTGAGGGAGGAATTCTGAGAAGATGGTTTCAGAATGATGATGTGGTCATCAAAACAAATGATTTTTAAGTCAAATAGACATAAATTGTACCCTTGACCTTTAGGTAAAGAAAGAGAACTTCACTGTAAGGATAAAAGTAGCCTTAAAAATTGGTATATCTTTGCTTCAGCAAGTAAGCAAGTATGTAGAGTAGTGGGTTTGGTGTGAGATCAGATTTCCAAAATCTTGAAACAATCACTGACTATAAGCTTTGCACAGGATAGGGGACAATTATGAGACGAATCTTTGGATATCAGAGAAAAAGACATGTTTTTCAACCGGGTACCATTTGAAGAAAACAGTAGGTATTGAGGCCGAGAAATGGACTTTGAAGCACCTATTAATTATCTGGACAAAACATCATTATGGGAATCATCATCAGGAAATCATGAAGACATATCCACATGCCAAGGGAACGTTCTAATATTTAAAGGAATTCTAAGCTAGGTACCAAAAAAATTCATCTTTAATGAAATTAGAATTATAGTTTCACAAGAGATTAACTTCCTCTTTATGAGCCTCAAAATCTAGAGGAAATGGTGTGACAGACACATCCTATGCATATGTAATAGAATGCATCTAGATTTTAGAAATATGATCAAATGTGCCCAGCAGATTTTAAGATTAAAGGAGTGAATGAAAGACAAAGAAGGGAAAACTTAAATGTTTTGATGACATATAAAAATCTAGGAAACAGTTTTTAAATAAATATTTGGAAGGGGAAAGGGTGTTGAATATGGAGTCCAAAGACCTGAGTTCAAATGGTCTGGAAAGTCATTACTAAATCTCTCTCAGTCTTTATTTCCTCATCTATAAGATGGACAAAATATTTTTATATATGTGTATATATATGAATATATATACATATACATACATACACACATACAAACACATATGTGTGTATATATATATATAAATGAAATAACCTTAAATTTTTGTATATATATATATATACAAATGTATATATAACTGCATGTTATTAAACCACTTGTTGATCTATCGGCGCTTCTTAAACTATGGGCTGCTAAAATTTTGACAACAGTAAAATGCTTCTGAATGCACAATGACTGAAAATTAATTAAAAATCAAATGTGTACTTGAATCTGAGGTGCTTGTGGCAGAGCTGCCATTGTTGAATTGTGCAGCTCTAGGTTCTGAAGACAAAGCATGAACACCTTGTACTGCACATGCCCTCAGGCTATGTAATGCCAGTGCACATTGCCACTGTCTCCAGTGGAAAAAAAAAGTTTAAGAAGCCGTGATAGACAAATCTCTAACACTCTGAGTTGTAGAGAAGGTGCCCATCTACATTGGTAGAGGGATTTCCTTTTTAGTAATGAAGTCCCAGGTTAAGTTCCCATCTCTAAATGAAGGGATTTCTGAGGTTTCTTCCAGCTTGAAATCATATGAAATAGAATAGTTAAAATAATTCTGCATTCATCATATACTTCTTAGTTCATACTGATTGTTCTTAGTTAATTATGCCTGAATACAAAACTGAACTCTTTTGATATACAAACCACTTCATAGTGCCTTATTTTACAATGAAACATTTAACCAAGTCTAACTGGCCATATCATTTAATAAGGCAAAGACTCCGCTGGGAAAGCAAGCTTTATGGGAGCACAATTGCCAAGCATAAACTTTATTTGGTTGCTGTTTTAAAAATTGCCTTATGTATCACCTTGTCAGCTACTCAAGGGACCCAAGATAGTACAATGTTCTATGTGGTATTTATTTTATTGTTGGTGATTGGTGAACAATGATAGATTTTCTTTCCAAGTTTCTTCAAACTTTACTGATCATTAATTCTATCAGATTCCAGGGGATCAGAAGAAAGGTGGTATTTACATTCACAGGTCTCCCCTTTTGAATATCTATCTTTGAGGAACACAATGATGATCGAATCTTCCAGAGTGAATTTTTATGACTTAGAGATAGTTTTAATTTAATATCATAATTCTTTCATTCAGAAACCTATTTTAAAATCAGCTTAAGAAATAAACACCATTACTTGTCTGGGTATAATTTGTAGCTACTCTTTTTCATTATAAATGTCTTCTCATCTTACGTTTCCATTAAAAATTTTGAAATATGAAATATTTTGCCCCGGGTTCATTTCCAGTCTTTCTCCTTGCATAGATGAGTATATCTTTTCTCTGTTTCTCATTTACTAGAGAGCTAAATTTTATGGAAATAATTTGCACAATTTTCTGCTTTGTATAATCATTATAGTTGATGACAAAAACTGCTTAAAATGTTGTAGATTGTGGAGACAAAATCAGATTAAAAAGTGGCTGAGAATCAGAGTTCTTTATTAATTATAATAAAAGGATAACATAAACACGTGAATGAAATGGTACGAAAAAATCTGCTTATCCTTCAGTAGGTATTGTTTTATAAATCTGATTTGGGTTAAATTGAAAGGAAAATTATTTTATTCGTAGTTTCATTTATGAAATAAATTGATGGATAAAATTTAGGAGACACGGTATTTCAGTAATTTTTGTCATACACATTTATATTTGTATGGTTACTGCTAAAGCTTCTTAGCACAAATATTCAGTCCCAGGAACAATATTTTAAGTTATTCAGCCTTAAAAATTAGTCCCAAAATGAACTGTTCAGTCCAGTTCAGCTAGGCTGATTAAAACAACTTGGATTCTTTCTCTTTTTGAGCAAAATTACCACTTAAGTTAGGAGAGATTCTCAGAAAGCCAGGGTCAACTTGAACGAGTTTGAGAGATTACCTTTAGTGCCCTGTTTCTTTCCTTTTTCTGTACTGATTACTGTACTTCATGGAAAAGGAGAGGGCAATCCTCTCTTCTTCAGAAAAACGGTAAGCAGGGTTGGTTTATTGCATATCATTCTTCACAATAAGCTCAAAAGCAGAAGCCTATAGGGTAGGGAATTGGGTTGTTTGAATGTTTTCTTACATATAAACCTTTGTGTGAGATTATCTCTCCCAATGCAAAGGGCCAGGTGTACTTCAGAAGACTTCTCACTTCTCTGGCTCATTTTCCCTACATAAATGATCTAGGAAATTCCTCTCCTTCTCTCTCTCTCTCTCTCTCTCTCTCTCTCTCTCTCTCTCTCACACACACACACACACACACACACACACACACACACACACACACACCCCCTTGGGTAGCCACTATTCTCTTCTAAGTACAGGCACACTCAAGACTCATAACAGGAACAATTTTATTTCCAAGTTAAGGAAAACAGAATTTAGAGCCCATATCAAATGATGATATTGAACAGGGAGTAGCCTTGTCCTGGTTGTCTGTATAGTCTTGGTGATTTACAGTGATGCTTTGATCATAACTCCAGCAGGAGGTGGGTACGGTCAGCATACAGCTTTAAAAATTTGCATTTTGACCATATTATCATTGTTTTTCTTTTTCTTTTTTTTCTTAATCTTTTGTAGTAGATTGTTTCAATACATAAGAGGTTGTCCTGAGGTCTAGAAGAATCACTGTCCTTGCATTTTTAGCTTGGGTTTCTTTTCCAAATTCCCTGTATGTTCAACACTGAATTAGGTATTACCCCTCTCCTCACACCCAGAAGTGTCTCATCCACTCATCTTAACACTTCCTAACGGAAGTGGTAAAGGAGAATTTACCTCTCTTTCTTCAGTTTTCCCTCTGTGCTTGGTGCATCCTCTGTGCAGCTGGGTAAGATGGTTTAAATTACTTAGGGCTACTTCCCAAATCACCCTCAAAGGGAGAAAGAGAAAACTTTGTAATGAACTTTATAATTATAATCACAGTTTTTGGTAGCGAAAAATGAACTGTATCTCTTCTAATAGACTAGTAAAATGTCAAGTAAACCAAGTTCTCATTAATTTATTTGTTCATTCTACAGACATTTATTTAAGCACTCACTCTGTCCCTGTACTAGAAACTAAGGGATATAAAGCATATAACATATCATTTGCATCAATGAGTTTATCAACTGGTAGGGGAGGTTGTATGTGACTGTGAACAATTATATAGCACAGTTCCTGATAAACTTGTAAATGGTGTGCAGAGCAGGTACAGATGATACAGGAAAGGAAACAGACATTTATTAAGGACCTTCTATGTGCCAGGCATTGTGATAAACATTTTATAAATATTACCTCATTTAACCCTTACAAGGCCCCCTGACAGGTGAATGTTATTATGATCCCCATTTTACAGTTAAAGAAAACTGAGGCAGACAGAGGTTAAGTGACTTGCCTAGGGTCAAACAGTAAGTATCTGAGGTGAGATTTGAACTCAGGTCTTCCTGACTCCAGGCCCAGCACTCTATTCAATATACTACCTGTATGCCACTGCTAATAATAGCATTTTTTTGGAGATAACATAGATATTTAATTAAGGACTAAGCAGTGATAATGTTAAGTGACTTAACAGCATCCTAACATCAAACTGAAATATTTAAAGCAATGAACAATTACACATCAATTTTAATATACAATTTCAGAACTATAAAATAGCTACAATGCATGCTAATAATAAAGTTATACAATTTAACTAAATACAGGGACCATCATTCAAAAGCAGTCATAAAGAACATCACCAAAAAGGAGAAGGTGGATTAATAGAAACTTCCAGAGTATATAATAAGTATGTCAATATACTAGAAAATAAATACTTTTTTTGTGACAGCAGTATTTATCACTGGATTCTGGAGATTCAGGAAAAAACTTCATAGAAGAGCTAGCTTTTAGGTTAGACCATGAAGAACAGAGCTCATTGTCTTTTCCCCAAACCCATTCCTCTTTTTGAAATCCTCTATTACTGCTGAGGGCAACACCATCTTTCTAGTAATCAAGGTTTGCAACCTTGATGTCTTCCTCAGCTTTTCACTCTTACTCACTGCACATATCCACTTCATTGCCAAATTTCGCTATTTTTATCATTGTAACTTTGTTCAAGCTTCTTTTCTTTCTTCTCCCTTTCTTTCCATCCACAATACCAACACAAGAGTTCAGACCCTCAGTACCTTTCACCTGGACCATTACCCTAGCCATGTAATTAATTTCCCTCCCTCAAATTTCTCTCTCCTCCCTACTCTCTACTCCATCTTTTACTAAGGTACCAAAGTGATTTTCTTAAGTATAAGTCTGATACATTACTCTTCTATTCAAGAAATCTTCTCCTTCCCTCTTCTCTCTTACCCTCCCCTCCCCTCTCCTCTCTTTCTTGACATGGGGTATCATACCCTAACCTGAGCGTTTTCTTCTAAAGGGTAGTTAATTTTGATGACTCAAACCTACCTAGTTATCTTGAGGTTTACTGACTAGTTCTCTTTTTTCCCTCAGCCAAAGAAAAGCAAAGTTTATTGAAAGTTCACCATATGGGGTAGACTCTCAAGGAGCCAGTCTATGCTAGGTCATTCTATGGTGCTCTCATACCACACGGAGGGAAGATGGGATCCTATATACAGAAAGATTGTGGGAGGAATCTAGGGGTGGTCTAGAGGAGAAGTTTGGGGAGGGTTTTCAGGAGGTGTCAGATGAGGTCAGACTCCAGCCATGAGTTTGGGGAGGGTCTTCAGGGGTCGAGATGGGGTAATTCAATACAGGCTCTACATGTGTAGTTACGCAGTCTATCCCACCCTCCCCTTGTTCTATTTTCTACCCTGTCCCTGTCCCTTTACAGAAGTGTGTGCTTCCAGCAACCCTCCTCCCCTCCACCATCACCTTTCTCATCCCCATCCACCCTACTCTCCTGTGTGGCAAGATACCCAGTTTAGAGTTTATGTCATTTCTTTCCTAAGTCAAATTCAATGAGAGTAAGATTGACCCTTTCCCTTTTGCTAGATCTCTTTCTTAAGGACTATGCCTTAAACCCAATTCAATCTATCTCTTATTGAGTGGCCAACAATAGTTCCCTGCCTAAGCACTTAGCGTTATTTTTGCGCCCTGATGGCTCAAAACTGAATGCAAAATAGTAATTGTTTCTTTTCCTGCCAGCAACCCTGGGAGTCTTCCCCTCCCAATTTGATTTTTAAAAAATTTTTATTGAAAAGGCCATTCCTTGACTCACTTTAACAGGCCTAATCACTGAATGGGTGTGCCTCACTCAAAGTGAGAACTTGGAAAAACCTTAGCTAAAAAAACGCCACGGTCTCCCACTGCATCCTGGTCCATATCCGGTTGTCCTGATGTATATCTGGCCACTGGACCCAGATGGCTGTGGAGGAGAAAGCGAGGCTGGTGACTTCGCACAGCCCTTCTTTACTTTAATCCAATTCAATTGCAAGTCATGGCATCATCTTTCTGATATTATGAGCCTCTTTGAGAACAAAGGACAAGCCAAGCTTCCAAAGTGATTTTCTAAAGTATGTCTGACCACATTACTGTTCTATTCAATAAATTTCAGTGGATACCTAGAGGTCTAGCTAGGTGGAAACATTGGTTAGGAAGATATGAGTTCAAATCTAGCCTTAGCCATTTATTAATCTAACAAGTCACTTAACTTCTGCCTCAGTTTCCTCACCTGTAAGGTAAGAATAATAATACCTACCTCCCAGGGTTGTTTTGAGGATCAAATGAGACAATATTTGTAAAGTGCTTAGCACAGAATTGGGCACATTGTAGGCAGTCAATAAATACTTCTTCCTTCCTTTCAATTACTACTAAACTAAGGACTCACAATCTAGGGTCTGTGAACTTTTAAAAGATTATTATTTTGATAATGATTTAAATATTGTTAATCTTTTAATTCTAAATATTTTACTTTATGAATCTTAAAACATTATTCTGAGGTGTCCACAGATTTCATGAGACTGCCAGGGAGTTCTACATCTCACAAGAATCTCAAATATCATGGAGGTGCAGAGTCAAGATGACTAAGTAAAGACAGGGACGCTCCTGAACTCTCCTCCAAAATCCTCAAAATACCTTTAAAAATAACCCTAAGCCAATTTTAGAACAGGTCAGAAGCAGGCCTTGTGAGTGATCAAACCAGGAGTGACAGCTGTGATTAGATGGCAGGTTGTGATAGAAGGAAGGGCAGATTAGAGGAAGGGGTAGTCAGAAGTAAAACCTTGAGGAGGAACAGGGTGAAAGGAGAGAGAGAATAGAATAAATGGGGGTAGTGGGAATAGTATGGCAGAACTACAGTTAGCAATAGTAACTGCAAAAAAAATTGGAGCAAGTTTCTCTGATAAAGGTCTCATTTCTCTAACATATAGAAAACTGTCAGATTTATAAAAATGAGAACCATTTCCCAATTTATAAATGCTCAAAAGACATAATCAGTTTTTAGATGAAGGAAATCAAAGCCGTCTCTAGCCATATGAAAAAAATATTCTAACTCACTATTGATTGGAGAAATGCAAATTAAAATAATTATGAGGTACTACTTCATACTTAGATTGGCTAATAGGACAGAAAAGGTAAATGACAAAGGTTGGAGGAGATGAGACATTAATGCAGTGCACTGTTGGCAGGATTGTGAGCAGATTAAACCATTCTGTACAGCAATTTGTAACTATGCCTAAAGGATTATAAAAGCATGCATACCTTTAACCAAAAAATACCACTACTAGGTCTATATCTCAAAAGAGATAAAAAGCAAAAGGGAAAAAGGACCTATATGTACAAAAATATTTATATCAGTTCTTTTCTGAGGGTAAAGAATTAGAGATTGAGGGGATTCCCATCAATTGGGGAATGACTGAACAAATTTTGATATATGATTATGATAGGATGCTACTATATTATAAAAATGATGCACAGGATGCTCTCAGAAAAAATCCTGGAAAGATTTGCATGGGCCGATGCAAAATGGTAGGTACTGGGTACAAAGTAATAGCAGTATGATCATCTGTGAATGAGGTTGCTATTCTCAGCAATATAATGATCCATAATAACTCTGAAGGACTTATGAAAAATACTATCCATTTCTGCAGAGAAAAAACTGATAGTGTGAATACAGATTGAAGCATATTTTTTAGCTTTCTTTATTTTTCTTGAGGATTTTTGTCTGTTTTTTCCCCACAAAATGACACATGTATAACCTATGTGGAATTGCTTGCCTTCTCAAAGGACAGTGGGGAAGGAGGAAGGGATAGAATTTGGAACCTAAAGTTTTAAAAACAAATGTTTAAAAATTATTTTTATGTGTAACTGGGGAAAAACTAAATACTTAAAAAAACAAAAAAAGGGAAGTTAAGAATCTCTGATCTAGGAGCAACTATAAAGTTTTTTTTTTTAATTCTGAGCACTTAAAACCCTTTTACAACTGGGCTCCATTCTACCTTTCCAGTCTTATGAAATCTAACTTTCTTTTACACTATATTTCAGTAAATCCAACTTTCTTAGTGTTCCTCACAAATGACAAGAACAAAGTTACAGTGCCAGGAAATGCTTCTCATACGTTAATAGCAGAATTAGAGTTATTATTATAATATTAATATCCCGTGTTAATACTGTAGAAATTCTCCTAACTTTGTCCGTGTATTTTAGCTGCCTTCTTCCTCTGCCCCTGTGGCTCCATTCTCCCACAGTGAGTTCCTACAGGAACCTTTATTTTGAGTTTGATCCTAGAACAACAATCCTTCATTCTCTGTACTTCATCACTATGGTACTGTGTGCATACCTTCCTCTCCTATCCCCCTTTTTAGCTCCTTTTTATTTGTTATCTTCTCTCATTAGAATGTAAGCTCTTTGAGTACAAGGACTATCTACTTTGCTTGTATTTATCTCCCCAATTCTTAGCACAGGGCCTCATACAAAGTAAGTCCTTAATAAGTGCTTATAGACTTAAGCATTTTAGAAGTATATAGTACTCCAGGTCACATGTGGCCTCAAGTGGGGGCACTTAGACATCACTGAAGTTTGGATTCCATCAAAGGACCTAGAGGGCCACATGTGGCCTTGAGACCACATGTTTCCAACCTGTATTCTACTCCCAAGGAAATATCTATATAATGGCTATATAGTATTAGGGAAAGAATTATAAGTTCATAGAACAGTGAGGTTTCCAAAAAAGCTATGACATTCTTTCCATATATGACCATTAAAAAATAAACATTTTTTCATGTATGGTTGTATTAAGAAGTTTCTGCCTAGAACATTTGCTTTCCATCAGTGACAATAATGGCTGTCATCTTCCATGTCTCATCAGCACACACAGTCCTCTTCTATGACTCTTCGGGAGACCATTGTTCTTAATTGTCTCCTGAGTCAAACCTCAGCTGTAAAAACTTAATTCTTTCACAAGAAAAGTGGCTGATTTTATTCTGATGTTTAAGAAGTGTTTCATTGAGGGTGACACATTTCTTGTGCAGCTTTTAATTAATTCTAGACTAAATCTTTTTCTAATTTTCTTTTTATGGGTCATTTACATACCTATATCTCTGTCCTTGAACATTCTTTCTCAGCTTTCCCCAACTAGAGACTCCCTTGAGTTGTTTTCTTCTATCTCTCTTAATGTTTTTACCATCAGCTGAGTAATTAATTTTATACACATATCTAGAAAAAGTAAGTACAACAGAAATGAATGTTTGGCTAGAATGAAGAGCGTGTGAAAAAGAGAAACATGATATGTCGAGAAAGTTAGGTAACTGGCAGCTTTTCGAAAAATGCTAATTTAAGGAATTTATGTATTTTTTTGCTAGAGACAGTAGAGATTATTTTTATAAAATTTTCTCTTTTAAAAATCACAAGCTTGATTGACAAACAGCAACAATTACGAACATTTCTGCATACCAAGAATACATAGGGGATTATGAATGAAACCATGTTTCTATTATATATAGCTTGTGGAGACATTTGAACAATATATTTATGTGTTTGAGATGATCAGGGTGAAGTATGATTGCTTCTATTAATAGGGCTTTTAAAGTTCTTTTTCATTCATTTCTCGGGTGGAGAGTTATAAGGCACAAGCTAACTTTTTGTTTATGTGCATTGAAATTTGTTTTTCTTTTAAAACCTATAACATAAATTCCATGAGTTTCAAATAGTTTACATTTATTTGGCTCATATGGGTTTATAAACTGCTTTCTTTACAGCCCCTGTGACAGGCAGGAGATGCCAGTATGATCTCTATGATGATAATTATAAAAACAATAATTATGGCTAACACTTACATTGTGCATTAAAGTTTGTAAAATGCTTTCCATCTGTTATCTCATTTGGTCCCTTTTATGGACTTGGCAACTGAAGTTTCCCATGGATACACAACTAGTAAGAAGTGGAAATGAGATGCAAACTTCACACTTTAGATTCCAAGTTTGGTGCCTGAGCCATCACTGGACAATGTCTCCTGAATTTATTGGTAAATGGCTACCAATATATGTACTTGTGTATACTTCTGTGTATTAAGAATAGTATTCATGCTCTGAAAGACAAATGAAAAGTGATTAAAGAGTAAACAGGCAGCAATTTCAGATAAATAACAATAATAAAGAATAAATGAGCAGATAACCTAAATGCATTAGTCACAGTAGAAAAGTCATACCTTCCTAAGTGAGGTTAGCATGAACCACTTTCAAAGCAAAGAAGAAAAATCTACATAATACTATCTGTTTGAAAACCTTTAAATTAGTCCTTGTCTAAAGAGACAGGAAGGTATATCAGAGAGGCTGCTAAATTGGAATTAGGTTGATCTAGGGTTAAATATCAACTAAAACATTAGGTGAGTCATTTAACTTCTGTCGAACAGTTTGATAACCTGTAAAATGGGAACAAAAATAACACCAACCTCATAGGGTTGCTGGTGAGATCAAATGAGATAGTAATACATGCAAAGTATTTTCAAATGTTAAAGGTTAATATAAAAGTCAGCTATTATTACTAGAGGATAAATTTCAATTACTTAGCCTGGGCCTCAGCAGGGTCTCTCTAAGCTTACCCATCAATATTTCTTTCTCTCTCTTTCTCTCTCTCCCTCACTCTCTTTATGTGTGTGTGTGTGTGTATATA